>JAWNNH010000122.1:0-600000 GCA_035043045.1 Hirtodrosophila alboralis | reverse complement strand
TCTGTTCTGTAAAAGATTAAAGTGTATATTAGTTGTGGGCGTTTGAATATTGAAGATAGTGCAACATATTATGAATATATAATATATTTTCACCTAAAATAAATTTCCATTCCATTCTACTCTTAAATTTGATATACAAATTAAATACAATTTTTATTTTTAACAGCCACTTTTCAGTACTTTGAGTCAAAAAATATATTTGGAAATCAATTCCTCAATTGATTCTCGCAATTCCGAAAAGCTGGAAAATTTTATAGCAAATGATGTTTGGTGTTGATTATATAATTTGTTATCAAAGTTTCTGTCTTTTATTTAAATATAAAACAAATTATTACATTCCCACAGATTTGAGTCATGAAATTTGATATGCGTCCGCATTAAAAGATTAAATTAATAAGAAATTGGCAAAAAGCAGGAACCGCAAATATATTATTAATTCAAAAAAATCAAGGCTGAAAAAACTTATCTAGATAAAATCCTAAATATACCAATTCAGAATGCAGTATCCCGGAAACAATATAAACTTTTATTATTCACTAAATTTAATTACAATTTTTTATTTCTGATTTTTATAGTAAAAATTGAATTATAATTTTATTTCTGATTTTTATAATAAAAATTGAATTATAACTTTTTTTTAAATTTTTTTTTATTTATTTCATAAAAATCAACAAATAATTTTTATTTATTTTTTTTTTGTAATTATAAGCGTTACGTTCCCTGGCAAAAGGCAAAAAACATGAAATTGATTTTAATTTGTTTCGAAAATTTCAATCTATTAATGGACTTTAAAATAGTTAATAGTTGTGAAATGAAATTTCAGTGTATTATATAGTATAAGCTGAACTGATAAGATTTATTAAAGTTTGTCATAATAAGCTGAAAACAGAGTATATTGCCATCGGTTGCTTTCGAATATTTTATTTTAGTTTATTTTTTGTGTTGTACTGCTTACCGTATTCAATTTCAATTCAGTTGCTGCTTGAATTGAATTTCAATTGGCATGGCATACAAATAACATGGCAGTGCCAAGGGCCAGTTCAGCTAACTGCTCCTGTTTCCCTGTCCCGTCCAGACTCCTCTGTCCTGCTGTCGCCGCCGTAGCTGCCTGGTATGCGTGGTGTGCTAGTCCACCATTTGCCAGTTTTGGTTACAATTTGCAGCTTCATGCAATTTTCGCGTTTAATTAGCTGCAACGTCATGCGGCCGCAACGCATTGGCCAGCCGGGTTTTTGGCCATATGCCAAATTCGTATCCGCTCTGCCTCGCTGACTCTCCTCTCCTCTCTCTCTTTTGGCTTTTCGTTGCAATATGCAATTTGTGCTGCCATGTCGCAGTCCATCAACACCTTTTTATTTGCCGCTCCACAACTAGCCCGCCCCTCCAATGGGCCTTTGTGCCCGCCAGTGTCACTGTCCGTCTGCCTGGCCGCAAAAATTCAATTGGCACACGCTCTGCTGCACAATGGTCGACGGCGCATACATATGCATGTTTGTATGTATGTATGAGAATGTGAATGTGAATGTGAATGACATTGCAGCTGTGCGAATACGAATGTAACCCAAGGGGACACGCAGCATTTGCCAAACCCAAACGTCCTCTGTCGACCATCCCAATGGTTGGGAAAAACGCTGCAACAAAATACAAGAGTGTAACTATGTAAATTTCTAATTGAATTTTCAAGCCTCAGCCTTAACTATCCACGCCGGACGGGGCAAGAAGTGCCATGAAAAACACCCGTGGGGTCATAGAATACGCGACAAATGCAACTGGGGCAACAAAAATTGTAACGATAAGTTGCAATTGCCACCTTAATGCTCACACTGAGCGTAATAAATGTTAAAGTTGATTAGTTTCTGTATTCTCAGTGTAATTGAATAACAAATTATTTAGAAATAATGGATTTGTCATAGATTATAATTAATTAAACTGAATATAACACAATAAAACATTAATATCGCTTGTTTTTATTTTGAGTGCAACGTTGTTTATCGATATCGCTCAAATTGGCGATCACAATACCCGGACGAATGGAATCCACACAGCGTTGCCATATCGCTGGTAAATGTGTATTGTGTTGAATAACTAATTGGTTTTGAATGTGCTAACTTAATATATATAAAATATATGGTTAAAGATTCATTCAAGCCAATTAGAAAATAATATTAATAGCAATAATTAATACTAATTGATCTAAACAAATTTAAATAGCCAACGCGTCACAATGTAAGCCTTGCAGCATCTCTTATGTAAACAAAAAACAGCTGATTGTGTGAGAATTTTGCGAATTCTAAAAAGAAAACTATAAAATGTACGCTAGTTGGTTAAATAATGGAATTCAGTGCCACTACATATTTTCTGCTCTAATAAAAATTGTAAGTATAGTAACAATTATATTAACAATTAATAAACTTAACTTTTCTAGTTTCAAAAACAATCAGGCTAAAAGAAACCGTCGCTAAATGTCTATTGAAGCGAACACAACTTTAATAACACTACTTGAACAGCCACAGCCAGAAGTTAAACTACAATATGTTAAGAGTTCTTATGCCTCTTCCCCGGTCCGCAGGTCAATGGGCAGCTGCTTCCATCAGCGAAGGAGGGCGGACCACTCGTTACTCTCTGCTCTCTCTGCTTGCAACTCACTCGCTGATTGCTGCCCGCAAATCGTTGGACGTTTGAGGCTGCAATTTGGCCAGGAGCAGTCTGTAGCAGGGCAGGACAGGGCAGGGTTGTAGTAGTAGTAGTAGTAGTAGCAACACAAGGACATGCCACTCGAGGCTGACTCAAAGATCTTTGCCAAATTGACTTTGATTTGCCGCCTTCGCAGCAGTCAACTCCTAGCACTCACTCACTGACCAGCAACCGGCAAGGACAACGACTAAGGCATTTTTGCCGTGTCCTGAATGCAGCCATTTTTTATGCTTCGTTGCGCAACAGCTCACTGGCACACCCCAGCATTTGGATTGGGGCATTTGTTACAAAACCCAAAGCACACACACATACATACATAGAGACACAACTTCTGATGCCACACAGCGGGTGTTGCCCCCCAAAAAACCAAAACCAAACTTAAACCCAAACCAATTCAAAACCCCCAAGCAAAACGTTTGTAAGAGCGCAATCTATAAATATCTAAAAATCCCATAAAACTCGAGAACGTGGCTGAGAAGGGAAATGCAACGAGCTGGGCACGCCAGTAAATGTCATCATTGAATGTGTGCAGAATCTTCAGGTCCACCACCTGGCACCAAGGTATTTGGAAATCAGTAACAAGGACGTAACCAGATTTTTTGCTAATGGGGGGCGGTAAGCTTAGAAATTTAAATTTACCAACAAGTAAATAAAAACTGAATTTAAAATGTTTCTTTTTGTTAGTATAATCAAAGATAACTGAAGATAAAAGTATTTTCTTTTTTTTATATTTATATATACTTAAATTTAATTGTCATTAAACAAATTTCAATTTATTCTTATTTATTAACTCTGCCTGTGTGTAGGTTAAAATACAATTCACTTAATTTTTTAATTCTCGGGCAAGAAAAAGTTCATAATTTGTTTTTTTTTCGTTATAATAAACTTTAATACGTACTTAATTGTATTCTTTTCTTTTTTATCCAGATAAATTTCTACCATTTGAACTACGATTATTTTCATTCCGGCTGTCGACAGAAGCAATTGTGGGTAGGCAGGTAAAAAAATGTTTAAATGCATTAAAAGAGGATAAAGTTTATACTTTGTTTAACCACTTAGCGCATTTTAATAAAAAGTTATAATTGTTTTATTTTGTTCACAGGTCATATACAATGTATAGAGGAAGCTGAAAGAGTGTGATATAACATAATATGCCACTTATATGGGATGTAGGATATCCCTCTTTGCTGCACATACGCCCATGGTTGCACTCTACACTGGATGGGGCATGAAAATGGTTAGATACGGGTGACTAGTGATAGGATAGGGCATATGTTGGGGTCTACCTTGCGCCTATCAATTGACATGCGGCTGCAATGCTGCGGTTGCTTTCCAATTGATCAATTCAACAACGAGCCTTGGATTATCAAAACTTCGATGGCAGTCGTCAGTGGCAAGCACACACACACACACACACACACAGATATATATATATATATATATATATATAGATGAGTATGTTCGTTTAGACAATATTTGTGGATGATTGCATGCTTGTGCAAACGGCTTTCATGTACGTGAACAGCAAATTTATTTGCACGAGTGCAATAGATGCTGCTGGTGCAATGTTTGGTCTCAGAGTACAACTACAACCCAAGATTCGGGCAAGTGGGTAGCTGGGAATATTCTGGCCATTAGAGCTGTCAAATAATCGATATCACTAGCGATAGTATCGATAGCACTCTTTTTAGAGTCTATTAAGATCAATTAAAAACTTGAAAATTGTCAAATAGTTTATGAAATTAAGAAAACATGATTGTACGATTTTTTTTTAGCTATGAGTAAACTTTTTAAAGCTTAAATTACAATATTTTAGATGCAATGTCATTGTCAAAACAACAGAAAATTTATTAATAATTTTTATTTATGTCAAAAGTGGTTTGAAGTAGTAGAATTTAATTGATTTTACGCTTCCGAATTGAAAACTCTAGCTAAAACTCAAGCGAATTCAAATACGCGAGTTTTGAAGGGAAATTCGTTTCCGCCAGATTTTGCCGAAAGTGAGAATGGGAACAGGCCTGTTTAAAATAGTAATGTTTATCTGATATTAAATGTGCTCAAAGATAATTGTATAAAGCACTTAATATATTGTTATTTCTGAACTATCGTTAATCATTAATAGTGACAATATGATATTGCTGCAAAAAAGGTTTTTGGGATCGTTTGTGGTATGATATTACTATTTTAATCTAATAGTATAATAGACATTTGTAACTGCTTATGTATAAAGCAACTACTATTAGAATAATTCTTATTTTTAGCTATACAGTATATACATAAACCGATTGGTATTACCATTATTTTAAGACTATCGATTATTTTCGAATATTTCAACTTATCAGGGTATTATCAATGGCTGTTCAGCTCTTTTCTCGATTTTATTTTTTTTTGGAAAATTTGCCTGCGATTGCTGTTGCACTGCACTGTGCTGTCAAAGTTTTCCATTTCCAAATGCTCTCGCCCTGCTTGGGCTGACGTGCGCCATAAAAGTCTGTTGCATAAACCAATTTCGCATTTGCTCGCACAAATGCATCTCAGTGGGTCGACCTGAATGAAGGTGAAGGGGCGTATCTAGGCATTAGGTAGATATATATATATAGGTATTGGGGCATGGGTTTTTCGATTGGGATTATGCAGACGTTTGGCGCTGTCAACGCAACTTCTTCGCAGTCGGTATACGGTATACGGCATTCGCATTCGCATTCGCATTCGACAATCGCCCACAGACAGCAAAATCGTCGCTGATAACGTAAACCGCTTTGATTTTTATTTAACTGCACATTTCGCTTAGGGCCAGGCAAAGGCAAAGGCATCGAGGCAGTCAGGCAATGTAGCTTCAATTCCAACTCCAATGCGAGCATCTTTAGCATCTCCTCCATTTGAGCCATCTACAACATTTGCAATCTACCAATTTCTGTTCCTATTGCGCATTGAAGCTCTATTGACATTTAATGGCAACTTGTGGAGAATTTTTTCTACTATTTTTTTTTTTTTTTTGTTCTGCTGCTGTCGCTGCTCGAATTGCTGCGGTTTCCACAAAAATTTTACCAATTTCGCCAGTTGGCAATTTTACAATATTCGCAACGATTTTCCATTTTCATTTCCATTTCACGTATTTCTTTTATTTATGTATTTATTTATTCGCTGGCTGCTCAGTTGCCGATGAAATTGATAATTTATAAAATTGCTAGCAAATGTCAGAGCAAATGTCGCGCCATCACCACAAAGCGCAATCTAATGCCACACCCACACCCAGCACACCGCACCCCGCACACACACACCCCCTTTTAAAGCCCCACAAATTTGTTACAACATTCGAGGACACATGAAATATTTTGCTAGCTTGGCAAAAATTAGATATCTCTCTCTTTATTCTAGTAAAAATTTGTGCTCTCAACCTGGTCATGGCTAAATGTCACGAACATCGACATAAAGGATGTTCTTTCGATTCTAAGGCATTCATAATTGGAAATCAATTCAGGACATAAAGGATGTTCTTTCGATTCTAAGGCATTCATAATTGGAAATCAATTCAGTCCATGGTTTCGATAGGATGTTTTTTAATTCTAATGCATTCATAATTGGAAATCGATTTAAAGTCTTTGGTTTTAATAGTAATTCGTATTAGGCTTTGTAAATTATTTTTAGATAGGTTAGATTGGGTTGAACCCGTTAGATTCAAGGTACTGGGTCGCAATCCTGTACCAAGCTAATGTGGGTTGAAATATTTAATCCTGTGTAGAAAAAATTTTCGAGTGTTTCGGAAACTCCTATCTTCTTTAATTTTCAATAGTCTTCATCTATTGTTATGCACAAAATATATAAGCCTTATAAAGTATATTCAGATAAATTGTAAAAAAATAAAAAAATAAATTTGGTATTAATTCTTAGTAACATTATAAAACTTATATCATGTCAATTCGATAGTAGAGAATAATCTTGCTACTTCTTAAAAGTGGTATCAATTTATTAAATCGCCTTAATCTATACAATTATATAAATTCCATAAGAATGTATAGTATAAAAATGCCTTTTTATAAATATAATAAATAGAACTTATCAAGTTCTTAGATGATATTAATATACACTTTAGTTAGTTAGTTGGTTAGTTAGATACTTAATAAAATCATGGTATTTTTTTTTTAGCCAAATTTTTCCATGTAAAATATAATTTTTGTAAATAAACGTAATCAACTTAAAACAATATAAAATAAATATAATTTATTGTATATATAGTTTTAATAAATGTAACATATAAAGGAAAATAAAGCATAAAAATAAAAAAATAAATAAATAAATCAACAAAGTTATTTGTTGCTCATTTATTTATTAAAACAAGCATTAAAATTATATATGATAAAAAGAAATGCATATTTGGGTGTACTTTAACTTAAGTTACCCTATGATTGTTTTACAATTTAAACAAAATATTATATAACATCTTTATGAGTATCTTAGTACATATAATAGTTTATAAGTAAATTTGATTTTTTTAAATATCAACACTGCATTCCTGCCACAAAATATAATTTTTATTGAATTTTAAGCGCATTATAAAGTCGAGTAATTCGATAATCAGCTTAACTGTTATTTATGTAGATTGATATCCTAAATTGTGCAAACACTTGATTTACAAAACACTTTTTCATATTTGCTTAGTGCATTTATTTAACATTATATTCTAGTCTCTTGCTTCAACTTAATAGAAGTAATATCTGATTACTTTACGAACGCATAATATATGCTCTTCTAAGTATACAGGAATCGTCTTCTTTTCAGTTTAAGTATTTATTTGGCGCTTCGCTGCTTTTATTTTTTTTTTATACTTTTTTTTATTGAAATTTATGATTTCTGACACAAAATTTATGTTGTTTTGCATTTTGTGTGTGTGTGTGTGTGTGTGTGTGTGTGTGTGTGTGTGTGGCTAAAAGCATAAAATAAACCTCAAATGCTCGTAAAATGCCATACGTACAAAACCCCAAAACAACCCCACGCACCCAACACCCTGTAATGCCCGCCGCATTTATACCGTAACGCTCCTTGAGCCCTTCCGTTAGTCTAGCCACATATATATATATATATATATATACACGATATATGTATGTGTGTGTGTGTATAGGTAGCGTCCTTGTTGGTTGGGTTATGCGGTTTTAAGCTGCCCAGCAACGGGGCCCTCCCCCCATATCAGACCAACGCGCGTGAATTATTTAATTCGAATAAATATTGAAAACTCAATTTTTTATGATGTTTTCTTGTTGGTTTATTGCGCTTTTGTGGAGTTTTAATATCGCATATCCTTGCTGTGAGTATCTCCATTTGTTTGCGTGTGTGTGTGTGTGTGTGTTTTTGTATTTTTATCCTGAACATATAAGCCATCATACCCACATGAGCACATGAGCATATAAGCACACTTATGTTTGTTCATGTAAAACAAATATTATTACTTACATAATTGCAAAGAATATATGTATATGTGCAATCATGTTAATATGTAAATACAAAAACATTACAGTGTTTTATAGCAATATTTTAATCTATCTATTATGTATGTATATTCATGGTAAAATGACAATTCATTAGCTTAATGTTTAAATAACAAAAAATTCCTTTGAAAAGGCGTGATTGTTTCAAACAATTGCGACTATATGATAGCTATAGAAGATTTAAAGATTATTTAATATTTATACAGCAAGTAGACAAGTTTTCATTTAACTAAATAATCAAGCATATCAATTAACTCTATCTCTATCTACATAAATAAATTGAAATCTGTTTAAATGCTTTCAATTTATTAATCAACAACTAAACGTATATTACAGCTTGCCTCTCAATGTGGCAACATTGAACATTCAGCTATACACTCGAGGCAATACAATATAATTTAAATTTTACTGAGTGATTGACGTTTGAACATAGAAATCTCAAATCTCAAATATCAAATATCAAATGCCAAAACTGTAATGAGAACTACTTAATTAAAACGAAACTTACAATTAACAATTGAATTTAGTTAGGAAGCGTTAACAATGTTGAGAACTTTTCATTTTTGATGTTACTTTATACATAACATATATACATGTTTGTATATACATACATATGTACAAGTGCATGTAGTGTATATTAGAGGGCTGCTTGAATCAATTCAAAATGCCATGTGAGACATTCAAACTGAAATGAGTTGAGTGAACATATTGGAATTCAATTGAACGAATTGAATTTTGGACTGAGTGACGACTGTACAACATTCAAATGAAACTGAACTGAGTGAGTAAGAACTCTCTCTTAACTGACAACTCAAATCGGTAATTCGTATTGTGTCTGTGTGAAAAGGCGAAGGTGTTCGGACCATGCTCTTTTTGCCGAAGGTTTGAATTAATTCAAACTAATGAGTAAATTCAACTCATTCGAACTTATTCATTTCAATTGAATGTTAGTTGTTTTGAGTACAATACAGTACTCATTCAATTCAATATATGTTATGAGAAGTATTCTATTTTTTGCCTGAACATTGAGTAGATTCAAGCAGCCCTCTAGTGTATATCCTTCATTATATGTATGTATTTAGGCCACCCATCTTAACTGTAAACAGAAACAAGCAAACAAACACAGCTGTATGATATAATATGTGTGATGTGTGTGTTTGTGTGTGTGCACAACCATAAGTTGCCTGCACACACATTTACCATGCAAAATAATCCCCAATAGAAGAAAATTGTGTAAAATTTGTGTTGGTTTCACTGATTAAGGATGGCTTACTGGCTTGGCTTGGCTTGGCTTGGTCGCCGCCGGCCTGACCGGCTGGCCAGCCAACTAGCCAACCAACTAGCACCCTTAGGGAAATCCTTTGAAGCCCGAAAGATGTATAGACCAGTCCAGTATCTAATATGTGCAAAATTTATCAACAACGATACTGTCTGGCACACAAAGGCGCACAAGGATGAAGGCAGCCGACATGGAAAATCGCAATAATAATTTTGCAGTTCAGCTTTCTCTGTGTTGTGTGGCGGAGTCCTTCATTCGAGTGTTCGGTTACTTTCAGTAATACTTATGTTGTTGTATGCATTGGTTTGTTACCAGCATCTGGATGCTGAAGCATGCCAAGTCGACAATTGCAGGGCATCAGTGATTGGACAGAGGCTAGACTGGTTTGTCGTTCCAATTATTTGTGATTTTGGGCAACCGCAGGCGCCAAGTTCTGAATAGGCTAACAGGAAGAAGAATTGAAACAGAATCGTTGCTATACATATGCTCAGTTAAGTATAACTTATATTTGCTTGTTGTTTAGTTTAGTTTGATTTAGTTTACAGTTACAGTAACAGTTGGGGTTAAATAGTATAATACATTTACAGACACATCTCATATCCACTCTCTTCGTTAAACTCGTTGCTCACTATGTTGTACGATATGGGCCCATGATTCGAATATGATTTGCGATTTGTTTGTTAGGTACTTATGCGTTTCAGGTTATCAGGTTTCACGTATAGCCTTGTCGATCTTAGCAGTCAGTTTGATGTATAAAGCCATGGATATGATTGCCAATCATACTGCTGTGTAGGAAAATTAATTAACTATAGATTAATGATGAACTTTATTAATTTGCTTACCCAAAGTCGACTCCTTTACGGCTGTTACTGAGTTTTGAATACAGAAATACCAGAAGCAACGTCTGGCCAGCGATAAAAAGTCCTTGTTTCCCAAAGCCATTGCTTATCCAATTGCTAGACTTATAATTTGCGAAATTCAAACGGTTGAGTTCACGCTCTCCTTCTTCATTCCACTGCCTATTTTGGTGATCCACAATTCGCACCACATTCATGTGGTTACGAGTTTTACGGTTCTGTCTTTGGGATATATCTCGATTCTCTCGTCGGAGACTAACCAGCTCATTTCGTCGGACGTCCACACGATTAGCTTGTCTTTCACTATGAACGTCTAACTGTTGGCCTTGTTCTCTTTTCTGATTTCGAGTCAGATCGTTTCTTTCTCTTCTCATGTCATCTCGAATCATTCGAGTTTCTGTCCGTTCCGCATCCACACGATCACGGACTTCACGTTCCTGTCTACGAGACATATCTCCTTCCTCTCGTCGATGGGCTTCTTGATCCTCTCGTCGATCATTTATACGACCTACTTCCCTAGAATCTAGTCGGCCACGATCTTCTCGCTCCTGTCTTCGGGTTTGGTCATTCGCTTCCAGTCGCATGTCTTCTAGAATTACCCGGCTTTCTGTTTGTTCGGCATTCACACGTTCACGGACTTCACGTTCCTGTCTTCGAGATATATCTCCTTCCTCTCGACGATCATTCATACGACTTACTTCCCTAGAATCTAGTCGGACACGATCTTCTCGATCCTGTCTTCGGGTTTGGTCATTCGCTTCCCGTCGCATGTCCTCTCGAGTCATACGACTTTCTGTACGTTCACGGACCTCACGTTCCTGTCTTCGAGATATATCTCCTTCCTCTCGTCGATAAGCATCTTGATCCTCTCGTCGAACATTCATACGACTTACTTCCCTAGAATCTAGTCGGACACGCTCTTCTCGATCCGGTCTGCGGGTTAGGTCATTCTCTTCCCGTCGCATGTCCTCTCGAGTCATACGACTTTCTGTACGTTCACGGACCTCACGTTCCTGTCTTCGAGATATATCTCCTTCCTCTCGTCGATGAGCTTCTTGATCCTCTCGTCGAACATTCATACGACTTACTTCCCTAGAATCTAGTCGGACACGATCTTCTCGCTCCTGTCTTCGGGTTTGGTCATTCGCTTCCCGTCGCATGTCCTCTCGAATTACCCGGCTTTCTGTTTGTTCGGCATTCACACGTTCACGGACTTCACGTTCCTGTCTTCGAGATATATCTCCTTCCTCTCGACGATCATTCATACGACTTACTTCCCTAGAATCTAGTCGGACACGATCTTCTCGTTCCTGTCTTCGGGTTTGGTCATTCGCTTCCCGTCGCATGTCCCCTCGAGTCATACGACTTTCTGTACGTTCTGCATCCACACGTTCACGGACCTCACGTTCCTGTCTTCGAGATAAATCTCCCTCCTCTCGTCGATGAGCATCTTGATCCTCTCGTCGAATATTCATACGACTTACTTCCCTAGAATCTAGTCGGACACGCTCTTCTCGCTCCTGTCTTCGGGTTAAGTCATTCTCTTCCCGTCGCATGTCCTCTCGAGTCATACGACTTTCTGTACGTTCCACATCTACGCGTTCACGGACCTCACGTTCCAGTCTTCGAGATATATCTTCTTCCTCTCGTCGATGAGCATCTTGATCCTCTCGTCGAACATTCATACGACTTACTTCCCTAGAATCTAGTCGGACACGCTCTTCTCGATCCTGTCTGCGGGTGAGGTCATTCTCTTCCCGTCGCATGTCCTCTCGAGTCATACGACTTTGTGTACGTTCTGCATCCACACGTTCACGGACCTCACGTTCCTGTCTTCGAGATAAATCTCCTTCCTCTCGTTGATGAGCATCTTGATCCTCTCGTCGAACATTCATACGACTTACTTCCCTAGAATCTAGTCGGACACGATCTTCTCGCTCCTGTCTTCGGGTTTGGTCATTCGCTTCCCGTCGCATGTCCTCTCGAATTACCCGACTTTCTGTTTGTTCGGCATTCACACGTTCACGGACTTCACGTTCCTGTCTTCGAGATATATCTCCTTCCTCTCGTTGATGAGCATCTTGATCCTCTCGTCGAACATTCATACGACTTACTACCCTAGAATCTAGTCGGACACGATCTTCTCGCTCCTGTCTTCGGGTTTGGTCATTCCTTTCACTTCGAATGTCTTCTCGACTTTCTGTTCGTTCTGCATACACTCGTTCACGAACTTCACGTTCTTGTCGTTGAGATAGTTCTCGTTCCTCTTGCTGGAGATCATCTCGATTCTCTCGTCGAACATCCATTCGCCTTACTTGCCTGTCATCAATAGAATCTAGTCGGAAACGGTCTTCTCGTTCCTGTCTTCGTGTTTGGTCAAGCTCCATGTCCTCTCGAATCACACGACTTTCTTTTCGATCCGCATCCACGATTTCACGGACTTTACGTTCCTGTCTACGAGACATTTCTCGTTCTATTTGACGACTAATATCTCGATCCTCCATTCGGTTTTCGCGATTTTCTTGTTCTAAAGAACGTTCTGTAATTCGAATGCCTTCACGGTTTAGTTTTTCCCGCTGCAACAAGTTTCGGTCGATGTTCCGGAAATTCTGCTTTTCCTCAGGCTGAGACAAATCTTCTCGCCTTTCGATTCTTTGCAGATTTGGAATATCCTTGTATTTATCAGTCCTCTCAAATGCTTGTCTGTACACAAGGTGCTCGTCGTATTTATCCAACTCATTTTGACGGTCTTCCATAACACGGTGCATCGGCTCCAATGTGCACTCAAGTATACGACTGCCACATACCCGATTATCGGAGTGACTGCGACTAACGTCGGAGAGTGCCAGTTGCAACCTGCCCAGCTGAAGTAGCAATACAAGAATATTGAGCCTAAGCCAACGTGGATTAGCAGCCATCCTTATATTGTTAATGCTCGCGATGCCAAGTAAGAGACCACTGTTACCTTGGTAAGCCTTAGAACTTGAATGAATTTCTCTGTCGCAATGCATCGTTTATATACCAAAATTTGTAACGCAATGCCCACGGGAATGACAACGCCCACACATCGAATGGAACGCATTTTATTGAGTGAGCCTCAATTTCCTATTGATTGATTCAATTTTGCTTATCGCACATGTGCACCAATGCGCTTTGGCTTGGACCAGACCAGACGTTCACTCCAACTCCGTTCAAGTGCGACTAATGCGTATATAGCTTGTTTTTTAAATAACAATTTTTATGAATGAAATTGAACTGGCCCAATTTGTTGAGTGACGTCATTTTAAGCAATGCCTTAACAGTTCACTGGTCCATTGTTTCCTATCCAACTTGTTCTTTATTGTGTTTAAAAACACATATAGCCCCGATACATGTATGTTACTTATGTACATAATGTGTAGCCCCAAATCGAAGTAGATGCTCGAGCATGACGTCGAGAAGCTCCTTGAATTGGAAGGGAAAGGGATAAGATGGCATTACCGTAACTGTGGTATGGACCTGGCCAGGGTGCACAGTTGCGATAAGAGTGCTTCAATCAAAATCAAATTAAAGTGCAATGAGCAATATGTTCACTCAGTGTCGGGCAAGCGCTAAATAAATGAATAAGGATTGATGCGCATCTGGGCGTAAAATTGTGTACAACCATCGCAAATTTGCTCAACTGTATGCCAGATAGATGGTAACTGCTATAAAAGGAGCTTCTTGTTGTTCACATTGCTGGCAGTTCCATTTCAACTAGGACGACGTGTACGCCGCCTTCGTCTGGAGAGACACTGCGGTGTCTTCGTACCCCCAGGCGGTGCGAGGCATTGCAGCAAAATGTAAAAGAATTGAAGAATCAATCTGTCTATTGGTTTAAAGGTAAGCTGACAAATTCAACTGTTGGCTATTGCTAATTCTAACTTCAGTTCATTTTAATTTTGCAGCAAACAACTCTAATTAATGACTACCCTACTAGCAAGGAAAATGTGAATACTTCCTGAAGAATTCAACAGTAAGCTGTTGCTAATTATAACTTTCTTTGGATCATTCCATACAACTCTATTTAATGACTACCCTACTAGCAAGGAAGATGTGAATACCCGCTCTATTATGGAAAATTCAGCAAGTTTGGAGATTCTCTTAATGGAAATTTAGTACAGTTACATTTGTAGCCATTAGCTAGCATAGTTAATCAACCCGCCCTCACTATGTTGCTGTTTTTTTTCCTACTAAGTGGTATATTATATTATATACGATTATTACTATAACAAACTTACACATACATACTACATACTACAAATAACAATATATGAAATATTGGCTAGTTAATATATTTATTTAAGCGGACCTATGCCGTAGTTAAATGTTGCTGTTGTTTGGGATCGTATTGTCAAAGTTTCAGTAATACTAACTAATATTCAACTATATATTTAAATCTCTAATATATATATATGTATTTAGCAATTGTTAAATGTATGCCATGCTATATAGACAAGATACAAGAAGCACATATGATATATAAATACACAAAAATATATATAAATGTGTTCAATGTAAGACACTTATAAATATATTCTAATCACAATATTCTATACTCGTAAATTGCAAATAAACTATTTATTCATAACCATGTGTTGAGCATAAATAATATCTTTTCTATTTCGATTAACAACTTAATAACGAAATTAAATTAATTTCGATGTGGCAACTAAACTTCTCTCTGTTGGACAACAGATTGTTGCAAACAGATTTCAAACGAATATAAACAAGTATATATCCCACAAAAAAAAATATATATATAAATTAAAATAATACAATTTATCAGCTACGAGAAATTTCCCCTTCAATAACTAAGAATGCCTTCTTCAAAGGGTTATAAAAACAAACTTCGATTGCACTGCAATATTTCATAATTTATTTTGTATATAGATAATTACTTATGTTTTATGTTTTATTTTGTATTTTCTGTTATTTTTTTGCATCATATTTTGTTGTACAATTTCGCAATTTGACATTTCACTTAAAGTTTAATTATGTTGTTCGGCTAGGATTTTGTTATCAACTTTTTCAAAGTGTGTACGCTAATGAGAATGTAAGTAGTAGTATCATACTACATAAATACATACATAGAGTATATTTAAAACTAATAAGAACACTATATAGTAGAGTTCGCTCGACTATTAGACAACACCCTGTACTCAGTTCAAGGTTGTTTTAACTAACATTTAATATTCGAATTTCTTATATATCTGAGATACATATTTATATTAAAGAGCTGAGAGATCAATATTAGAATAAGTTACACAGAAATTTTGTTATTTTATTATAGTTTCGTAAATTTCACACAGACAAACAGACAAATTTGATTAGTAATACTATAATTATATGGGATCTCCTTACTTGTTATGTACTCCAAGTGCATTTTTTTATCAGAACGCGTAGGCTTCGGGTCTAGGGTCTATTAAATGTTATGAGATTACAATATTATATCATACTATGTCAATTTTCAACATTTAAATAATGAATTGGTTCCATTGTTAGAACTTCTCTAAGCCCAAACATTTTATACTAACTCTGGATGGAAAATAATTTTAAAGAACTTTCATCATATGCATTTAATTATGTTGAATATGAATATTCTGACGGAACAACTTGATTTATTGGCAGAAACTGGTTCTCTGAGACAAATTTTGATTTCAATTTCAATTTCATCTTTTTCACTCTTCAAATCTTATGCATAATCTATGCATATATTTATCTCGCTCTTTGGTTTTCTTGTCTCTTTCGTTATTGTGTTTTGTTTTCTTTGAACAATTTAATTGAAATTGTTTAGTTTTAAGCAGTAATTTTTGGTTTTTGCTTTTGAAATATCTATATATATTATATATTAAAAACTATAATAACCTTTTTGTTTTTCATTTAAAAGTTGACCTTTTGCTGCACACCTTTTGCTGCGCAGTGAGCGGAGGGCTTTCATTACAAATTAACCATAAAGTACTTAAAATTCGAAATTACATGAACAAAACAATTTAATTATAAAGTTTTACAATATTTACAAAACTGGAAATAAGTTAAATTCAACTTCTATTCAAGACATTTTACCATTCCATTAAAACCTGTTGAACTAGTTAATTATAATTTATCTTAAACTTACACACATATTTGGTATATTGAATCCTTAAGAAGATTTTACTTGCGTTAAAAAAAAAAAACAAAAAAACTTAGTTATGAGTATTTATGGGCCGGACTTTTAAACGGACTTAGTTCAGATTAAAATCATGGCCAGTTTGATTATAATCCGAACACTAAATCAACCTTAAAACATTCAATTTGGCTGGAATTTATGCATGCATTACAAACGCTCAAATATATAATTAAGTTATATATTTTCTATTACATATACATATATATAAAAATATTACTTGTTTTAACATAGGTGTAATTTTGTTTGTAAATCATAATCAGTACGAATATAACAAACGAATACTAATTGAATTTTGATTAACATAATTGAGAGTGGCTTCTGCTTTAAGTACAGTATATATATATATATATATTCTCTTCCTATCAGTCAGAAAAACCAACTTAACTAAACTTATAATGTTTAAATCCATGTTGTTGGGTTTTCTTTTGAACTGGCGCTAATCCAGAACTTTGCCTATCTATTTGTTGTTGTTCTCCTGTATCAAATCCTCCAGTGCACCATTTAGTCTGCCCTTGCTAAGTGCCTCCACAAGCATATGCAAACGCTCCTCACGCTCCGAATGGCGACGCTCAAGCAGCGAGACCTAAAACATAAATATCATATATAAGTTAATAAATATAAATAAATAATTAGATTGTTTCATACCTTGGCTTTCAGCGCATAGTAGTCAACGGGCACCTTGCGACGCTTTTGTGTGGCAAATGCCTCCTCGCGTTCATTGAGATGTTGCTTCAAAATGCGCATTGTTTCATTACAGGTCGCCAGCTCTCGTTCGTGTGCACTTTGCAAGGTCTTCAACTAAAAAATAGAGTTGCAAATTTAGTTAATTAATATATAAAGAATATAACAAAACTTACGTCCTGTAAACGTTTATCGTGCAGCGTTTTGTAATCAGCCTCCAGTAAATGATATTTGTTTTGTGCCTCCTTGAGCGCCTGATTCTCTGTTGTAGCCGGCACATGATCCTGATAATGACGATGGCTGCTCATGCTGCCACTGGCCGACATGCCACCACCGCTGCCTAGCATTTTTGAATCTAATCTGGAACCTGATAGAGTGCAAAAACAAAAATAATTTATAAAAAGCCAGAATATGATGAACAGTTAACTTTGGAGAGAACTGAAGAGTTTTCTAGTCAAGAAACCTAAAGAGAAAACCAATAAAACAAATTGGTTATTATCGAGTCTGTTTAATGAGCTTTTAAGTTGGCAAAAATTCAAATAACATACTCAAAAAACTCATTCAAAATAAACGAAGACAACCTAACTAGATCTGAACAAATGCAGAATTTAAAAATAATTTAGATTAGATGGAAATCAATTATAAAATGTTCATCACTTTTCTTGTCATATTTGTCGAAAATTTACAATTTAAGAGAGAAAACAGTGATGCGTTTGTATATTAAAAGAAAAAATGTTGCGTATTGTCTACGGAAAAATTAAAGCGGAAATATTCGATAAAGATACACCAATCTTTAGGATCATTATTCTCTCTAAATAAAGCAAACAATCCATTCAAATCGCCGCAATAGCTAAAGTTTCTAGTCAGTTGAAACTTCTCATCTCCAAATATGACTGGAAAAGTGATGAACAGGGTGAATTTTTTCTTGGGTGTTTTTACTAATTGCTGAATAACTATCACATTTACTGACCGATTTGGACAAATGTATACTTAAAATATTCGTAAAAGAATTATCTAACATAATAAATCTTAAAAAGTATTTAAACGAATTTTTCACATTTTTCAACTTCGAGGGTTTATATCGGCTTAATTTCTTATTCGATCCGCATAAACGGCATACCGTTAGAAAGGGGATACAATTACCTGTTGAATTGTGTAACATTATTTAAGATCAAATAAGATCTCATGTAGATATGAACAAATAAGTCGAAAGACTGCCAAAAAACTAGCTATTCGCGGTTTTCTCGAAAACCATTCTTTGAAAAAAAAAAATGGTTTGCATTTTTGCAATCAGCGACCAAAAATACATAAAAAAAAATTATATGAGAGCCCAGCTCCCTCGATCAAAAAATAATTTGTAAACTATTGATATTAGAAACATTAAAAAATTGATTAATAAAACTAAATACTCGCATTGGCTTTTAACTACAAAAAAATTTCAAAAATTTCCAATTATCGAAAAGAGTTTCTCTGCAAGTAAAGAATCCCAGATGTTACAGAATTCCAGAATATAAAACCTCAGCTAAGTAACTTCAAATATAAGGAATAAACTTATATAAACATGTCACGTGCCAACTCTGATGATATTTTGGGTTCAGTGTACCCACAACATTGTTCCCAAATAAAAATTTCGAATTAAAATTTTTCACAAAAGAAAAAAAAAGAAAAAAACAAAACTGAAAAAGTATATATGAGAAAACAAAACAAAAAGAAAGAAAAAAAGAAATATAATTAAATAAGAGCTTGAAATTTGATTGCATAACCCCAGATCGAGCCAAATGTAACTAAATTTGCATTTAAACACGCGTACAAAATTAAAACATTTTTAAAAGCTATTAATAAACATGATTGTTGTTGTTGTTGTTGTAAATAACAACAAAAACAAAAACAAATTATGAACCAAACAAATGTAACAACAATAACAAAAGGCAACAACAACACAATTCAAGAAGCGACTAACGAGACATGAAATTATAAAACTTGCGCGCATGCGCAAACGACGCGACGCGACGCGACGCGAAGCGACGTGATGCGACACGTTGCCCCCATCAGCAACAGTAGAAGCAAGCAGCACTGCTGCCAACACCTTGCCCCACCAGCTTTGCAGCTTTTGGGGCCGGTCTGCGTTGTCTTTGACTTTGACTTTCGCTTTCGAATTTTCTTTTTCTCTTGCAGCAAAAAGAAAAAAAAAAACTAAGCAAATTCAAATCGATAAATGTAAATAAACGAGTCCCACACTCCAGGTGACATAACCAAGTGGCCGAGATGCCATTAGGGGAGGGGGCTATGCAAACGTGTTTTAAATATATTTATATATATACATATATACAACTTGTATGTTGGCCATTGGCCGTAGCTGTTGCCGTTTGTTGAACGTTTGAAATGAGTGCAAAAAAGTGGTCGGTCAAAAGGCCGCAATAAACGGGCAGGAGTAGGAATGGGGGGGAAAAGGAGAGTGGCAAGAAGTTGGATAAAGCGGGTAGTGGGGAGCTGAAGAGAGGGCGGAGCAGTCGGACAGCCGGACAGTCGGACAGCCACCGTATGCAATGATTTATTCCAGCAATTTATTTGCGTGTTGTTGTCTCGTCTTTGACTTTGTGTCTTGTACGTGCTGACGAGCAGTGAAAGTCCATAAATTACACTACAACACACAATCGCACACACAACTGGCGACCGAGTGACATACACACACACACACACACACACACACAAAACACAACACAACACCACACACATCTAAAAAGGGCAGCTACAAATAAAGCAGCATCATATATCCAGGCAATAAAGCTGTAGAACACAATTAAATGTTATCGATAATATCGATATATATAATTTAAAGCTAATAGTGCCACAAGACTAACGTTAAAGTTAAACTTATATAAATCCTATATTACCAAAGTATACAAGCATAAAAAGTGGAAAAACTAATTTTACTTAAACGATAGTTTACACTATCGCAAAAAATATTGTTATTCAGAATAAAAGTAATTTTATTTATGCAATAAGAAATGTTTTAAGACAGTCAAATCTATATAAATTCGAAATATGTCAAAGTGCATAAGCTTAAAAGATTTAAACAAATTTTGCACATTTTGCACATTTCAAATGAATTTTACTTAAACGATAGTTTACACTAACGCCAAATGTTGCAATTCAGAAGAAAAGTGCATTATTAAATAAGCAATTTAAATGAAATATTTGCCGATATTTAATTTGTATTAATTATAAATATACAAGCATGAAATGAAGACTAATTTTATTTCAACGATAGCTTACACTATCGACAAATATTGCAGCTTACAATTAAGCAGGAAAGTGATGTTAGTTAATAAATAAGATATTTATAATAAATGTTAACGATAGTTTACACTATCCATAGATCCAATCTGGTTAGTATTTTTTTATACAATGCAATATCGTATCTAAGAAAGATGAATCTATAATTGCAAAAATAAATGTTTTGAAATTATTTATTGTATTAAAATATATAAAGAAAATCTAGCTGAAAGAGTATTAAGGAACCCAAGAATTGTTTCTACCGTTGATCTATTTCCTTTTATGAAAAAAGACAAAACTCCTAACGATATCAATTAGGGCAGAAGCCTAATCTTTATATTGATGTACGAGTTTTCTCAATACTATCGAAACTTGAAGCTATCACTGGCAATACCTATCGATTTATTTAAACACTTACCAGAACTTAGAACGCCAGCTCCGCTGTCCCGATCTCGCTGCATCTTTCGTATTGTCTTTTTGCAATCATCGAGCTCCCGTGTCAGACGCTGCATGGCCTTGTTCTTAATGGCCAAATCCACACGCATGCTGCGCACAGAGCTAAGCAGCTGTGATTCCTCCTTGATGCTGTGACTCTGGCCATGTGCCTGGCCATGGGTGAGCAGGGATAACGTTGAATCTGACTGCGAAATGGGCAGTTTGGAGCCAAGGGGAAGACGACGTTGAGCGCCACTTTGTTTGGAATTGGGACGCGAGGTGTTTGGTGTGGAATTGGCGGTGCTGCTGGTGCTGCTGCTGCCTGCCGAGTGCAACTGTTGCTGCTGATGTTGATGCTGATGTTGCTGTTGCAAATGCTGCTGACAGATGACGCTGGGCGAGGGGCAACCAATGGTATTGGTGCTGTGATCACGCATTAAACCATTCGATTGCTGAGTCTGTGTGCCCGTGGACATGGCCTTGACCACCTGATGGCTACTGCTCTTGGTCTCCAGCTGTTTATGACTCAGATCCTGGGCATCGGTTTGGGTGCAATTATTGTAGTATCGATCGGCACGTTTCTGCATATAGCGATCCAATGTGCGCACTTGAGATTCAATTTGTTCATTCAACTTAGTGTTAATCTCCTGCAGGCTGTATTAGGCAAAAGAATTTAATTGTTATTATTTTTTAAGATAATATTTAAATGTTATGTTTACTCACCTGAGCACCTGCGTCTCTAGATCAGCAATGTGTGTCTCATATTTGGCCTGAACCGAGTTGAAACGTGCCTGCACATTGGCCAGTATTTGTTGAGCCTTGCGATCCTGTTCCTTGGCATCTGATTCCAATTGTGCGATACGTTGCTCCAACAACTTGCGACTGCTCAAATTCTCCTGATCATTCAGCGAACATAGTCCAGCGCTTTTTGAGGCAACTGCAAATTATTTAAAGTATTTATAAACGAGTATAATAAAAGGTTTTATTATTTATAAAATAAATTATAGATAATTCGATATATCATAACAGCGTCTATTTGTTATATTATTATTTGTGATTTTTCTTTATATTGTTTTGAATATATCTTTTCTCCAACTACCTATACAATACAGAAATTTTCTGAGTGAACTTTTTAATTAAATGAAGATAATTTTGTGTAACTTTAAACGCTTTTTACAACAATTAATTATAATAATAATTATTGATTTTATACATTTTCGAAGCATAGTTTCAATCTTTCGAGTATCCTAACTTATAAACTAAAATATTAATTAGAAATATGTAACATTTGTTCTTAAAATATAAGATGTAATTTGAATTTTGGCTTAAAATAAATAAAATCGATTTTAGATTTAAAGATATCGATAAAAACTGTGATTATTGATATATTGTGAGATTTATAAATTGTGAATTAAATTGTAAATTATAAAATTTTGTTAAAAATTTGTTTTACATCGATATGAAAATCTAAAAATCATATAAAATCTAGAAAAATATAAACTTTTTACAATTTTTTTTCCCAATTTAAAAAAACTAGCCATAATTAAAAAAAATGGTATTCCTCGTGAAAATCGATTATTTTCCATGAAAATCGATTATTTTCCATTAAAATCCTGTCACTATATTAAGCTTTTATCCCGCCAACTTAGCTATATAAAATTTCACCAATTAACTCACCAATTAGCGCCGAAACGGAATCCGGATGTTTGCGCATTAGAATGCGTTCCATTTCACGGCATTGACGCTGTAAGTCCTGAATGATGCGTGCATCCTTTTCCTTGCCCTCGGCCGCATGACGGCGCTCCTGTTGCACCTCCTCCAATTCGGCACGCAATGAGCGCTCCAGCTGCACCGTCTCATCCCGATCCCGACGTGCCGACTGCAGTTCGGTGCGCAAAACGCCAGCACATTCGTGTAGATGCTGCACATCCAGTTTAAGCATTTCGGACTCCTCCTGCAGACGTCCATTATGGTCGCGCAGTGCACGTTGCGTCTGGGACAGAGATTCGCTTTGCAGTCGCACCGAGGCCAGACGCTCCTCGGTATCCTTAAGTTGTTCCTGCAGCTGTTCAATCTCATGCTTGAGCGCATGCTCCCGCGACACACTGAATGCAATTTGCTCAATGGGCGAGGATAGAGTGTTGACCATACGCTTTGGTGAGCTACCCACAGCCTTCTCGGTATAGGTGGCCATGGGTGCAATGGGTTTGTAGCATTTGGCAGGAGCAGCTGCTGCTGTGGCATGGCTAGAACTGTGACGCGAGTGGCCCATCAAATCCTCCGCTTCAGTAATCTCTTCCATCTGTAAATTAAATATTTCAAATCAGATTAGTTGACTTTTTTTTTTTTTGTGGTTCGGCATTCGTGAAAGTGCGCCTGGCAAGTGCCGGCGCCTTTGGGTGTGTCAACAGTGTGTGTTTTATTGTGTGTTGTGTTACGTTTTGTTGTGTGTTGTGTTGTGCTAACGGTAACAGCCAACGCCGGCAAAATAGCAACAATAACAATAACACCGGCAAACAATAAGCATCAACAGCGCGCGCATAGTTTCTACGCCTCCTCCAACCCGTAACTGTAGCCCTGGCCCTGGCCGTGGCCAAAAACCCCAAACCCAAACCCGTGTTTCCCCTCCTGTCGACAACCAAGCGCGCGCACAGGCAAGCAAAAAAAAACAACTAAAAAAAAAAAAAAAAAAAAAAACCAGTTAAAACAACTACGGCAACAACTACGCAACCAACTGCACAGTAGTTCCCAATAAAACAGAAACAGAACTTAATTTGAACTCTGTTTATCAGTTCATGTTGCTTTAGCCAATTTATAATTCACAATTCCAATTTTTACCTATATAAGCATGTATCAGTAACAAGTTTCCATAACTTTAAACGATTGTAAATTCCGTCTTTGCATAAAAAGTATAAAAATAATTAAATAAATATTAAAATTTAAATTAAAATTATATAGAAGAAAATGGTTCATTATTTTTTGATAACAAGTTCATTATTACTTTTGCCCAATTTAAAAAAAAAAAAGTATAAAAAATAATCGAAATAAAAAAAATATCAAAATCAAATATTTAATAAATAAAATTATATAGAAGAAAATCTTGCCTTTGTGCTAAAATGGTTCATTATTAGTTTTGCACAATTTTTACAATTTTAAAAGAAAAAAAATATATTCAAAAGAAATGTTTAGCAAATCAAATAATATAGAAAAAATCTTGTCTTTGTGATCTTTAGTGCTGAATGCCTTTCTCGGCGATTCTCAAAATTTAAAGTGATTGCTTTAAATAAATCATTATTTTAAATTTTAAAAAAAAATTAAAAATAATCATTTAAAAAAAAATAATAAGAGCAAGAAACATACGGCTATCTTCGGCACACCGAAGCTATATACCCTTGCAATGGACTTCTAAAACAATTTTGAATACTTTTGCATAGAATAACTATTTTTTTGACCCAACTATAATATAGCTATATAAATACTTTATGTGGTCCGAGACGTCTTCTTCTATGCATTACATATTTCGAGACAAAATAATAATACCCGTTTGCAAGCGTATTATAATAATTTTTATAAAAAAATAAAATAATAATTTTTAATGGCTTTTAATAAATTAATAGTTTTATTAGCCTAGCTCGAGTTAAGTTGTTGAGAATCACCGAGGAAGGCGCATATTAAAAACAAATATTTAAAAAAAAATGTTTAAAATAAATAAAAATATTTATTTATTGAAGCACCTCCTTTAAATTTTAAGAATCGCCGAGGAAAACACAAATTAATTATTTAAAAAAAATATTTTTAAAAAAATATAACAAAAAAAATATTAAAAAAATATATTAAAAATATATAAAAAAAATATAAAAAAAATATTAAAAAAATATATAAAAAAATATATAAAAAAAAATTTATAAAAAAAAAAATATCAAAACAAAAAGCAATGTAAAATACAATTTTGCCTTTGTAGTAATATAGTGGTATCCAATTCTAAGTTTTATCAATCCCATAAATAATCTCATTGAATTTGTGCAAAATCGGATAACTATATCATATAGCCGCTAAAGAAACAATTGGTCGAATATTGAAATATTTAGAAGACGTATTTTTAATAAATATTTATTAATTATTAGAAAAATTTTCCTCCAACTGTTCGGCACATTTTGTATAATTTTCAGGGAATCTGTGCAAAAATGAATAAACTGCATATTTATTTGGTTTACAATCCAATTATTTATTAGATTATTTAAGAAGAAATTCAAGTTATGTTATATATAATAATTAATTTTAAAATTTTTTTTTAAAAAATACCAATATGGATTTATGTTTTTTCGCCTTAAATTTTTGACTATAAAAATTAAATAAATAAACTTGCAAACTGGTCCCTATTGTATTAGGTAATTATGTTTACTAAAATCTTAAAAATTTAGGAATCTGGAATTTTTTTTGATAGCGTTCGCAATGTTATTAAAAAATTATTAATTATTATTTATTGGAACCACTGTGCGCTATTCAATGCCTTCGTGCACATGTTCCCAATAGTATGCCTCATATGTGTATGGATGTGTGTGTGTGTGAGTGTGAGTGTGTGTGAGTGTGTGTGTGTGTGTGTGTGTGTAAGTGAGTATTTAACAAGGGTAAGCGATGACGATGAAGACTACAACGAAGATAATTACAATGATGTGGGTGTGCAGCGGCAACAACAACAACAACAGTAACAACAACAACAACAACAACAACAACAATACTGTTACAATAACAATAACAACAATGCACTCAATGAAGCAGCAGCGGATACATTGAAGAAGAAAGTTTGTGCCTCTGTCCCCAAAAAAAAAAACATTTGTCTCCGCCCACACCTACATCTCCAGCAGCTCCGCTATTGTCCATTGCTTTTCAAATCTTATTACAAAGCGCTTGTTATTTTTTTTTTTTATTTATATTTTTTTTTTATATTTTTTTGCTCTGCCACTTGAATAACTCTTGGGGCACTCTCGCTTTCATCGCCCCCCGTTCGCTGATAGATTCTACCTGGAAGGCATCTGTCAAATCTGAAATGATTGGAAAGACTACACACAAGACTAAGTACATACTTAGTACACATTTATTTTGTTTCTTCATCTTGGTTTTAATCTCCTGTATATTTCACCTAAATTGTATTTATGTTAATGATGTTTATGTACGTGCTTTGTTTTTTGTGTTTTTGAATATTTTAAATACAACTTGCAAACTAATCCCACTTTCCATTTTAACCACAATAAACAACAAAAACATAAAAAAAAATTTTCAAAAAAAATCACAAAATTTGCATAGATTTAATAAGTTGAACCATATTATTTGAGCATAAAGTAATTTAGTGTAATCTCGTTGATAAATATATAAATGTTTTTTATAGAGTTTGATTTTAATTTTCTCAAATTAAGTTTCATTGATTCATTCACTTTTCAATCCTTTTTCAGTTTTACTTAATTTGTGTTCACATAATCTTATATTCATCAATAAAATCCAGTTTACTTACAATATTCTTAATATTTTTTAAAGTAAATGACTTAAGAATCATTAAGGCGATACCCTGTAACATATTGCAAATTGGGTATCCCAAAAGTATGCCACAAATGGTAACTCAGAATAGTATGCTATGCGTAAGCTTAAATTGTTTATTAGTTGATTATACGCTAAGAAAAAAGATTTTTATTTAGTATAGAACATTTTCGACAAGAAAATTAAAATAAAATTCTACAAACAGAGTATGAAACTCTACACAGTACGATAATATATTTATATTATCTATGAAATAAATAGAAGATTCATTAATATGCAATATCAATTTTTACAAATTATGTTGAATTATTTCTTTAACCAATAATAAAGTAATTTTTTTATTCAAATTTTTTTTTATTATAGCCATCACATTATAGATTTTTTCCATGTTTTGTAGAATAAGTTTGCTCGAGTTATCGAAATAAATTCGATACATGAAGCATTTCGATACATTTTCTCTGCCAGAGTTACAACATTTTCTTCACTTTGTGGTGACATGGCAAAATTTCTATGGAGCTATTTCTATCCTGTTTTTACCACAAATTGACGTCAGTTTTCCACTTTTTTTTTTTAATGTGTACCAAAGAGCTTTTGCCAAATTATATAAATTATTTGTACTTAATATTCAAATAGATTATTATCAAGTTTTACACAAACAAACAAAAAGAAGTTATAATTATAGCTAACATTTTTAAGAAATAAATCTTACAAAAATAGCTCTAAAGCTTCTATAAATTAAATGTAATTCAATTCATTATCTTATATTCTCTGTCTTTAATGATTTCATTGAATGAATCTTATTAAATCTCTTGTTGAATTATCAAATGACAATCAATAAATAAATGAATAGATACTTGTAGCAAACAAATGAATATAAGTGCTTATACTTATATGGCTATATATGGCTATAAGTATCTATGAATATTAAGGACAATTTCACTACTTGACATCGGAATAGATTGGTTATTCATTTATTTATCTACTTATTGGCGATTTGCAATTACTTGAAACTCTCGCTCTTCCTCAATTGTCATTTGATAAACTCTTTTATATGTAGATATATACATATATGTATGTTCATATAAAGTGAAAGGAGCGGCGATTGATTAGAGAGCAGAGTGTGGGTAATAACAACAACAGAAATCATGTCAAACTGTATAAATTGGAAATTGGACATTGAGAACTCTCAAAGAGCGTATAATCAATCACAATTTGGAAGCAAAATTCAAAATATTATGTAGGTGTGCTTACTTCAAAAAAACATTATTAATAATACATATCAAGTAGAATTCGTAATTTTAACACTTTTTAAAGCACAATTGCAAATATTGACATCGATTCGTTATCGATAACGAGAGATCATTTAATTGAAACTGCATTTAAACATTTATTATCATTGTGAATGTAAGGAGGGAATTGTGCATATAGAAAGTCGAGCAAAATGATCATAATAATAATAATAATAATAATGAAAACAGCAAACAACAAGTTATCATATCTGTTTATAATGTAAGGAAATGCATTCAAGCCAATTAAATGACAATAGCAAAAATGATCAAGTTAATTATTTATTTATATACTTATATACAAGTCATTTGCTTGATTCACGACTAAATAGGTTATAAATAAATGTAGCTCATTTATGTTTTCATTTAGAAATCCATATATGCTTTAATTCTTAAGTCAGTCTACAAATCAGCTCGGTTTCAAGTAAAAGTCTATATAATCAATATTTATATTTAAAATAAAAAAATCTATATTATCAATATATATATTAAAAATATATTTTTAAAATAAATTAAGATTTAACTATTTATTTTTAAATACAAAACATAAGCCTTAAAATGAAACTGTTTGGAAAATATCAGAATGACAAAATAAATTTAAATTTTATGCAAAATTTTAATATTGAAGTCGATAGTTTTAAATATTTTTATAGCTGCATTGAAATCGTGTATTTATAATGATAATATAAAGATTTATTATCTTTTAACATTTATGGTATTTTTATTATATTTTTTTAATTATATGTTTACATATTTTTTTGGAAACTTGAAAAAATAAAGATTTAAAAGTATTTTTGGCATCTTTTTTTTCTTCTAATATATATCTCTAAAAATGCAAATAGCTGAATAATATCGATAACACTGTTACCAATGTCAAGAATGCATTATCGTTATTATCGATACGCATATATCGAAATGCAAAAGGAATCGGCTATGTGAGATTTTGAAGATATCAACATGAATTCTGGACACATTTATTTGCATTTTTTTTATATATTTCTTAAATTTTGAATATTATGTAGATTTGATATTTCAAAAATTGTATAAATATTTTTTAAATAGGTATTGTAATCAACCCCCAAAAGAAAGCGAGAGCGGGCGACATTTGTCTGCGTTTGGATTTTGAAAAAAAAAAAAAAATTAACATAAAAGATCGGACAACAACAACAACAACAATGACAATGACAACAACATTTGAAGATTCATGCAACCGATAAGCTGCGCAGCCGACGTCGCTGCTCTACCAACACTGTTTAGCCCACAAGGAAGAGAGCGTCGCAGTCGCAGTCGCCGTCGCTGTCGCCATCGCCGTCGCTGTCACCGTCGCAGTCGCTACCAGCGTTAACGTCGTCGCAGTGGACAGCAATTGAGCGATGGCAACGTCGCATTTACATACATAACACGATTGTCGCACACACACACACACACACACACACACACACACACACACTTACAAAGAAGGAGGGTGGGAGAGGGGGGATCGTCTCGTTAAAGAGTTTTTAAAGCTTTTTTTTAAAAGCTAACCACGCTGACGCCGCTGCCAGCGTCGACAGCGAGAAATATCGAAAATGAAATGGCAATACTTTTCCCAGCGTTGGTATAAAAGCGCCACTCCACCAATGGGACATGTCTCATTACGATTTAGTGTTAGATCTTGCCAAGATGTACGACGGGAGATCAGCAACAAGAGTAACAACAACAACAATGGGCAGATTGCTGCCGCTAATGCTGCTGCCACTGCTGCTGCTGCAGTGCATCAATCAGGCAGCGTCCATGTCACTGGATCGCTTGGCAGTCGAACGCAATGAATTGCCCGCAATGGAAATGGAAATGGAAACGGAAACGGAGGCATCGCCCGCTGCCATTGTTGTGGATGATATGAAAATGGCCGCAGTGCCGGCTCAAGGTCAAACGGATATGTATATGCTGGTGCCAGAGACACTGGCCACCCAGCTGGACGATACAGACCATGTGCAACATAATACCATAGAAACTGAATCCGAATCCGAATCCGAATCAGAGCATGCAGATATGCTGATGCTCGAGAGCGATGATACGCCAGCAATGCAGCTGATGGAGCTGCCCAGTGAGATGCAAACAGAAGCCGCCGCAGTGGAGCCAGAGCCAGAGGCAACAGCTGCAGCTGCATCATCGCCAGAGCTGATAGAGGAGCATGTTGTGGAGCAGCCAGTTCAGATAGCTGCTGTGGAGCAATCAGCGGAGCAAACGCAATCACAAGGCAGCCAAGAGGCACAATTAGAGAATGCTGATGGTGTGGTAGAGCCGGCAACTGAAGCAGCACAAATTATTATTGCCACACAGCAAACACAGGCGGTGCAAGATGATGAGCCCGAGGAGGAGCTGACCAATACAGACAAGGCAGATGAATTGCCCACCATTGAGGCAACACAGGAAAAGTCAGAAGAACAAGCTGAAACTGTGCAGCAAATTGTAGAGGAAGTGCCCAAATCGGAGCTGATTACAAATGAAGAAACACAATCTGTAGTGGACACCACAGAGTCATCCGTATTGGCATCAATGGCTGCTGGCATTGAAGAAGGACTCAGTGCGGCCATGAGCGAACTGCTGCCCGAGGAGCTTAATATGGCAGAAACCGAAAAGGAACAAATCCAGCAATTGCATGAACAGGAAATTCATGTGCAGCCAGAGCAAGCACTCGCTGCTGTTGAGGAGCAACCAGAGATTGCAGTGCCAATTGCCACTGAGCAACAGAAGGAAACTGAAATTGCTGCGCCAGTTGAAGCTCCAGTTGAAGCGCCAGTTGAAGCGCCAGTTGAAGCTCCAGTTGAAGCGCCAGTTGAAGCGCCAGTTGAAGCTCCAGTTGAAGCGCCAGTTGAAGCTCCAGTTGAAGCGCCAGTTGAAGCGCCAGTTGAAGCTCCAGTTGAAGCGCCAGTTGAAGCGCCAGTTGAAGCTCCAGTTGAAGCGCCAGTTGAAGCTCCAGTTGAAGCGGCAGTTGAAGCGCTAGTTGAAGTGCCAGTTGAAGCGCCAGTTGAGGCTGAAACAGTTCAGGAACTGGAGCAATCAATACCTTTGGAAAACCAAGCTGAAACTGAGCCACAAACAGAAGTTGAAGCTGCACCCGAAACTGAAGTTGCACCCGAAACTGAAGTTGAAGCTGTAGCAGAAACTGAAGTTGCAGCTGCACCCGGAGTTGAAGCTGAAGTTGCACCCGAAACTGAAGCTCAAGCTGTCCCAGAAAAAGAAGCTGAAGTTGCACCCGAAACTGAAGTTGCAGCTGCACCAGAAACTGAAGTTGAGGCTGCAGCCGAAGCTGAACCTGAAGCTGCACCAGAAAAAGAAGCTGAAGCTGCACCAGAAAAAGAAGCTGTAGCTTCACCCGAAACTGAAGCTGAAGCCTTGACTCCAGACTCTGAGGCGTCTCAAGCCGCAGCAATTGAAAAGGAGATACTGAACGATGCCATTGACATTGCAAAGGAGGCAGAAGCTATTGCAGCAGTGGAACCAGAAGTGGCAAAAGAAACAGCTGAACCGCAGCAGGAAATACAAGCAGAGCAGCAACAGGAAACGGAAAAGCAGCCCGAGATCATGGCTGATGAAATAATGGCCGAAACAATTGGAACTGAGCCAGCTAAACAAGCGGAGCAGCAATCTTTGTTGACAACAATTATTTCAGTGCCCACAAGTGTACAAATGCCAGAATCGGAGCCCATGCAGGTGTTGGACAGTGTGCTCAATTATGTAAATGCATCCATTATGCAACAACAACCACAACAGGCACAGGAACAGGATTTGAGTGATTTAAATGCAGAATCCTCATTCAATGCACATTTACGTCGCTACGATGGCGCCCAAGTGTGGCGCATTGTGGTGCAAACGGACAAGGATAAGAAACTGGCCGATGAATTGCAGTCCAAATATGGTAAGTGGCCAAAAACGAATCATAATTCCATAAATTATAGAGTATATTTAATCAAAATTCTATCACAGATGGTCAATTGTGGAAGGAGGTTAAACAGGAGGTGGATTATTTGTTAAAGCCTCAGGTTTTGGCTGCCGCCGAGCGTCACATTCGTGCTGCAAATTTATCGCGCATTGTGCTTATCGATAATCTGCAGCAGGTTATCGAAGTGGAGAATCCGCCAGCCGATAAAATTGCTGAGCTACAAAATCGCAAGGGTGAGTACCGCAAGGGTTCTTTTTTTTATCCCCCCGCCCTTAGGTGTCGCCATAAATGAGCTTTTAATGCAGCTAATGGTGAGGGCGTGTGAAAAGTCATAAAGCGAAAAGTGACAGGACGCACGACACCCAGGACCTTAAACCAAAACAAAAGATTGATGGGGAAACTAAAAAAAAGAAAAGGGGCAAAAAGACATTGAGATTGTTGTGACAGCTTTTGACATTTTTGGTGCCGCGAATGGGGTTGCATGCAGCAATTGCACTTGAGGCAATCCATGAACTTGAGGCTGCCTAGTCGCCGGTAGAGCCCAAAAGGCAAGGCAGGACGAAACTTGCAAGACACTTGTTTAATCAATAAAATAACAGGCAAAACACGCAATTTCCTTAAAAAAACAAAAACCCGTAAGGACACGAGAATTGAGCCATTGCAGGCGCCGCTTGTCCAACTTTCTTTTGGCACTTGACACTGCGTCCTGCGACGGGGTTGTATCCTTACATTGGTTGAATGAACTGCAATAGGTTGCCATAGTTTATTTATAATATATTTTCTTTGCCAACTCTATTTTCAGGCCATCGACTAACTTGGCAGGCCTATCATCGCCTGGAGGATATACACGGCTTCATTGACTACATGGCCAAGACATATCCGGACATTTGCTCAACGGAAACCATTGGCTACTCAGTGGAGAAGCGTCCGCTCAAGATACTCAAGTGGGTGACATTTAATTGAATTTCTTTAACAAATTTCAAACTAAATTTGTTTGAATTAACTTTAGAATATCCAATGGCAATGCACGTAATCCTGGCATCTGGATCGATGGCGGCATGCATGCACGTGAATGGATCAGTCCGGCAACGGTAACCTATATTGCCAATCAGCTGGTTGAGGGCTGGGAGGATCTACCCGAGCATATGCGTAATATTAACTGGTATTTACATCCGGTTGCCAATCCCGATGGCTACGAATATTCCCATACTACGGATCGACTGTGGCGCAAGAATATGCGTGCTCATGGTAGACAATGTCCGGGCGTTGATCTAAATCGCAACTTTGGCTACAAGTGGGGCGGCAAGGGTACCTCAGCCAGCCCCTGCTCCCAGACATATCGCGGCAGCAAGGCGTTCTCCGAACCGGAAACATTCTATATATCGAAATTTATCAGCGGCTTTCCACGTGAAACCTTCCAGGCGTATCTATCATTCCATAGTTATGGCCAATATATTCTATATCCCTGGGGCTATGACTATCATCTAACCAAGGATCGTGCGGATCTTGATCGTGTTGCACGTCAAGCGGGAACGGTAAGTCAATTATCCTAGCTAAATAATGTAGCTCAACAATTTATTTCTATGCTTCCAATTCTGCAGATCATTACAAAGTCCTCGGGCGTTAAGTATACGGTGGGTTCCTCAGCGACAACGCTTTATCCGGCTGCCGGCGGTTCGGATGATTGGGCCAAGGGCATTGCGGGCATCAAATATGCCTACACCGTGGAGATGGGTGATACGGGTCGCTACGGCTTCGTGCTGCCGGCTCAGTTCATTCAGCCCAATGGCAAGGATGGTTATACCTTTGCCGATACAGTTGCACGTGCTGTCACCCAAGGACGAGGCGCCAAGGATGGCAGGAGCAGCAACAGCAATAGCCGTCGTCGTGCCCGCTAATTGCTAATTTTTAGCTTTAGTTCAATAATTATTTTTTTTTTTTACGTGCAATTTTTTTAATGTTATTTATATGAAACTATTTATTTATTTATTTATTTTGTAACTAGACAAATTGAACATTCGAAAATAGACTGAGACATGTTTATTAAAAAAAAAAAAAAAAAAAAAAAAAATGGAAGAAATTTTTGAAACTGAGAAAGGGTTAAAAGGATATCGTTATTTCAAATGTGTTGAAAAATCAAAGAATTTTAAATAATTATAGATGAGCTGAGTCTTTTTTATGGCTCTTTCTTTAAGCTCTTTTTCCATTTATTAATAATTTTTTATTCATAAAATAGATTCTATCATGAGAAAGAGTTTTTATGAAACATTTAGTTGCTACTATATATTTTATTTGCCAAACAAATTGGATCGTATAATGTAAGCAATAATATACATTATATAAAAATATTAAATTGACGAAATTTCTTTTATAATTTAAAGCTAATCATGATTAACGAAATAATATAGATAAGTTTAATAAATCGTTGATTATGCTAATTTTATTAACTGTTATCAAACTGGTTAAAATATAAAAAAAATATTTAAAACTGAGGAGCAACATGATAATCATATCAGATACTTTATTTTAAGTTTATGATAACTGAATATTCTCCGTAAGATTTAGTTATATCTTCAGATTATCATTCCAAAATTCTGAAATTACTTCCAATGACAGTTTAAAACAAAAATAGAAAATTCAATAATAAATAAAATAAATATCAATTTATTAAAATTCAACAATTATACAAAACTTAAATTAAAATGTATTTTAGTTTATCTTAAATGATCTAAGAGAGAGAAAGACATTTCTGTAATTTAACAGCAACTTTTGTAGCACACCATGTAACGTATAACAGAATTGTATATAACATGCACACAATGTAAAAGTATAACAGGTGAAACAAAGTAAAAGTTGAACAATAACAAACACGGCTACAACAACATTTAAGCTATGCAAATTTTGGCCTATTGTATGTGTGTGTGTGTGTGTGCGGTCTAAAAAGTGATCGTATTGAGTATTGAGAACAAGACATGGCCAAAAAGTAGCCGTTATCTGGCCGTCTCTCAGCCAGCCGCATGCCAAACAGAATCCAACGGCCACACGGGCAACAGGTGACAATATACAAGTGACAGATTGAAAAATCGAATCAGATATAAAGTAAAAATATATAGAAATGCATTATATAGTACATGCGGCAACATTATGTGTATGCCTCATGTTGTTGTTGCAACATGAGGTAAATGCGGCAGCCAAGCGTAATGATTTAACGGATAATGGACGCACAACCAATGCTCTAGTGAGATTACCCTTCTTTGGGGGCGGAGTTACTCAGCTATTGCGCTACTTGCGACCCATGGAACAGGCCCCAAATGGAGGCCGTAGATCCCCATTACGCCTGGCCCTGGATGAGAACTATGTTAGCTATAGGGGTGCCCAACTCTGGAAGCTTAATTTTAATGGAACACGCAAACGTGTCGATAATTCACCGGATGCGGTTTTTAATCATTTTGTGGAAGAATTTGGTAAGTAGCTCCAGAGTCTAGACCCAGCCTGAGGTCATATTTAAATATAAAATATTTGTGAATAAAACCAGCTGAAATACTTAACTATTAATCAATGAAATTAAAATATTCGTGTCTACTATTATGTTGTCATAATAGGCTCAGAGATGAAGAGAAATTATTGTATAAGAAAGCTAAAAGAAAAGAGTAAAGTTTTTTAAAAAATAAACTTAGATTTATTATAGATTATTCGTGTAGTATCATTTCTATTGCGAATTGTAATTAAATTTATATTCAAGCAAATATTGATAAACAAACAAAGTTTGTTAATTTATTTGGAATCTTTGTTTGTTTCTGAAAGTCTCATTTTCTCGTTCATTTTTTTTATTTAAAACACATTTTTCTTTGTTTGTTTTTTTTTTTTATTCTATTATAATATTGAAACTTCATTATTAACTAATTAGTTTAACAACAAAATTGGAACAATGCTTTGTTAAAATAAAAGACAACAATGGAATAATTAATTTTTGAAATAAAATCAATGAGAATGAAGACTTTAATGAACAAAACAAAGGAATTAAAGAATCGGGAATGAACTGATTAAAATAAAAGCACGAACTAGATGAACTATATAAGAAGTTCTTATTCGTTTATTAAGACATTTAATCAAATATATTCTTGAATATAAATATCTAAAACTACTATTAAACTTAAGTTTATTAATTGCAGACTTTAGTTTATATATATATATATATATATATACAGTTCTATTATACTTTTATTACTTATTTAGAACTAGTTCCATTTCTATCTTATATATTTATATATTTATTATTTTATTGTTTATTATTTATATATTATAGCCTGATTATTTTGCCCAACATTTTCTAGGCAAAAGGTTTAAAAAATTATTTTCATTATTTCGCAATTGCTTTACAGGGCATCTTACAAGGCGAGCATTCTGGTTTTGAAACATTCCAAGCACTCTTAACTGTTCATTCAGCTAAAATTTCACAAAATCAAAAAAAAAATAAATAAAATAAAATAAAAAATAAAAGATCATAGTGCGTGAGTTGAACGCTAACCAATTGGGCTGTTGACCTCTTGGCCGACTAGCCGACTATTGGCAGCAGCAGCAGCGAAAAGCGTTAGCAGAGATACGTATCTGTATCTGTATCTGTATCTGAGAGATAGCATCCATCTATGAACGCCCAGCCGCTGGCAGCGACTAACTAAGCCGCAGAATAGACAGGTAGAGAGAGAGAGGTAAAAGACTGTTAGCCAGATAGACAGCTAGCCAAAGAACGAGGTCTTCACGCATAATATTGGCATTAATCAATAAGAGGGGGCCAACAACAATTTAGCAAAATCTTTTAGCCAAAATCTTGACCTTCTGCCATCAGCGAATATTAGTTTTGTTTGCGTAGCACGAGCAGCATGATGTTCTGGCCATTATTGTTGGGCTTGCAACTAGTTTTGGACCAACACCCAGTAGCTAGTGGTGGCACAGCCCAGTTGATGCTTTGGCGCAGTGTTTCGGTGCCAGGATTGACAACATTACCCGATCTCTGGACACTGAACAGCAGTGAATTGTATGAGGCAACCTTTGAGAGTTTGCAATGGTTATCGCCAACAGATTTGCGCCGTTTTGACTTTTTATCACCGAGCTCAACATATCAGATTAATCGACGTTATCGCAATAATGGCTCAGTGCATCGATATTATGGCTATCAGCTGTGGAAGCTGCACGAGACGCGTCTAACTCAGCCCGGGCTACGTTCATTTATTCGTCACTTTGGTACTTTTACGATAATACAAAAAGAACTTCCTTAACTTTACTTCATTCTCAACTGAACAATAGCTTAACACGGTTGTTTCTTATTGCAGGCAGTGAGGTTTGGAACATCAATCAGGATGGCATTGATATACTCATTGAGCATAAGAATGTGGAGGCAGCTCAACAGTATATGGAACAGACGGCCTTTAGCTATAATATAATGATCGATGACATTGAAACGGCCATTGATGAGACCTACAAGGAGGTGAGCGAGTTGGATACCGAAAACTCTGGTGCAAACTATACTCTACCCTGGCTAAATAACGAGGGTTCGCTATTAAGTTGGCGACGCTATCATGATCAGGTTGATATTAAACAGTTTTTGCAAAACCTATTGGAAACACAGCCCGATCTAACGGAGATCATACAAATTGGTCTGACACGAAATAAACGACCATTGGAAGTGTTAAGGTAAAGTTATTAATTATGTTATTGTTTATGTTACTCTTAACATTTATTTTACTTTTACTAATAGTGAGAAAGTCTTATTCTGATAAATAGTTAACGTTTTTCAATGTTAATGTTAATGTTACTGTGAAACTCTTAAAACTGTTATCAATGTAACGGATAATCTTATTTTACGTTAATGTTAAGGTCAATGTTAATGTAACAGTTAACACTGTTATGTAACAGTCTCTGAAACAGCTGCTATGTCTGTTAATCTTAATGTTGCAGCGGCTGTTATTGTCATAGGTTTTACTGTTATACATATTTCTGTTACTGTTGCTGTTAATAACATAATTTTAATTACAACACAGAGTCTCCAATGGCAATCCGGAGAATTGGGCCGTATTTGTGGATGCCGGACTACAGGCACGCGATTGGCTCAGTCCCGCAGCACTCACCTACGCCATATCGAAGCTAACCTGGATGTGGGGACAGGGCAAGGCGGAGAAAATGATGCGTAATATAGATTGGTATTTTTTGCCACTGGCCAATCCCGATGGCTATCAATACTCGCGTCTAACTGATCGTCTATGGACCAAGAATCGCAATTATGATAGTGAGAGCGGCTGTTATGGCGTTAATTTGGATCGTAATTTTGATTATGGTTGGGGTCAATCGGGCTCCACATCGAATCCGTGCAAGAATCTTTATCATGGCACCAAAAGTTTCTCTGAACTGGAAACGCGAGCAATGCGCAATTTTCTGCTTGGCATGCGTGACTATTTGGGTGCGTATGTGTCCTTTGGGGGTTACGGCCAGGCGGTCACCTATCCATGGGGCGATGCTGACTATGTTACCTCCAATCAGCGCCAGCTGCGGCACACTGCCCGCCAGGCGATCCTCAACTTTCGGCGGCTCAATCATGCCGAATATAGCATTGGGAGCAGCTATCGGCAAAAACTCGCACGACCGGGCAATGCCGCGGACTGGGTGCAGGAGCGCATTGAGCCACAGTTTGTGTACAATGTATTCCTTAAGGATCAAGGACGTTACGGTTATCTAATGCCGCCACAATATATCCTGGAGTCTGGTGAAGAGGCTTACGAGTTTCTTAAAACAATTGCACAGCAACTAAACTGACAATTTTAGCTGTTAAAAAAACCTAACGACTGTTTGGTGCCATTGAGGGCTATCATATAAATATCCTATTATTATTATCACATTTTTATTTATTTATTTATTTTTATTTAATTTTTTTTTTTTTTTGCAATATAATAAATGAGTTAAAACCTAAATTATAAAAATATTTCAATTAAATAATCAAAGGCGAATAACTTGGCACAAAAAACCTTAAAAGATTCGATAAACAGATGGCATTCTGCATGGGAATTATCGATATGTTCTGATTGATTTACTGCCATTCAAAATATTCGCACTGCTTGCTCAAAAAAGTGTTGCATGCTTTTAAGCGGAGCGTTAAAAATCAAAAACTCACCAGCAAACATTAAGTGCAATTTATAATTGTTTAAATAATTATCTAAAACAAAATCAAGATATAAATAAAAAAAATATACGAAATTAAAGCGTGTTATGTAAACTCTTTAAGGAGAGCTCGAATATAGGGGGCAAAGAATGACAGAATGCTTTAAAAAATATAAAAAAAAACAAAATCCAAAAAGAAAGCAGTGAACAAAATAATGATATATGAGAGCACATGTACGAGAGTGCGATAGAGAGAAAAGACTGGAGATAAAAGAGAGGTTGCCAGCTAGTTGGGAACTGGTGGGAACTTTCACTTTCAATCGCGTTTTGAAAACCAGTAAAAAGACAAATGGCCCCATGGACGGGGCAAAAGATGTATTTAGTTTTTTTTTTTTTTTTGTTGTTATTCATTTATTTATATTTATTTACATGCTTGTAGAAATTATGCGGGGCAGGCGAAAGGCCTGGGACGATCCGCAAAGAAAGTGATTTGACAACGCCACCAAAACAGGTGAGAACGCAATTGATAAATTTTGCAAATGCATGGCCCATAAAATACCCTGCACTCTAAATGTAATCAACATTCTATACAATCATACAATTAACTCAAATATGATCTTTCATATTTTTTTTTTTTTGTATTATTTGTAGACAAGAAAGTTAGAATAGAGAGCATTCAATTAGATTGTTGATTGTTGTTCCAAAAATTGTATGGCTCTAGTTCCAGAAAATAAAGAAGGGTAATACGACAAAAGTGAAAATCTTTTACAAATCAAAATGTATACAATACGCAAAATACAAAAAAAAAAAAAAAAAAAACAGTAGAAAAAAAAGAAGACTACAAAAACAACAACAAAAAACTGAAATTAAGGTGGACGGGGGCAGGTTTATCATCATTAAAGCCAAAAGAAAGTAAAAACATGACAAGTGGGTCAAATATTGCGCCGTCATATGTAAATATGAAATACATATGTACACACATACATATAAATAAATATGCTTATTTATATACATATGCATATGTATATATAACATATTGCCCCGAGCAATTGAATCAAATTTACAACAAAATACAATACCTCACTTATCTCTCTCACACACACACACACACACACATGCACACATGCACACACCTACACACCCAGAGTTGTATTTAAATTTTCCCATTTCTAAACTATGCAGTCAGCGGGTAATTCCAATTCCATTAGGAATTATGCTTCTACCTATAATTATGAAGAATGCAAAGATTTTCTTGCATTTCAAATTAAAAATTTTATTTTTTTTTTTTCTTATTAAAATTGTATTCATAGAAAATATTTTATTGTATGAATCATTTTATTCATATATTTTATCTTAGTCACACTTAATTATTATTCAAGAATTTTAAATCTTTAAACTTAAATGATCAATAAAAAGTAATTAGAAAGATGGTTAGTGTTGGTTTGTACATATGTAAATTATTATTTATACATTATACTCATTAAAATTGATATATATAAATATATATATATATATATATATATATATATTAACTGTTGATTCTAGAGACTAATATCTGAGCTAGGAGCTTCAAATTTGGCATAAGGATTCTAGTCCTGTAAATCAATATTTCTTTCTGTTTTTTTCTGTGTTTAAATATAATAATCGGAAATATAAAGAAATATAATAATATATATTCCCATACAATTTAATAGTGTAACATGCTCAGGTCTACTTGCAGACCTCACTACAGGGTATTGACTAGTCGAGGACACGCAACTAAATACATGTTTGTAACTGTGCAAATTACAGATGGATATACTAAAGTCATAACACTTAATGAAATCAATTTAATTGTGAATAAACATTGATTATATGTATGTATGTGTGTATATGTACATATATGCATTTGACAACGCAAGCTGCGTATAGCTTACAGTAAAAGCTCGCTAATGTGGACACACAAATTAATTAACGACATAAACTGAAAAGGAGACAAAAAAGTTGAATATTAAAATGAGCTGTTCGTTCGCAGAGCTTTCACTGTATTTAAAAAAAAAAAACCCCGTTATTTTGATTTGCTTTTAATTGAACGTGTGAATACACACCACAAAAGTATTGACAAGTAATAATAATACACCTCAAACTGTAATTGTAACTGTAACTGTGCAAGTGCAAAGTGCAAAACGAACACTGTAAAACTGCAAGCCATTGTCCATGCTTATGTACACACATGTGTCTGTGTGAGAGTAACAGATTGCCTTTTGATAAAGCACACGAAATACAACAACAACAGCCACAGCTGCAGCCGCAATCGCAGTAGCAGCGCACAGCGCATCACATTACAGCACGTCCCAAAAGAGAGTCAATGTCGCTGACTTGCATTGACAGGAGAGGGCGTGGGCGCAGTGTCCAGCCTCTGTCCGGCCCCCAACCACCCGCTGCTCGCACATATACATATACATACACGCACATGACAGAGATAGACTCAAAATAATTTTGTTGCTTTTTAAGCTTTGGTTGGTTCATGCGTGACTCTCTCGTGTGAACGCGACGTCGCTGCTGCTGCTGGTAGCGACCGACGCTGCTGCGATTGGCGCTGCTGCTGCTGCTGCGACTGCTGTTGTCATTTCATTCAGTACGCGCCGATCGCTCCAAGATCGGTCGTCAGCCAGCAGCGCAATTTTTTTTTTAAATTGTTTTTTTTTTCACTTTCTGTTGTAATTCTGTTTAACGTTGGTTTTTTTGGTCTCTTCTGATTCGATCTGTGTGTGTGTGTAATTTTTTTTTGTTTTGTTTGCTTTTTTTTTTTGTATTTTATCGGGAAACGGCCCTCGTAGTGTGTTGCCCGGCTTGGCTTTATATAAAAATTGAAGCGCACACAAAGGCAGCATTTAGTCGGGCTCAGTCACTGGCCTGCCCAGTATCACACACACAGTCATACGCAAAGGTGCGTCAACAGCAGCAGCAGCAGCAGCAACTGACCGGCAACTGCAGCAGTCAAGAAGCAGAATCATAAGAAGAAGCAACAGAACAGTAGCGACAACAACAACAAAAGCAAAACGTAAACTGTAAGCTAAACATATGTGTATATGTGTGTGTGAGTGTAAGCCAGAGAGTGTGTGAGTGCAAGAGAGTCATATACGGATGCATTTATGAATGTGAGCTGCTAATGAATCACATTAACATTAACTTTTCGATGATCAATAATATTTGATTGCATCGAACTGTGACTAGTTTTTGTATACCCTGTTAACATTTGAAAAGTATATAAAAAAGGGGTATATTAATATTTGAAACAAACAGAGAACATATATTCGTATTCAACATTAAGAGCTCAGGTGATCTATATAGACAATAATATAAACTAGATTTTCTTTATACATTTCTTAAAACTATTTAGCAAATAAACCCTAAAATTTTCATAGAGACAGTATAAACTAAATAATCATATAAAAGTCAATGTACAACATAAAATATATACAATCGGAAAATAACGCTCAGGCGATAACATCTGGGACATGTTATCATCACAAAGGTCGGGGCAATTATAAAAAAAAAATAAATATATATATATATATATATATATATATACAATACATACTTATATGTATGTAGGTCTATCATTCAATCATTTCAACACTACCTACATATAACTGAACCAGTTCTGTGGGCTGCTTTCTGCACTAAAAAAAAAAAAAAAAAAAAATTCTACTCGAGACTGGTCTACTAAAAGATACCACGTAAAGAATAAAAAAAAAAACCTGTATGCCAATGGCTTACCACTGTTCTACACTATTTAAATAATGAATTACCAAATTTTGATGCAACAATTTAAAAAATAACTCTTGTATCCTGAACTTTTGAGAATTGAAATATTTATACAATGGGTCAGTAATACCGAAAAAAAAAAATATATATATATATATATATTGTCGCAAACGTATCCAGATAATCGAAAAAAGCTATATTTTCGACTTTTCAAAAAGGTAGATTTGGTAAAGTGACAATAACTCCGAACATAGTTTAATGATATTAAAGGTGTTTATCTTCAATCTATCAATCTGGCATACAATATTTTTAAATTAGATTATTTTCTTTTAAAAGTTATTGAGAATTGAAATGAAAATTTTAACTAAAAATATGCCCATTTAAAAAAAAGCAATTTTTTGTGCGAATTTTTTTTCGAAAACTAGAATTTTGTTTTTTTGTATTACTCTTGGGATCTGTAGGTTTACTTATTCTTAAATATATATAATTTTTTTTTTTAAATATCAATCGACAAATATAGAAGTTATTAGCTTTGGGGTGGAAAATAAAAAAGTCGAACATATAGCTTTTTTCGATTATCTCAAAAAAGGTTTCGGCAACATATTTTTAAAAATTTATTCGGAATCAGTGATCCCTTTTTAGATATAAATCGAATCTAAGAAGGCCGGAATACGGAAATACTATTGCATTATTAAGAAAAAATAAAGTTTCTATTTAAGAAGAACTTACATACCAAATTTAATGAGTCTCTCAGACCCAACTAGCCTGTTAATGCAGTTTAAGAACATGTTATTCATTATACCCTATAAAACACAATATTACAGGTACAAAGTAAAAACGTAAACCTAGAAGTGTAAACGGGTCGTTGGGAAAAATTAGCACAATTGCGTGCTAACCAAAAGCGACAACAGTTTCGAAATTGGTTTAGCGGTCGTTTTCTATTTTCATATCAAGTCCAGCTAAATAATAAAAATATAAAAAAAACTAAACTCAACTGAAACTGAGATTCTGATCAAGTTCTAGCTTTGACATTAACTATAAATTCGAGTCGAGATTACGCGATTGTCTAAGGCATACAAATGATGCAAAATAAATAAATACATTTCAAATTATATATATATATATATAGAAAATAAAAACCTAAAACGTATGCCCGATTTAAATTGATAAAATGGTCGAAACTGCAGTTGAAAACAAAATAGCGAATCCGATTTGATTATAACATTGAACTTGAAAGCGTTGCCAAGGCCAACAATAACAGTCTACACACATGTTAAATTTTTAAATCAACTTACGATCTTTTTAACGTCAAAAAGTCAATAATTTACATATATATATTATTTTTTATTATCAATTGGAAAAAAACACAACAAAACGATACGCCTTATCATAAAACTAATTTAACTGTTTTTTTTTTTGGGATTTACAGCGCTGAGAATCTTCTGACATAAACATCGTAAATCATAAAGTATATATACAATACTATATAGTCATATACAGAGTAATACAAGCTTTTGAATATACCAGTAACAATTAAAGTAGTTTCGATAACAAGCTAATTAATTAGTTATGCATATTTGTTATACATTTTTTTTTAAATGTTAGAAAAAAACTGAAAAACTATTTGTAATTATTTGTTTAGCGACCTACAAAGCAATTGAAGCGGCAATGAGCATTTGTTAATTAGCTGAAAAACTCATTAAAAAATCCAAGCAACAAATTGATAGGTTATCATTTTACAGAGACAACAAACTGATAACAACAATGATGACGAGACTTGGACAATTATTGTTGTTGGCAATGATGCTGGCATTGGCCAGAGCAACGAGTAACAATTCGTTGGCCATGGAAAATAACGAATATATTCATGGTATGCCGGAACGCTTTGATGAGACACAATTGTGGCGCATCTACAATATAACGGAGGCAATGCAACAGAGCATACCAATTGGACAAGTTTTGGAACAGAAATACGGTGGCAATATATGGAAGGAGAATTCCAAATTTCTCGATATATCGATAAGTAAGGAACATGTGAAGGCAGCACGCAGCTTTCTGGACGCACATCGTCTGCAAGCAGATATATTAAACGATAATGTACAGAATCTGATTGATCAGGAGCAAATTGATGGTGTTGAAGGACTTCAATCGGTGCCAGGTGTACGCACAAGTGAGTAAAGACAAATAATTAATTTAAATGTTAATTTCAACTCTTTCTTTCTCTATTTATTCACAACACAGAGAAGGCAACGCGCCAGGGCAGCGGCATGCACTGGAAGGACTATCACGATCTGGAGGCTATATATGCATTTATGCGTGAAATTCGCGCCAAGTTTCCCAATATATGCCGCTTGTATACCATTGGAAAGACGATCGAAGGACGTGATCTTAAGGTTTTGCGGTAAGTTGCCCATTTTATAATACAACAGTCAAAGAATGTTTTATGTACAAAATAAAACATTTAAATACTGAAATTTTTACGCAGCGCCTAAAAGTATGCCGCACAACAATTTATATTACAGAATATTTTGGTCGTAATTTCTGTTGAAAGTTCTTGTGGTTTTTTATTTGTAAATGTAATATAGCTTGTTCAACATTTTTTAAAATATAAAAAATATAAAAAAAATATATTCACTGAAAAAAAAACACAAGAATTATCCAACTAGTACTATCATATTTATATGAGATGATACTTTAAATGATTATAGCTATTTTTCTAAAATGTGTTAAATTCGTCTGATTAATTATCGATATCGAATCATCAAATATTGTGTTCCGATTTTTTGTGAATTCCATTTTAGACAATTCAGCTATACTATCTTGATTAATTGATTGATTTAAGATTTCTTTCAATCTATTTAAATACCATCATTTCCATCTCGCATTTCCATTAATATATTCGAATTCAATATATTCTAAATTTCGGTAAAAACAATTAGTTATAAAAGACGAATAGTTTTTACTTTATGCGAACCACAAATCACAAAAGTGAAAACAATTCAAAATAATTTGAGAAGAAATATTATTATAGAATCATTTGGCAATATCATAGATTACGATAATACCCATTAACCAATCTATTATATACAAATTTTGGGTCTAGCAACATTTCAATTTCAAACATTTTTCATTTACAGCATTTCGGAGAATCCACGGGAGTATAAAAAGATTTGGATAGACGGTGGAATACATGCACGTGAATGGATCAGTCCGGCAACGGTTACGTTTATATTGTACCAATTGATGCACAACTGGGAGAATCAGCCGGCGCATATACGTGGTGTCACCTGGTATATCATGCCAGTGATGAATCCGGATGGTTATGACTACAGTCGGACTACGAATCGCCTGTGGCGAAAGAATCGTTCACCATCGCGACGAAATAATTGCTTTGGTGTCGATTTGAATCGCAATTTCGATATTGGCTGGGATGGCTTTGGTTCGTCCACGAATCCTTGCAGTGACACATTCCGTGGTAATTCACCAGCCTCGGAATTGGAAACACAGGCAGTTGCCGAATTTTTGGCCAAGCGCAAATACAATCTGGAAGCATATCTAACGTATCACAGTTATGGCCAGATGGTCGTCTATCCCTGGGCCTACAAGGCTGTCAAGGTGAGGGATTGGAATGTGTTGCAGCGGGTGGCCAACACAGCTGTCGATCGCATCTCACAAAAGACGGGCACCTCCTATCGGGCTTCCGTAACCCACGAGGTGCTTGGCATTGCCGGCGGTGGCTCCGATGATTGGAGTCGTGCCGCACTTGGTGTCAAGTATGTTTATACCATTGAGCTGCGTGATCGTGGCACTTATGGCTTTGTCCTGCCGCCTAAATTCATTAAGGACACGGCCCTGGAGGGCTGGACCGTTGCGGAAACGGTAGCTCAGTCCATTGGTTAAAGATCAATGATCTAGCGTAGGAATGTATCTGTGTGCGTGTCTGAATGAATGTTTATTTATGTACATATGTAAAATAAAAATACTTGTATATTTATTAATGTTTTAAACTATTATTATTCGATTTTATATAACACAATCATATTTTAGGAAGTTTCCTTAAACAAGATTCGAACTAGAGAACTAAAATTCACGTTAAAAGAATTTGAATTCAATTCTGATGTTCGTACATTTAATATTTGCTACTAAATATGATGATACACCCCTAGAATATCAGGATAGTTATTGTAGAAAGCTCAAAAATAATTCGTTATTCAGAAGCGCATCAAAATTATACAATCGAAGCGGTTTACTTAGCTCTATAAACGAAAAAAAAAAGTATTTTTATAAAACATATTTTTAACGATTGTTCCCTTAAGATATAATGCGCCGATTCTGATTAAACTTGTCTAGATTTTTCAGACTGTAATACTACATTGAATCCGATCCGGTATCAATATCTTTTGCAACTGCATAAAAAACTCGCATGATATTTCTAATATCAAAATGTTACGAAAAAGTTTTTAAAAATTTAGAAAAAATATGCGTATTTAATATAAATACCGATTCACAATCGAAAAAACAATTATAGACAATAGAGGAAGTTGTAAAGTGATAAAATCAAATAAAAACTTTTGAATATGGAATTTCTATTTAGCTTTAGCGAAGTAAATAGAAAAATTAGACAAAACGTTTTTACAATTTCTATGCAATTTTGAAAGGCAATATTTGATTCTTATTACAAAATATCGATAACTTACCGTATCCTCATCGTCATCGGTGTTATCGAGCTGCTCCAGCTGCAGCTGTTCGATTGCCTCGCCGTTATGTGTGTGATTATGCATATCCTTGGGCGTGGACTCATCGGAGATAACCGATTCCGAGGGCAGGTTCTCAACGAATGCCACAAAGTTGCCACTGTTGCTTAGCTCTTGAGGCGTTTGTGCAGCAACTGGCGCCACAATTGGCGCCTGCGCCTGCGCCTGAACCTGTCTCTGGGTTGAGCACGCTGAGGTTGCTGTGGATTTGGCTTTGGCATTGGACATGTTGGGCTTGGTGGCAAGGACGCTGACATGCTCAATGGAGCGTGTATAGCGTGTATTTAGCTTGATGCTATTCTGTGGTGATGACAACGATTGTGGAGACGATGCAGACGAGGGCGTCTGTTTATCTAATACTTGGGTGCTCGATTTGAGCCGAAATGGACTTGTGGAGTTGATGTCACCGGCGCCCAGACGCAGTTGTTGCTCAATGAGACGCTCCGCCTCCAGCAGCAGCTCGTCCACGGAACGCATATCAGAGTTGTCCGAGAGACGGCTCACCTCCTGGAATATGCTGTCCGGATCGGGCGGCTCAATGCAGCAGTCCTGCTCCTTAACCAGAAACTCTATGATCGAGCTGCTGCTGTTGTAGTCTAGTTCGTCTAAATCGATGCTGCTCACACCCACATCTGCATCCGCATCGCTGGTCACTCTGTTCATGCCCACTTGACGCGGATGCGGGCGTGGGCGCGACGCCGTCTGCTGCTTTTGTGGGCTTAATACCTTGGACATGTTGCCGTCGATGCTGCTGCCTGCTGCCTCTGCTGCTGTCGCTGCTGCTGCTCTGGCCGTGCTCTCTGCGCGCTCTCTTATTGGCAATTTGTTGTGTTCCCTTCTCACTCTCTGCGTTGGGTTGTTTTGTTTATTTGTTTATTTTCTCTAGTTCTTCGTTTTGGTAGCGTAATTTTTTTCTTTTTAACTTATTCGTTGACAAAAATTTTTCACCCGACTGCCGACGTTGCCGTTGTCGCACTCAATTTAGTCTAAGTAGCAATGCGTATACAAAAAACAAAACAAAACATACTTTTTTTACTTTTAATCTCGCATCACTTTTTTGTCTTGTTTGTACAATAATATAAAAATTACGACTACTGCTTATTTTGACATTCACATGTTAACGTCACAGCTACTCACATAACAGCGCTGCTCCTTGCTCCACAGTTAACAGAATAATACGGCAACATTGTTGCCTGGCTTTTCTCTCGCTCTTACAACTTCTTTCTCTATCTTATTTACGGCAAATTGAAACGTCGGAACATTTGCTGCTTGTCGTTTCAATCTGTTCGCAAATTTAAATTCTACAGTTATAATATTAACAATAAAATTGTATATGTTTTAAGTTGTTTCTTGTGAATGGTTAGTTACTAACAAATGATTAAAATATTTTATTATAAAGCGCATATTAACTAACTAAGACCATTAACTGCAATTTTCTGTCAATTAATAACTGAATAAACAACATTTTAAAAATATTCTATATATTATAACAATGAAAGTTTTAAAAATTCAGATAATTTATTAGGATGATATTTTAATAAGCTTTTATATTGGCATAAGTGCAGATTTATACAAATTTTACTGAGTTTAAAATTAACGTTTTAAAAACCTAAATGTTATTTAACAATATCCTTAAAACAGAGCACTTAAAACTGTGAACGTATTTTTAAGGCTTTTTAAAAAAACAATAAAAATAATTAACTTCCCCAAAATGCTTCTCTCTTGTCCAATTAAGATATATTTCTGGAATATTATATAAACTATACATCGATCTTTTTGCGTTTATGCTACTAATAGAACAATATCGACTTTTTAAAACCAAACTCGAGACGTTAAATATTTAATTTTAATCCTAAAGCGATTCAATTACCCAACTAATCAAAATATCTTTCTAAAACTTGTTTCTAAACCACCCTTTAAAGCCGACTTGTAATTAATTAACAATTGAATTGCATTTCATTTGAATTGTATTTTATTTTAAATTTTTTCTGCAAGAACAATATTTATATGTATAGTGTGTAATAGTATCTTATTATATTTTTTTCACATTATCGACAATTTTAAAACAAAAAAAATAAATACATATATATTTTGTTCCCGAAATTGTGTTTTCCTTTTTTGCTTTCATTTTTATCTCTGTTTATATATCTCAGTTGTAAGCCTAAATATGACATTTCTTTTGAAACACACATAATACATACATATACATATTTATATATATATATATATATATATCTTTTATTTGTTTATTTATATATAGTTTTTGCTTAAATGTATATGCAATAAAATAACTATATATTTTCATTCTCTTTTTTTTACCATCATTTACTTTTTACATGTACATATATGTGTGCTTATAAGGAGTATGCTACAATTACAAAAAAAAATATTAAAAAAAAAGAATACATTTATATATATAATAATAATAATAATAATATTTATAATTATACATTTAATATAATCAAAATAGAAACATTAAATAAAACCTAGGTTGCGCTTGATAAAATCGTTGAATAAACAATATGTACAATTGATTATTTATTTTGTGTAAATATAATAATATATATAGTTGCTAATATTGCTTATGACTATATAACGTACACATATCAGTTATAATTTGAATCTTTGAGTGTTTTCATTTAGTATCTGTGTCAATGTCTGTGTCTGTGTGTGTGTGTGTTTGTGTGTGTGATTGTAGTTAAAACGCTGACCATGCTCATGAAATTTGCTATCACTTTTCTTGTTTAATACAATACAATACGATACAAAAAACGCGATTGTTGAAAAGCTAAAAACAAAAAGAAAAACAAAGTACATTGCAAGCGCAGCGCATCTCTGTTTCTCTGTTTCCTTTCTTTTCTCTTGTTTTTTTGGATACTGAAATATATCCATACATAAAAGATATTAAACAATAATTACATTACGCAATTGCAATTACACAAAACAACATACATATACATATATATATATATATAATTATTTTGGTGGCAGGCTTTCGGTATATATATTTGGCGGCGGCATTAATTACTCTTCCTCCAATTGTAATTATCTATGACTGCTGTAGGTCTTAAAGACACGTGGCATGCTGCTGCTTGTGCTGCCACTGCTAGTGCTGCTATTGGTGTTGTTGCTGCTACTGCTGCTGCTGGCACCGTTACTGCCACTGCCACTGCCACCGCCACCGCTGCTGCTCGTATTGCTGCTACTTGTGCTGCGCATTGTTGTCACTGGCGATGTACTCGATGCCATGGCATCTGTTTGCGTCTGCAACGTCTCATTATTGGGCTCATGGTGATGCGTTGTCGTCTCCAAATTGAGTGGCATCGGCATCGCATGATCCTCAGCATGCTCATAGATATAGTCGCGCTTCTTGAAATTATCAATTATCTTCTTTGTGGACTTCATATGCGACACAAAGGCTGCCTCCAACTGCAAACAAAAAATAACATAAAACATATTTAATACATATTGTTTGACTTTTAGGTTTATATTTGATATACGCACACTGGAGGTCAGATTCATAAATGTGTGATACTTCTCCAGCACACCAACGATCTCCTTAAAGCTATTGCCGCGCAGCTTACGCCGCACAATTGTCTCGTTCTGCTCGTTATCCGTGATCAGGTTACCGATTAGAATCGACGCATAGCTGCCCTTAAGCGTGTGCTCCATGTGGTGGCCAGCGCGTTGTACAACTGCAAATTAAAAATACATTTTATTATTATTATTATAAACATAAATTAACTAGGCCTTATACTATAACACAAGGATATTAACTTCAGATCCATAAAATACTATACCAACGATATAGTCAACGATTAAATTATATCAAGTTGCAACAAGATCAGAGATACTATATACAGAAAGACGAATTTGGACTTCATCGATTCAGATTATTATAATATTAAAAATAAATGCATATACTTTATGGGATCGAAGAAGAAAAACATTATTTTACTATAGTTTAGTAGCTTATAGAATTAATAAAATATTTTATTTTGTTGCATTTAGTTGTTTCCAATCTTTCCAATAATTATTCGAGAAGAGCTTAGCTGCCCTGAGGTCAAATAAATATCGCACAATATTTTCTAATAAACAAAACATTTAACCAATGATCAATATAGCATTTGTACAATTATTAATGTATTCTTCTTTATTATATAAATTATATTCGTTTTTCTATCAATCCAACTGAGCAAATAAATAAATAATAGTAAACTAAAGTTCTATTGGATTTATATTACAATTGCAGTTTAAATAGTTGCTTAACACATTGTTTATTTATTTTGTTGTTTAAGATGTGTTCTATAAACTCAGGATTTGTTTTTTAATTAAACAGATTACATTTGATTTGATTTTAAGACTCGATACCTTTATAGATGAAACTTGAATTTAAGCTCAAGCCAAAGGATTTCAGATTTTTAAAATATTCGAATAGTGCATATTTTCTTTTTTGAATACAATTATTAAATTTAAGAATCTATGTTCATGACTTACGATTGTTCACCGTCTCCTCGACCTCCTCCTGCTTCTTTTTGCCCTTTTCATTGCTCTCCAGGAAAGCATCCGTGTTCTTCTCCACAAGTCTGCAAAAGCAAAGAAATAAAAAATAAATAAATATTTATAAAAATTGAATGGGCATTTAATTAATTTAAATAACTAACGCACCTGGCTAGCTCTTCACATTTATAGAAATATTCGAGGAGTGCCTGGACCGCACTAACGGATTGATCACCCGGCAGAGGATTATCAGCGACATACTCAGCTGGCGCATGTGCTTGCATCAGTGTGGCACGATTGGGCGGCGTGTGCATGCACAGATTGATGAGCAGGGTTAGCACCTGAATTTGCAATTGAAATGGAAACATTTTAGATGCCTTTATTGCAGTGGTTGCAGTAGAATATACACTTACCAGAATGCTTAGCTCAAAGACGCAGCGGTCCGGAATGTAGTTGGACGCAAGCAGCAACAGATGGAAGCTTGTCTCGATGACATCGCTCCGTTTACCCAGCAATTCGGCACCCAGCGAGGGCTGTGCCTCGTTAAATGTGTGCGTCAGATTGATGAGCACTTTCATGACGGGTATGAGAAGTTCGCGCATTGCAACGCCCGGATGCTCCTTGCTGCTGCTGTGCTCAGTCGTTGAGGGATGCAACATCAGTTGGCGATCGCAGAGGCGGTATAGGAAGCATAGTGTATCCACAGCACGTCCCTTGGCAAACGTTAGCATATATCGCTGATTTGCCTCATTGTGCTGTGTGACATTCTCGAGCACACGCAAACAGCGTGCCACAGTTTGCATATTGTCAAGTAGCGCCGGCTGCCAGGCAATCATAGCCATGTCTGTGGCAGCAGTGGCAATTACCGGCTGACAAAAGTCCGATATTGTCTTAATGATGTGCTCCAGGCCGCCCAGCTTGCGTAGATCCTCCTTGAACCATTCGCCGGCGCGCTTTGAGGTAAGCGATAGTAGCGTTTCCATAGCCAAAGTACCCACCGTTATGGACTCGACATTTAAATGGGTGCCCTTGCCCTGAGCCTTGATCTCCTCGCATAGCTCGCGCACCTTTTGCTTATTTCGCTCATAGTTGGCACGATCTGTGGGCGCTGCAACGCCAACACCTTCAGCCTCCAACAAATTAATCATTAGCTCAAGCGAATCGCGATCCAAGTCCATGTTGAGACCCTCCTGTGATAGTATATACATAATGGCCGAGGTGCATAGACCCAGGCTCAGATCCTTGTTGGCATCAGAGAGCGCCTGTAGCAAATCAATTTTAATAAATTAGTATAAAACTCGTTACGTTTTATTGTTCCTAAACATTAATCAACCCCTTCAATCAGGGTCGTCTTAAGGGTATGGCACACTGGGCAGATGCCAGGGGCCCCTGGGGCCTCGAGTGGTCTACCACCGCGTATTAAAAAATCTTAGTTCTTAGTGTAGCGTGGCCCCGAAGGTGAAATTAGTCAGGGACACCGCAGATCTTAAAGACAGTCCTTACTTCAATACTTCTTGATATAGATTATTTTATTTTTTAATTAAAAATATAGTTTACTTGGAGTAACTTGATGGAAGAGAGGAGGACTATCCTTTTACGATTAAACCTTATTATACCCTTGCAAATGGGGGTATTATAATTTTGTCTCGAAATGTGAAATGCATAGCAAGAGACGTCTCTGACTCCATAAAGTATATATATATTCTTGATCAGAACGACGAGCAGAGTAGATATAGCCATGTATAGCAGGTAGTTTGTATGTAAAAATCAGCCCGATCGCACCACTATATAATATAGCTGCAGTAGAAACGATCGGTCTAAAAAATTGTTTTTAAGATATCAAAACCAAACTTGGCATATCGATGTAGTATTACGATCTCAGCAATTCAACCAGGTTTCATCAAAATCGGACCACTATATCTTATAGCTCCGATAGAAACAATCGATCGAAAAGTGCTTGTATGAAAAACTTTTTTTGTTTTTCAAAATATTGAAATCAAACTCAACAGTTCGATGAAGAAATATAATTTGTACAATCCGATCAAGTTTGGTTTAAATCGGAGCACTATTTTATATAGCTGCCATTGAAACAATTGGGTGAAAAATGAGGAATTCTATGCAAAACTGTTTTGATATTAAAGATATCAGAACCAAACTCATCATATCGATATAGAAATACTTTTTTGTACTATCTGATAAAGTTTCATTACAATCGGAGCTTTATATTATATAGCTGCCTTAGGAACAATCGGTCGGGTATGCAAAATTTTCTTAGAAGAACATTATAAGGGTATATATACCCGATTCTTTCCTTTTTTAAGAAAAATGCGAAAATCATTTTCGCTTCAATCAACTCGCATCCTTCCGCACACTACTCGTTATGTTTACTCGTTATTTATTACTCGTTCTTCTCGTTCTTTCTTCTCACTAACTCTGAATACTATAGGATAATCATTATCTGATACATCTTAATCACTCCTTAACGCTTTTAGCTACTATTTAGTTTTCAATCCTCCTCAGTCGACTCTCTGTTACCCTGAACTCTAATCGCTACTCCTACTCGTTACTCTCTACTCGTTACTCTCCACTCGTTACTCTTCACTCGTTATTCTTACCTTAAAGAACTTGGTGACAACACCATGGGCGCGCACATGCATACGAAAAGCGGGTGTCATGCACTTGGTGGCTAACTGGAGGGCGGATAGACAGCGTGTGGGCGGCGGATTGTGGGGCTGGAGTGCGTCCAGTATGTATTCAACATCATCATACATCTCCTGGTACTCGCCAATCTCCTGTATCTGATGCGCTGTCTTCACATTGCGCACTACCGTATAGTATTCCTTGGATTTGCGATCGACACGCAATCCAGCAGCGGTTCGTTCATTAATTGCAGTATTGCTATTGCTACCGCTACCGCCGCCACCGCCTCCACCTTCATCCGGACTTGGCTCCAGATCCAGTTCGAATGCATCCACCGATGTCGTTGTCAAGGATTGTGCACTATTGTGCTGCGGCTTGGCCTGGCGCGCCAATTTGCCCAGCGCCGGACTCTCGCCGCGCAACGCGGAGCTGGCGCAGATATTGTTGTTGGAGTTGCTGTCGGCAAAGTCGGAGTAGATGGCATCAATGGCTGTCGCTTTGCTGGCGGCCAGGCTGTCCACTTTGGGATTGACACCACCTGCTGCTGTCGAGGCGGAGGCATTGCTGGCATCGCTGCCAGTGCCAGCGCCATTCGCTTCCAGTGCCGCATCCCAACTATGCTTATATAAATGCCGCTTGGCCACCGTCGCCTGCTCTGCCTGATCGGAGGGCACCAGGGCGCGGCTCTTGAAGATGCTGCCCTTCTTCTTTGAAATGACCAGCTTGACGGCGCCTCGTTGTGTCTCCTCGCTGGCGGCAGCAGCGGCGGTGTTACTGCTTGTTGCCGCCGCCTCTGCATCGCCAACGGCTCCATTACCAGCTGCCGCTTCTGCTCCCGCTGCCGCTGCAGCTGCCGCTCCAGCAGCCGCGCCAGCAACTTGTGTGTCCAGCGTGAGCGTACGTTTAAACTTGTCCTTGAACTTGTAATCACGCGGCGGCGGCGATGAGGAGGAGCCATCATGTTGCATGGACGAACTGTTTGAGGTATTTGACAGATCATCCATCATATTGGGATCAGGATCGGGATCAGGCTCCGGTTCCGGCTCCAGTTCAGTGTGCGGCACCTTGGCCGGCGTCGGTTGAGCATCGTCCTCCATTTCCAGTGCATCATCAGCCTGATTTAGCTGCTGTTGTTGGCCCAGCTTCAATTGTTGCTCCGCTGTTGCAGTTGCGGCTGACTCTGCTGCCGCTTGTTGCAACTGCAGCTGCAGCACTTGCGTCACCTGCTGATTCTTACGCTTGCGGCCATAACTGCGCGTTGCAGCGCCACTGGCGGCGCCATTGTCCGGCGTTCGACTTGCCTCCGCCTTGGCCGACAGATTGGCTGCAATTTTGTTAATATTATTATTATTATTATTGTTGTTGTTATTATTGCTGCTGGCCAAATTGTTGTTGTTGGCGCGTGCGGCAGCACGTCCACGTCGTGGCAAAATGTCACTTTCCGGCGGCGTTGCCTCCACTTTATCCGGCAATGGTTCATCCAGTTCCATTTCAGTTTCGATTCGCTTAATGCCACGTGCGCGTGTGGCACGCTTTGTGCTCGTTGTTGCAGCTGCAACTGCAACTGTAGCTGCTGCTGTGGGTGTTGATGTTGGTGTTTCCAATGTTGCCTTGTTGCCACGCCCCGCTCTTGTGCGCGTTTCTGTTGCAACAACAGCAACAGCAGCCTTGGCCTTGCGTCCGCGCGTTGCACGCTTGGGCTTGGCCTCTAGCTCCTCCGCCAGCTCCTGCTCCTCTTCAAGCACTCGTGGCGTCTCTACAGCGCCATTTAAACGCGGCACCACATCACCACGCAGCACTGCCAAAATATCTTCCTGCAGCGGCTGCTCAACGCCATCTAAAGCGGCAGCAGCTGCTGTTGTTCCTACTCCTCCTGCTCCTGCTGTTGTTGCATTGTTGCCACCATCCATAATCATCATCATGGATTCAAGACGCGACTCAATGTCCGAGGGTGGCGCCACTAAGGACGAATGCTGACTGGTCTCCAGATCGCTGGTAATAACGCTTGAGCCGCGACTGCGTATCACACAGCTCTCCTCCTGCACCGCCTGTGCCAGCAGCTGGGGCGTACTGTTCCCTTTGGATGAGATGCTGCCCAACACCGATGATTGTGAATCAAAATCGTGATCCGAGCGTGTCGTCGGCGATATAACCGAACCACGCAGCGGATGGTGATGATGCGTCAATTGGTGCTGCTGCTGCTGCGCCTCATTCAACGCCAAATGCGGCGATGGCGTCTTAAATTCTGATGTGACCGTTTCAGCGTTGACTGCGGCTGCAATGCCGCTTGACTGCGACTGCGATAGCGACTGCGGCGTCGCTGCGTGCTTGAGATGCTTATGCTTACGACTTTTGGATTTCTTTTCGCTGCGAGATTCCTCGCCAGCGGCTTTCGCTGCTGCTGCGGCTGCTGCTTTGGCGATGGCGTTGCGTATGACGTCCGTTTTGATAATTAGCTTAAGACGCTCTTTGGGCGGCTTGTCTGGTGATATTTTAACGGTACAATAGTTTATTTCGGGTGGTTCTTCCTCCTCATCTTCTTCCTCCTCCTCCTCTTCTTCTTCGTCGTCCTCGTCGTCTGCTTGCTCTTGCAGCGCTGCAACGCTGTTGTTTTGTAACGTCGCCGCTTCGCTGCCAACTGCAGGATTGTCTTCAGCTGCCGCCGCTGCTGCTGCTGTCGCTGTCGGTGGCCGCAACGCTTTAACAGTTATTTTTGGCGTATTTGCTGTTGCTGCAGGAACTTCATCCAACAATTGCGCATCATTTGGCGTCTCCAAATGCTGCTGAGCAGGCGAACTATTTGGCTGCTCCTCGCTGTCTGTGCTGACTAAGCGTGAGGTGCCCTGCAAATAAAAACAATTTAATGTTTATATTAATGTATAATTTTACATATATGCACATACGTATGTTTGTATATATTTTCCTTCTTAATTCTAGTTTATTTTTTCAGCCGCAATTAACACTTGAACATAATATGCAACAACAACAACAACAACGACAACAAAAAACAACAACAATTAAAGCAAAACACGGCTAACGGCAGCGTCAACCGCTGCGGCACAGAAACAAACGTCAACTGAGCGAACGGCGCGCGCGGGGTAAACGCATAAAAAGAAAACGAAGCAAAAAAAAAAAAAACTAAAAGAAAGAAGCGAAGAAAAAAAAACTCCAGTTCATGTAAAAGCGCGCGTAATTTAACACTGCGTTTCTTGTTGTTGTTTTTGTTGTCGCTTTCTCTTTCCCACACAGCGCTCAAAGAGCGCTTCAAAATGACCCAAACATTGTGTGAGTGTAAGAGGGAGAGCGAGCGAACGAACGAAAGAGCGCCAGACGATCGGCTCTCACTGAGCGCATTTGCTCGCAGCACAACGCACAGTGGGTCAAGCAGCAAGAAAAAAGAAATGAAATGTAAACTTACAAAAAAATTATATGTCAATTGCTAACTTTTTTGATTTATGATATGAATATCAAATTTGTAAATTGCAGAACTATGAAATATAGACTTTTTTGCTGTATAATTAAATTAAAAACATAATCAAAGTAGAATTTCTAAGTACGAGTGAAATAAAAGCCTTAAATCAATTTAAATGTAATATAAAATTAAATTATTTTAGCTTAAGCAACTTAATAAAAGAATTCGACACGTTGCCAGAAATTTAATTAAAGAAATATAAATTCAAAATTAATTGTTCGTGTTGTGATTTGAAATCAACCAAAAAAAATTAATTATGTTGAATTTTTTGTGTCTTAACACTTCAATAAATGAATTTGAATTAAAATCATATATAAATAAATTCAACACGTTGCTTAAAAATTTGTCAAATATTATGAAAAAGTTCAATTCATAAAATATTGCTTATGTACGCATTATCAGCGACGATTTTTTTAAGCGATTCAGCAATTTATACTAAGCATAAATATGGTAAACATATACCACACATATATGTGCATATTTATTTATTATTGGAAAAGAAAATAAGAGATCAATGTGAGGATTAATATGCAATTTACTAAATAATAAAGATCAATGTTTAAACTGAATTGAAAAATAGAAAATTTTATAAAACATTCTTGAAAAATACAATATTAATTTCCAATCTTGTAAATTAAAATTTTCGAAATTATTTTGCGTTATTAAATACGTTCTTAGCTCTACAAATATCCAAAATACTATATAGATATTTTTCCAACAACTTTTCAAGCTTTCTGGACTCACTTTGGAAATGCGCAGAACGATTGGCGGATGTTCAGGTGTGCGGGAGGCGCTCGATGAGGCGGAGGCAGATGGCACTGTTGCCGCTGAAGCGGATGCAGCTGTCATTGTTGCTCCTGATCCTGCTGCTGCACTGGGCGCCGTTGTTGGCGGTGGCAGCGCTGGACTAGCATCTGCTGCTGCTCCTGCTGCTGTGGCGGAGACATCTGTTGCACCTGTTCCTGTTTCGGTTGCACGCGTTTTGGGAATGATTAGATCCTTGACGGGCGTTGGATATCGTTCATCCTCATCCACTTCACAGTAGTTGACCGCTTTGCGTGCACGCCCCAAAATGCGTGATGGTGGCGCCTCCGGCTTCAGTTTCTTCTCCTCCTTGAACTTTTTCTTTTTGCCCTTGGGCTCAGCTGTGGGCGATTCACCAGTCGCAATATCCAAATCCAATGCACTTAACCCCAAATTGTCTGTATCATCGGCGGCTCCAAACGCACCGGGCGTTAGAGCAGCCGCTGCAGCTGCCGCACTCGCCGCCGCCGCCGCCGCAGCCTTCTTCTTGGGCGACTTGCGCTTCCGCTCAGCGGAGCTGCCTTTCGCCAGCTTCAGCTTGATGGGCTCCCGTGTGGGCGTCATGGCCATTGACTGTTCCACCCGCATGGGCGATGTGCCGCCAACGCAATGCGGCAACTGTTGTATTATCTGGGCTATTACCTCTGGCGGCGCCGTATTGCGTGATTTAAAGAACTTTTTGGGTTTGGGCGGCTCCGGCACTGAAATGGACATATCATTGGGATCATGATCATGCGTTGAGGCCGGACTCTGGGCTGGACTGGCGGCTGCGGCAGCCGCAGCCGCAGCAGCGGCCATTGGATGCAATGCGGACAGTGTATAGGTGCGAGTCGATGTGAAGCCCATTTTGCCCCATTTGCCCACTGTGCCCACCGAACGGGCCACCGTGGGCCGATTTGTGTTCTCCTTCTCCTTGCAGAGCGAGTCCAGCGGCACAACGATGTTCTTGCCCCAGCGCGACATCTTGTCCGAGCTTTGATTCGGTGTCCCAAATCCTTAAAGTTGATGTTGATCCTTTTCCTTGATTTATTTTTATACTAGACTGCTTCGTCTATGCGAAAGTTGGTTGCACTTGCAACAATTACACTGCAAACAGCAAAAAGAAAGAGAGAGAAAAATTATTTAATGTTGTATTTATTATTGCGCTTTAAAGCTAAAAATAGTAATAAAAAATATCCTAATTTCATAAAGAAATTAAATAGCTATTAAATATAATAAAAGATTTATTTAAAAAGCTAATAATATCGATATTATCGATAGCAAACCCTAAGTTTATAAACAAAGTAAAGTGTAAGTAAAATTGAATTATTAAATACAATATTAGTTTGATATAAAAAAAACCTAACAAAATCGATAAAGAATTCAATAAATTTATAAACAAAGTAAATAGAAATTAAATACAATAAAAGTTAAAAATATCGATATTATCGATAGAAAAAAATAAGCAGACAAATAGATACAAAGTTTTTGATAGAAATCGCTACTAAAAAAAAACACGAAGTAGCCCATCGATATTATCGATAGATTAACCGATTATTTGCCACTATTACTAAATATTCAACTGTAAAATTCAGCCTGTATTATTGACGAAAGCAACATACAAAATAATAATAAAAAAAAACTCGCAGGAGCCACAAGCAAATGTCAAAAAGCAACAACAACAAAACACAACAAACTAACTGCCATAAGCATGGCATGCGTGCGAGCGAGCTGACAATAGTAGTCGCATGGGCGCACAAAGTGTGAGCGCGAGCGATTTACATGATTTTATTTGTTGCCAAAAACAAATCAATGCAAACCTAACACACAAAACTATTTGTTGCACTTTTGTATATTGTTGTTTTGGCATATGGGCTTAAATGTTGCATGTTGCGTATGCACATACATACATATATGCTTACCTGAAACAAAACATTTAGAGTTGTTTGAGTACGATGTTGATTGTTGTTTGTTGTTGTTGTGTGGTACTACGTTTATTGCGTGAATGCATGTGGGTATATATGTATATGTACATATATGTATACACATACATACAACAATGCGTATGTATGTGTATATGTTCAAATCTCTGTTGCTGTCTGTATGTGCATATGTATGCGTGCGAGTAGGAATGCAATAAAACAGAAACAGACAGAAACGTCGTCGTTTGCTTATTGGCGCAATTTTGTGTTGCACGCGCGAATTCTTTGCCACTTTTTCTTACACTTTACGCATTTTGCGTAGCATATATATAATAATAATTAACGCACTATTGCGGCTGACTGCATCAACTGCATGTTTTTTGTTGCACACATTTTCCACCACTTTTAACACAGCATACGACAAATCGCAACGAATCAGGCACAACAACAGCTATACATTACATACATACAAAACTGTGGCTTGTGCGTTTGTTGCAATTATTGCACATAGCGTACACTGATTCAAATTATGTTTAAAATGCACGTTTGCCGTTGGATAAATCCAATTGAATCGGTTTAAAAACGCACAAAAATATTTAATTTTTTCCTTCGCAACTACGATTTAGAGTGACCAAATTTTGTTTGCGTTGTTCAGCCTGCCATTCACTGCGAACCCTCAGTGTTGTATTTTTCGATAATGCGTTACTCATTTTTGCAATACGTTGCGCATTTTTGCGTACGTTACTTAGGTCGTGCGGCCAACTTCAAGTGAGTACAAGCTTGTACGCAGCCCACTTCATGTGTCTCAAAATTGCGCGCAACAACAAGGTTAAAGCGCAGCCAACTTCACGTAAGCCATTGAGCGCCAATTTCAAAGTTTGTTTTAAAATGTATGCAGCTTTATTAATATATTTATAATTTATTCATAAGTTTAAATGTATCTTTGTCGCTTTGCTGACCATTAACAATATATGCCAGTGGATCGTCTTTGCTGGATTCCATCAGATGTTCACACGAAGTTTGATTAATGGCAAACATAAAGGATAAGTCAATATCATAGCGTGGCAATTTCTCCCTAAAAATATAGCAAAAATTTAAAATTTCAAAGCAAATTTGTATTTTTTAAGCCTACCTTAAAAATGTAATCACATTATCGCCCAGCGTGGGCTCTCGTGATAGTAAAAGTGCAGACAAATATCGCGGATGTTTCTTCTTCTCCGCACAGTGCATGATCAGACCCCAGGATTGATAGTCTGTATCCAGCACATAAGTGTTGTATATGCCCTCGTCTACAACATATATATATATAGGTATTATTCATATATTTTTGTCAATAGCTGATTTCAACTCACATATATCTTCGGTATGCATCCAGTGTCCGGGCGTACCAAAGTCCGGTATTAACCAAGTTATATTGCCCTGTAGTTTCTCACGCAGCGGATCTTCCGCAAAGATATAGCTAAAGTTCATAGTTATCTGAAATAATTGCTTAAATATTGTACATATTTGTATATCTGTACTGTGATTTCATCCCTCACATGCTGATCTTCGCTAGAAAATGCAAAATTACTGCGCATGCATGCATATTCCGGCAGCTCCTCGGTGGAGGCATAATACTGTACCACATGCCAATTGCCCATCATCAGTTCCAAATCAAAGTTGCGTATGGCGCGCACCTGTGGGTACATAATGATTAAATGTTTATAAAATTTTTTTTTTTTTGTGATATTTTTCTCATATTAACAACTCAACAAACATGTGCTTAAAATCTTTTATTAATTAAAATTGTTTTACTATGCTAAAAAGGGAATCAAATATTATTTCTATGACTTTTTCTTAGCGTATTTATACTATATAAATAAAAACAACAGGAGCAACAAAATGTCGCACACAAACACACCTAATACACATTGGGAGCTGGGTGCGTGCCAAGCTAAATTAAGCCGCACACACACATATATAATAATATACATACATATGTATAAAAAGTCCAGTTGCATGTCACTTTGTGAATTTGCTCAATTTGTTTTTTTTTTTTGTTTTGTAGCTTTTGGCTGTGCGTTTTACAGGTGCCACACAAAACAAAAAAACAAAAAAAAATCTACTGCACTTGACCGCTGTCAACGATGCGGCAATGCTAACAGCGACGCTGGCGCTGACGTTGACGTCAACTGCAACTGCAACGACAGCGCTGTTGCTGCGGCGACGGGGATCGTCAGCCACTTAGAAAGTGTGATTGATTTTGGCATTAGTGTGCGCCCATTTCATTGCCCCCAGACATTCTGAATGCGAGCCTGAGTGACGTGAATGTTGTAGAGAGCACACACACACACATATATGTATATACACTCACAACACACACACGCACACACTTGCATTTACTTAGGCTAAGCTTGGAATTTCAACTATGAAGTTAGCTTCATGAATTTTCTTCGTTTACTTTTCATTTGTAGGTTAGACATGTCAAGGGATCGTCAACTTCAAACTTAACGAAACAATTTCATCACTGAATTTCAACGACAGAATTCAATCGACCTTTGCTTTATGTTTTATGCTTTATTTCATGTTAATTTTATTTTTTTATTATTATTATTATCCTAAAAATATTTATTTATTTATCTTTAGGTATTTTTGAATAAGTCTACATTTTGTTTAAATTAAGTATTTCAAATTGACTAATAAAAGTTATAAAAATTATATCAATAAAGTGAATGATTGAATAATCATAATTTCAGTTGTCAAGAAAATCCTAAGCTCTGTATAAATTAGTAAACTTTTTAAAGCTTGAATTACAATAGTGGAGATGCAATGTCATTGTCAAAACAATAGAAAATTTATTAATAATTTTTATTTAAGTCAAAGGGGTTTTAAGAAGTAGAATTTAATTGATTTAAAACTAAAACTTAAGCGAATTCAAATACGCAAGTTGTGGAGGGAAATTCATTTCCGCAAGATTTTGCCGAAAGTGAGAATGGGAACAGGCCTGATAATAAGGGAAATTAAGCACAAAATAAATAAAATAAAATAATTTGTGCTTAAGCCGTTTACAATATTTACTAAAGAATTAAGCCATACATTTGAAATGTTTTAAATTTATATTCTTGGTAGTTTTTTTTAATAACTTATTCAATTTGCATTAAAACAACAAACAATGGTGTTACAAATCGAATATATAACTGATTTTGCAATCTGGCCAACAAATAACAAAGTAACACAAATTGTGACATGTCTGAACATGATTTAATGTTAAATTGCAAATGGTGAGCATTATTCGATCTTTTTCACTCTTCGCCTTTCTCTCTCTCTCTAAATGTATTTCATGGAAAGCGATATTCCAATTAATTTGCACTCACATTTGGGCATCTCCGGCGCAGATCCGTTCGCTTCCTTCCAGTTGCCGTATAACTGTTGTACTTCATCCAGGCCAAGACGTTGGGCAGCTCAGCCAGTTGTAGCAGCAACAGCAGCAGCAGCAGAGCTGCTCGATGCCACAGACTCATCTCCGATTTAGGGAAATTCGATATAAATTATATATATTATAATTAGTTATCCGTTTAAATTGACCGCTTGACTTAGAGACTCGCACAATCGTCGCTGCGTTCTTGTTGGCACTGTGAAATTCCATCACAAACGGATGCCCCGCAGTCGGATTGACTTTTAGCGGATAAGACGCCATATACTAAGTACATAAATACAATTACAAACATCTACAAAATATATATATATTACACAGAATTTATATATGTACAAAGTAGTATGTATATTTTATTAAAACGTTGCGCGTTGTTGTCGCCGTTGCTTATTCATTATCGTAGCTGAAAATAAAACGCACATGAAACGCACACACATATGACAATGTTTGAAAGATGGAGTTTACACACTCACACACACACACACTGACAGCATGTTGCAGAATTCTTGCCAGACATATCTGGCAGTGGGATATAAATATGTCCATTTGTACCTTTACACTAGCGATATCGAATATTTTTTCGATATATTTGATATAATTAATATATATATATTTTTTTATATAGGAAACTTAATTAAATTTACAAGCCACGCCCAATCTATTAATATACTAGATTAAGCTAAATAAATATTATTTTTCCACAAAAAAAAAACTCTGCCCCAAAAAATATTACGATATAAAAATATTATTTTTTGTTGCGATATTTTGTGACCTTTGTTTGTTACGAGATTAGTTTAGTTCTTTCGAGGTCAAATTATGTTTTTTTTTTAATAAAACACTAGTTTCTTCTTTTAGAATCCGATATATTTTAAACTCCTTCGGAATTCGTCATCAGGGATTTTTCACAGCGTCCTGTTTGTCAGCTGTAGAGTTTAATACTTTTATAAAAAAATAATATCGATGTATTGTTATTTTAAAATATTTTATATTACACCGACAAGCAATTATTTTAATTGTCGGCTTTAAAAATGTATGGCAATAATTACTTACCAGTGCTGTCATATAACTGGCACACATTCATTATTTTGCCATTTTTGATTTTTTATTGTTAATTTAATTTCATAATATTCCACATAGCTCTGTCTATTAAATAATTTTCAACGACAATATATATTGTCAGACAACTGACAATGGAGCGTAGTAGTATGTTAGCTAAACATTTCCATATTTTCCAATTCAATTTGTCATTTATTAATTTCCTTAAAAGAAATTTGATACTATTCTCCGCCAAACTAATAAAATAAATAATTTTTTTAACAAACTTTGACTGGTAAAAAGCTTTACAGACGGCATGGCAACCTTTTACACTTGCTTGCCATATATTTGACATGTTGTCAGTATAAGTGTAAACTCTACTTAATTATTGTTTGCTTAATATTTTTAAAGATACATTTGAATGCGGATTTTCAATAAGAGTAGCACTAATGTGACTTCTAGCTAACATCACTTTCTTCTGATAAACCCTATAAATATATACTATTATGTACTTATTACATCATCAGCATAAAACTGCATACAGAGAGTGATGAAATATGTGAATTATTCTATTTATTTTATTTAGTAGGAAGTAAGAGATAAGTGAATCAATGAATGTTTTATATTATATGTAGTATATAAGTAATTGTTCTTGTTTCTAGCTATTTTTGCTATAGCTAAATTATGCATAGCGATTTATCGGTATATTGCGAATCAGTTGTGTGTGTATCTATTATACTATTGTTTTAAAATTTTAATATTGGAATGCAATTACGCATTCAGTGACTGTTGATGCTCTACGGTCTTATCATTTTGCCAGCAACCCGCACATAGTATATTCATAAATAAGTATGTACAGTGAACACTCAAATGATTAAATGGTGGTTAATATAAAAAACTTGTACTGTTTCCACTCTGTGTATCGATAAATTTGATTTGATAAATTTACATATATAGAGATATATTACATTAAACACATAAAAGAAAATATAAGTAAAAGAGTTTATTATCAGGGATTGTAACTGATAAACAAAAATTAGCCCTCTTCTTATATCTGATTTTTTTTTAAATAAAAATTAAAATGAACTAAAATGATTATATTATATATCACATTTAAATACAAAATTCAATATACAAATTATTTAAATATTTTACATGCTGTTCTTAAATCCATAATTTTGTGTTGTTTTGTTAATGATTGATTGTTAAAAAATTATTTTTTTGGGTTTTTTTTTTTTTTTTTGAAAAATTGACTTTAATCCCCCTTACATATTAAAAACGTATCGTAATTTTCTATTAATTAACTGCTGACATTAAAATTAGTGTACAAATATATTGAAAAAACGTTCAGAGTTCATGCCAAAAATTATAAGAATTTTTGACATTTAATTTTCCAAAAATTTATATTTAATGCTCTTTTTAGACATTGATATCTTATAAGAAAAACATATTATCATGCGAATTGACTTTTTGATGATTTAGCTTATATATAAAAAGATTTAGTAATTATATTAATTTTCTTTTCGAAAAGAAATTTTTGGAATTATTTTCTTCGGAAAATGTATAGAAATTGTTTTCTTTTAACGTTAAATTAACGACGTTAATTTTAATAGAACAAGGAATAATGTTATAGTCAAGTATGCCCGACTACAAAACACCCTGCACCGAAATTTGAATTCTCTCATATAAACATTCAAATCCAGCAGTGCAAAGCAGTTCAAAGGCTTCTATAGTTTCTAAGATCTGTGCGATACTACAGACAGATAAGATCGACTCCACTATTGATACTGATCAAGAATATATATATGTACATACTTTACACAGTTTTAAAACATCCTATACCCCATTTGAATGGGTACAGGGTGTAAAAATCATTTTTCTTGACAAACTGGAAATTAGTTCACTCTGTCGAGCATACACTGTATTTAAATAGTTTCGCTATTTTCTCATAGAACATGTACCAATGTGCAACTGCACTTTGGATTCCAAGGTCTGCACAAAGTATTTTTGGATACATTTCGTGTTTTAGCGAATTGTGTTATATTCTATTTGTTTTTTTTTTAGTTCGGTTTTCACTTGACGTTGTCGCTTGAGCACATTGATCTCCGTCCGGTTCGCAATGCAGCGGTCCCTTTATCGTTGCCCTGCCCCGCCGCACATTCTGCCCGCTCGCTGCTCGCTGCGCGCAGGCTTCTTGTATACATATAACTTTCTCGCGGCAGCGACAGTTGCGTTACAACGCGTGTGAAACGATGATGGCGTGGCTGCGGGGGGGTTTGATAAAGATGAAACTTTGTTTGGCCAGACTGTTGAGAAAAATAAGAGGAGGCATTTACATGTGTACATATGTGTGTAAAAGTATATATAAACAAACATATGTACATATGCAGAAAACAGGAAACACAAATTTATTCTTTACGATCGCGAGAACAGCCTTTGGACACTTTCTCTTTATTGCAAAACTCGTTGGGCGGCATATTCACGCAGGCCATCGCCATTCGTGATCCACAAACGACATCCACATTAACATCCACATTAACATCCTCAGCCTAAGCACACAGCTCTGTTAGCAGCGACGCTGACGCGCTTGCCCACAACAACAGCAAAAACAACAACAAAAACTGTTTTGCGACGTCTTCACTTTCCTTCTTCCGCCTGCGTCTGCGCTTGCGTCTGCGCCTGCGTCTGTCTTGGCGTCAGTTTCTGTCTCTGTCTGGTTTGGTCAGTCAGCCAGTCAGTTAGTCAGTCACTTGGTCAGCCCAAAATCGGCGCAACTTTCGTCGTGCTGCCGCTCCGCTGCCGCTGCAACGGCGGTGACTGCAACTGCAACTGCATTGCCATGGCCATGGCCATGGACAGTTCCGGCTTTAGCGTTCATCTCCACAACATTTTGCAGCCAGCCAGCAGGCAGACGCAGACGCAGCCAGCCGGATAGACAGACAGACAGACAACGTCTCATCCAGGCGCGACGCACTTAAACAAAAAGCCGCTTTTTTATGTGCGCCAAAAAAAAAAAAAAAAAAATTAAAAATAAAGAAAAATAGAGAAAAAAGAAATGAAATGAGCGGCTAGCGCGAAAAAGGCGAGAAAACGACCAGCGAGAAATGTCTCCTGGTCACACACACACACACACACACACACACACAAACACATTATTGTATGCTTGCGGTGCGTTGAAGATGAATGAAAAACATGTATGTGTAAGCTTGTTCCAAAGTTTAAGGAAGTCGACCTGCAAATACCCTGTACAAATTTTAAGCTGTTAATTTTTCTTATGTAGCTTTATGAATTTTTCTTTCAGTAAAATTTTTCCCCGCTCTGAAATGTTACATTGTACTATTTTTTATGATTTATTAAAACTTAAGTTGTATTATTAAGTAGAAAGGGCTAAGGCGCCTGTACTCTTTATAGAAACAATATTATTGTAAATCAAAATTTTCACATTTAAGTGAATAAAAAATTAATTGAAAAATTGTGGCAAAAATGTTAAGTCGTACTTAATATACTTGTTCAGATTGTATATACTTTCTTAAAAGTTTTATATTTATAGGATGTACATGCATATTTTGTAATATGGTAAGTGCTGTCGATAGTTAGGGTTTCCAATATATAAAAACAGATAATGTCAATGTAAAAATTAAAATACAAAAAAAGGATTTGATATTTACAAAAGAATAATTTTCAAATTTACTCAACCTGAAATAAATATTACTTGCACTTAAAAATATATAGTTGTCCGTTGATTAAAGTCTCAACAGAAACGTATAGCCGCAACTAAAAAAAGTATACCTCGTTTTTGTTGCCAATTTTATGAGTACAGGGTATAATGACTGGCAATTTACGCATGCGCCAAGGGCGTTGACAAGCACTAACCCACATTCAAACAAATGGTAATTTTATCTGCCACTAACTCAAATCACAAAATGCGTGCAACATTGTTGCAGTTGCAAATAAGGTACAGTCCTACACACTGTCCGCAATGTTCTAAAAAAAAAAACCTAATTTTTTTCTCTCGCCTCTTAAATTACTCTCTCTCGAGAGAGCATTTCCGTGCAAACTTTGTTTTGTGTGATTTTTGCATAAAGTTGAAGTATTACTGAATTTTGGTTAATATATAGTTCTATTATAAATACATATGTTTAACTAAAGCACAAAATTTTGTGGTGAAAGTAATGCAATATCTTAAAAAAAAAAAATACAAATACTTATGAAGTTAATACCATGTGATTTGGTTTCTTGAATTGGTTGCAGCTGAATAACCACTGTGCACGGCAGAGTTGACAGTGTGCACCGATTTCTCAATGAACCAAAGAGTTTGCCATTAAAGTTTTGGACATGCCGAGATTGCAATGACAACGGCAATCACATGTTTAACAACAACAACACTAGACTTAAGACATAAAAGAGAAAAAGTTGTGCGTATTCGTAGAATAAGCTAATGATGATGATGATGATGTTGATGATGATGAGATGAGTTGTTCATGATAATGATGATGATGATGAATGATGTTCATGATGTTGTGATGCTATACTTGAAATACGCGCACCACGCCCAACAACCGCAATAACAACAAACAGGTGACAAGCAGGTGGCAGCGGCTCGCCCGGAATGTCAAACGTTTATTTGTCCGGTAATTAAATTTAAAAATGATTTAAATTTCACCAGCGAATATTTGGAATTGGACTTAACACTTTCTTTCAGTGTGCACGTTCCTAACAATCCAGCTGCCTAGATTCCATCCATCCAAGTAGTACAAGTATTTCTATTTCTATTTTTTTTTTTCCAATTTCCCTTACCCGTTTACCCGGCAGCCAACAATTTCTTTGCAGGTGGGGCCCACCCGCAAGCGCAACATTAAATATTGCATACCCCCAAATACCCGAAATCTCCCCCCGCAGGCCAATACAACGTACATACAACGTACCAGTTGCCCATACCCGGACCCAGCCCCAAGAGCAATCCGAAAGATCAATTCGTCTGATTGGAGATTTGTTTTCTATTTGCAATTGATTGATGTTGCGCTGGCAGGCGGCAAACGCAAAGCCAAAGCCAAAAGTCGCGGCTGGACATCACTCACCGTGTGGCACGATCCACCAGATTCATCATCATCTTCATCTTCATCATCATCATCATTGCCAATCGCCATTGGCTGTTGTATATGTCATTAAGATGCACCTCGAAAATGTATAGAATTTTTTTTAAGGTAAAACCTAGATCTATAGAGATGTTTAATGCATTAAACCCTATTTCTTAATTTTGGAATAAAACTATGTTCTATGATTTCACTGCGTTCAGTGGAATATATTTTAAATTTGATATAAACTTCAGGTTCTTACACACATGTATTAAATTTATTATTAAATTTTAATATTACATTTTTATAAATTCAAATTAAGGAAAACTTTTCAATCTTGCGAGAAACTCAAATAAAGCTTAATATTTAATTTTATATTAATTTTAATAATTATTTAGATCGATATTAAGTGAATAAAATAATCATGAAATAGATGAATGAATATTTTAGATAATTATATTTAAAAGTATAAAAAAGTTATAAGAATAATAGCTATAATAAATGTTAGAACACTTAGAAAATAAAGTTCTTATACAATTTTCTAACAGGACGACATCTTTAACTTTTCGGAAATTTTAAGACTGAATCCGAAACAAATTTTTTTTTACTTTTTAACTGATACGAAATCGAAACGTGCTAGCATCGGATAGAGATAAAAATTACAATACAAAGCAAGTTCGTACAATATCTGTATATATGTTTATTAAAGATATTATAGCCTTTTTAGACTAGGCAGCCTTCAGCATTTTTGACAAATGCTGAAAAATACTGTGTAAATGCGATTTTGAACAAAGTCGCATTTACGATGTTATCGATGATTGCGAATTTCAACTCGATAGTAGCATTTTTGGAGTCTGGTAATCTTGAAATTTTGCTGTTAAATTTTGAATAACACGCAGCTCGAGGAGTGCGAACAAGTATGGTTTGAAATTCTTTCACCATATTAACCTCCTCAAAATAATATAAAATTAATTAAATTGCATTTAAATTTTTAACAAAGTTCATTATTATTAGCGTTTTATTATCCATTTAAGCTTAAATGCCAAATTCAATTAGCTGTGTATTCATATGTATAAGTACACACATATGTCAAATCAAAGCGAAAAACAGCTGATCAAATGCTGAAATGTGTAGTGTAAACAGACATTTCAACTCGTAGTGTAAAAAGGCTATGTAATGTTTTTTTTTTATTTTTTTTTATCACAATATCATCTTTAGTTTCTATTATATAGTCTTCCATGCTTACCATGTTTATCTTCAGACATAAATGAAATGATTTATTCAGTTTGTGTACCTGGCTGAGTTATGAGCTGAAAGTCAAGTACTTGGAACTATGTCAGTTCATAATTTTGATCAATAGACGACGACGACGACGATGATGTCGACGCATCGCATTGTTATTTGGGGTTTGTTTATATAGATCCACTCGAGCGCGTGGAGTTGCAACGCTTTGTTGTTGCTTGCTTGAGTTGCAACTAAATTATGCGCAGACACAGGCGCAGACATCGATTTGTGCTGTGCGTGCCCTTCCACTTGCACCATTCATTTCATACATCTTGCTACATCTTGTTGCACAGTCAGATTTCATTTGTTTGCGCATGCGTGGCACATTCAACAAAAATATTTCACAATCATTTAAAAGACTCTTCTCAGTTTTGGGCCTGGGACGTTTGCAGCGTTTCAAATGATTCAGTTCGTGATGCTATTTGCTGAAATACATACTAAGATTTATAATTTTGTTTTCATTTTCGAAAGTGCGTATATGACATATCTTTCTCTTTCATATTTTTTATTTATTTTTTTGACAAAATTTAGAGAAATATTTAAGACACGAGACATGCATTATATTATAAACTACATTAACAATTAATCATTATTGTAATATATTTAATCCCTTTAGAAGGATTAGACGCAATAAAAATGTATTTATTTTACTATTTTTTTATTATTTAATTTTTAGCTATTAAAAAATATTGTTACAAGGAAAAGTAAATACATACAAATATATATATGGTATTTATACAAGAGAGAAAATATATCTTTAGGTGTCGATGAATTTATGACCCTGTAGAAATGCTAATAAAATTTCTACAGCTCATTACACCCAGCACCTCATAAAAATAAGTAAAATGGTCATAAACCAAAGCAAATGACCATATACCGTCTGGCTGTGTGAACGCTATGAATCAATTTATGACCACACTTTAAAATTCAGGATTATTATGACCATCTTAGTTATCTATGAAAATTTCAATTTTCAAAATTATTGGATAATAATTACATCGAAGCTATTCACTAAACTATATTATAATTTTTACAGCAACAGCGCAGTTTTCATCTTTAATTGCTTGTACTGTATGTAGACTGCTTGAAATACAAATATTGCACTGCTTGAAGTGCAAATATTGCACTGCTTGAAATGTAAATGAATATGTGCAGATTACAGATTGTAATACAGGGTACTCTTACTTATTTTCTCTACAGACTCTTTTCTAAGGTATTTTCTGATTATTTGTTCAACTTTTAAAGAACTCTTCCGAAAAAATGTTAAATTTTAAATATTTTAATAATGAAAATTATAGTTCGATTGTATGATTAGCAGCAATACACATTATGTTTCGACTTGTCTAGTTCTCTACTTGCTTGTATTGCATGTAAACTGCTTGCAATACAAATATTGCACTGCTTGAAATGCAAATATTGGACTGCTTGAAATGTAAATGAATATGTGCAGATTACAGATTGTAATACAGGGTACTCTTACTTATTTTCTCTACCGACTCGTTTCTAAGGTATTATTTGATTATTTGTTAAACTTTTAAAGAACTCTTCCGAAAAAATGTTAAATTTTAAACATCTTCCTAAAGAAAATTATAAATCGAATGTAAAACTAGCAGCAATATACATAATGATTCGATATGTCTAGTTCTACACAGATTTACCACTTTTTAAAAAAAAAAATTCATCTCTGGACAAGATAGCTTTCAAAGATTCAGTTGCTAATCAAAAATATATTTACCTATATACATAACGAGATCATAAACTTCTTAAACATTAAAAAAAATAAAATAAAAGTATATCCAATATAAGTTGAGGAGGGAACTTTTATAATTATCAGCATTTCATTATGGAATTCACATGTTGCTCTGAAGTTCCGCATATTCATAAACAGGTTGCCAAGATCAAGAGAAAAGCGATGCGCATGCCACAGAGAGAGGCGCCTCCAGGCAATGCCTCAATTGCCAGCTCAAATTCGAGACGAAGTATGGATACATATGAGTACAAGTACGAATATGAGTATAAGTGTGAATATCTGAGTAAGCACTCATATGGTCAGTTCGCAAAAAAAAAAAAAAAAAATACAAAAAAAAAAAAGAAACAAATCTTGTTGTTTATGCAGACCTACATATATGTAAGTGTAGTATATTCAAAACTGAGCCATGACAGGAATAACAATAGTCATAATTGATGAGTGTACCCCCTTCCTCTTCTGCCCCCTATGCCCCGCCCATGTGTTGGAGTAGGAGAAGAATCTTTTTGGACAGCAGCTAATTGACTTTCAATGTTTAAAAAATGCGAAGGCATTTTTTTTTTTTGGTTATTTTTTTTGGTTTTTTCTGGTGCTAAGAAAGTGAAATTGATCGTGCAGCAAGTGGCACTTGAAGCTTTGTAGATGCCACAACGTTGGGTTTTAAGTTATGTGAAATGTTTTCTTAAACTGGGTTCCCAAAACCAAAAAAAAAAAAAGGGAAAAGGTATGTACTGCGGCTTGTTGCAAGTAGGAACTCAATTTATATTTCTCAATATTACTCAAGCTATAGCAATCAGATTAAATGTTATTAATGTTAACATGATTTTCCTTCGTTCCCATACAATCGCTTGCATTTCTACCATTTTTTTCGCTGTATAAAAACTTACGAAATTTTTAAAATTTTTTTAAAGCAATTTTGTTTGGACTTCTGGTATATATACGCTATTGTAATTAAGCGAATTTTATAATAAATTATTTCTATAACAGATTGGAAACAATGTATACGACAGTCGGGTGCTTTTTTCTATAGTTTTATAGCTAGAATTAGAAAATATGTTACGAGGGCTACTAACGACATATATTTATTCTCTTTTAAGAAAACAGAGTATACCACATTCAACATTCTTCTTATAGCTAAGAATTGCCTAATATACTTGCTTCCAAATAATCAAGTATTTAACAGTCTGTAGCTTTTCTATATGCAACATACTCTCACTTCTGATAATTATTTTCTTTATTTTTTATTTTGGTGACTTATGAGATTGGAATTCTAAGGAGAAGCTAAAAAAAATAGCCGCTTTCTAAGCTGCATAAGCTGTTGCCGCCGTTGCAAAAGCATTGCGACTGCTTGGGATTAGTTGCATGAGTTGCAGTTGCAGTTGCAGCTTTTACCACGCATGCCGGCGACAGTTAAAAGCGAAACGAAACGAGCAAATATCAACAACAACAACAACAGCAACAACAGCAATAATAACAATGGTGGCATCTCCACTTGGCAACGGCTTTAACCCAATTCTTTGGCTGCATTTCCGTCCCATTGCCACTGAACTTCTCCAAAGGGCCTATTCGACTCCGACTCCAAACTTCGACTCCCAACTTCGATGCTGCCACTGTTGTTGCAATGAGGAACACAAAAAAGTGTCTTCTCATTGCTTAATGGCAGCGGTTGCTACTGTTTCGCGGCACTTTTATACCCTAACTTAGGGGTATTTACATTTTGCTATGCAGCTGTTAATTATATAGAAAATTATATATTTGTATATCTGCTTATAAGCAGCGAGAAAATTTTTTTGTTGTACTTATTTTGCAAGAAAATCTGTCACTTTTATTTTTCAATTATTTTTATTTAGAAACAAATTTTTTACAATTTTTATATTTGAACTACAATTAACAACTAATTTCTAAATTAGGTCAACATTTAGTAACTTCTAGCTGTAATTAAAAATAAATATATTGTAACTTTAGCAACTCTTATGTTTATATAGAAGTCTTTAACAAATTCAACAATAAAGAGAAAGGTTATATATATTTTTTCTAATTTGTGAATTGTTAAATTGTTCATGTTAAATAGCACTATGCAACAATTTTCTGATAAATTCAATTGATATGTAAAATTGTTCGCTGATTCTAGAAAAAAATTAAAAAAAATATAATGCCTCAACTGTTTTCGACAACTTTAAAAGTGATTCTAAAAAAAGTTTAAATTTTTTTTCATCAATTTGCAAGTTTTATGCAGTATTAAAATGCTGACTGCTACGAAACCGTCTGTGCAACCCTGTGTACCCTTTAACGTTAGCTCTAGCTTAGGTTGAAGAATATTTTTAAAAAATTCAATTGATATGTTAAATTGTTTGCTGATTTCAGAAAAAAATTTAAAAAATAAATTGCCGAAACCACTTTTGAGATAATTACAACTAACAGTTTTAAAAATGATTCCAGAGTGAGTTTTCAGTTTTTTTTAAAAGCAATGGAAAATATTTTTTACAAGCGATATAAAAAAACGATATTAAAATCTGATTACTATATCCATTATTTAAAATCTGTCAACTATCAAGTTTTTGTGTTAACTGAAGTAAGTAACTAAAGTGTATTAAAGTTTCGGCAAACTAAATATAGTTTTTTTCTTGTTTGTTGATGTTGTCTTAGTTGTTGTTGTTGTTTGTTACTTGTTTGTGGTGTTTTCACTTTGGCCACCATTGCAGTTGCAGTTGCAGTTGCAGTTGCCATTGCCATTGCCACCTTGTAACCCGACAATAATGGACACATGCGACCGATTGCAGCCAGCGCAAAGGTTATTGCAACAGCAACGGCAACAGCAACGGCAACAGCAGCAAGCAGCAACTGCAACAACAACAGCAGCAGTAGCAGCAACTGCAACAACAACAACTGCAGCAGCAACAACAACAACAACAACAACAGCAGAAGTGGCTGCAACAACTTGGAAGTTGAATGCGGCAGATGACAAACGACAGCCACTCGATGATGGAGTGTCAATGCAATGAAAACTAAACTAATAAATTGTGAGAGCGACCCAAATAGCTGGCTAGAAACTGGCGTGCAAAGAGGATTTACTGGGCGATGGCTTTAGCTTTTGGAGAGGGCGAGGCAACCATAGATACATATATGTATATATTCATACATATATATATCTATCTAATATTTATACAACATAGAAACTGTGGGAACTAGCTATGCAAATGTTGTCATCAACTGACCAGTTCATAAATAAATAATACAACACTCGAGCAATATGATAGTCACGTAAAGTTTACTTTATTTGGAGCATGGCAGTTGTATATAACTTAACTGTTATTTAAAAAATAATTCAGAATATAAACTGTTTTTCTAAATATCTAAATAGATTCTGACAGCAATTTCTATATTAGAAATAGTTAATTTATGTTTATTTTAATTAATTAAAACACAAATCAGGAGAGTTATATAAAGTCCTGGTACAAGAACTGCTCAAAAATTATTTATTTTAAATAAGATTTAAACATTTTCAATTCAAACTTAAATAAATTTTGATTATTTTTATTTTTCTAAATAGTTTTTCTTAGCTTATAACATATTTCTACATTATTCAACATTAAGAATTCTATAATTAACTTCTTTTTTTTTTTAAATAAAGATTAGAGTGAAAATTAGGGCACAAAGATCATTTTTATATAAAAATAAATTTTATCTGCTTACAAAGTATTTACATTTAAGAAATATACAAAAATGCATTATAATATTTTTACCTTGGTTGCATATTTCAAATTAACAGTACAACAGGGCAGAGTTTAAAAAAAAAATACATAAATTTGAAAGTGTCATGCAGTATTAAAATGCTGACTGCTACGAAACCGTCCGTGCAACCCTGTGTACCCTTTAACGTTAGTTCTAGCTTAGGTTGAAGAATGAGCTAAGTACGGTTATACTTATTGGAACATAAAATGGCGCCAACGATTTGTTTATTTGTATATAATACTACATAAACATTTACTGTAGTTTTATAAACAGAAAACTTATGTTTCCAAGCGAAAATTAACTAAAATAATTTTAAAAAACAATAAAGAAAATAAAAAAACATATTTTGTACATAGTCGACATCGATGTCAAAAAACATTACGAAGAAAGTGAAAATATATTGAAGGATAACAAATATTTCTTTGAAACTTGGATGCCGTAACTCAGAATTACTCGCAGAATTACTAGTAATAAAAAAACCCTTTATTGATATCTCTACCGTGTTGTGGTATTATAAAGGGGAACTTAAGGGAATAATAATTCATATTCTCTTCTGGATTTATAGATCCACAGTTCATGCGAAACAGAGATGTGTTTTTTATGTCATTTTTACACTCTGTACTCACTTAAAATGGCTTAAAAATGATCATAAAATTATGTAAATGTATGTAACGGGCATGTGGAGGCATCTTTGACCTTATAAAGTATATATATTCCTGATCAGTATCAATAGCCGAGTCGATATAATCATGTCCGTCTTTCTGTCCGTCAATTTGTCTGTATGAACTCTGAGTTCTGAAATACCAGATAGAACTAGACACACTAAATTCGAAATGTAGGTTCCTGTCGTACCCAGATTAAATTTATTTCTCATTTATGGACACAATGTTAAAATTATTATTTTGATTTATGGCATTAGTAATTAAAATACTGATATTAATATGTCGTGAAAATTTCATAAGGTTCGGATAAGTTATTAACGAGAATCGACTGCTTGATTTTCATATTTACATTTGCACTGCTTCACTTGAATGTGTATGCATATTAGAGTATTTCTAATATTAATTTATTTGTATTGCAAACATTCAAATTGAATTTAAAAGCCATTTTATTATTTTTGATATTTTTTTAAAATTATAATTGTAATTAAATTTTAGGCATTACTGTTATTGTGACTGACAGCTATGGAGTCTTATCGAAGTGTTAAATTTATTAGCTAGCTTATGACTACAAGTTAAAGTGCCGTTTAAATTTAACAAGTAGATTAAAAATGACAGAACTCAAATATGTTTTTCTGTCTGTCTGTTTTTTTTTTTTTTTATATGATAAACGTGATGACAATTAAATGAAACCTTTGCAAGAATTTTTGATCAGTGTTAACTGTACCAATGGCGCCCTCCCCTTCGAATCAACCCTGCCACACACTCTTTCTCTCACAAAACATCTCTCTTTCTCGCTCTCTTTCTCTGTGTGTGTGAAATTGAAGCGCAATTCAAGTCTGCAGCCGGTGAAAGTAACAAGATACTTTTAATAAGACATCTGAGCAGAGAGTGCGATAGCAACGGGCAGCGTTTAACTTAAGATGCGTGCGGCGTGCGCCCAGCAATTAAGCGGCAGCAAAAGCAATGGGAACTTGCCACTGTCACAGCAGCAGTGGCAACAACAACAATAGGAAGAGTAAGAAGTTTAATTGAAGGCCTGGGTTTGGCCCTTTTGGCCCCAGGTCCACTGCATTGTGCGGTCGTCGATCTTTGATGTTGGGGCAATTTGGAAATTGGAAACCGAAATGCAAGCTAAAATGCTTTGCCACAGCCACTTGCCACTTGCCACGGCATTCAAAGATCATGCAAACTAGCAAATAATTGTCCAACCAACTGGCAGACTTTGTGGCGCGACTGCAAACTCAAGCAAAAGTCGCGTCCGCGTGTTACTTAATGTGCATCGATAGACAACAACGTTGGCTACAACTTGCAACTTGCAACGATGGCAAACTTGCAACTGCATTGGCCAATTTCAGGCGGAACCAACAACCAACCGGGCACTCAGTCAACAGTGGAGCACTCCCAAACAGTCGGAGCACTCGATCAAAGTAACCAGCTTGTGGCCAGATTCAAAAAGAGGCGATGAAATTACTCCAATTTCGAGACAAGTCTTTTTGGTCATATTTAGTAAACTTGAAATCGAGGTAGTGCTCCTAAAACCGCCAACTGCACTTGAAATGGCGATGAAATCGCTGCTTAACCAGGCACAGTGGTATAAGCACTAATTAAAACCTATTTAAATCAATAATTGCAATAGTCAATAGTTTAACTATGCTAACAATATTATTAATATAAGCATGTGAATTCACATTTCATGTTCTCATTTTCACTATTAATCAAAATTTAGTTAACTACAAATGCTTTTCAATTGAATTCATTTATTTTTCAAGTTAAATTCAATTCTTAGCTTGATTGCAAATAAATTTACTTACTTAAGTTGTTTTCTACAATGAAAACCGAAATAGATATAAGTAAGAAATATATTCTAGTCGAAATACAATTTATGAATAAAATGCAAATTATGGAATTAATTTATATTTCAAGTTAAATTCAATTCTTAGCTTGATTGCAGATAAATTTACTTATTTAAATTTTTTCTACAATGAAAACCGAAATAGATATAAGTAAGAAATATATTCTATTTTATAGACGAAATACAATTTATGAATAAAATGCAAATTATATTAAAATATATAAGGCTTTAATATTAATTCTAGAAATCTTCTATCCATTATAATTTGTCCAAACTTCTATACTTGTCAATTATATTTATCTCGAAAAGTATTTTTATTATCAACTGCTACCTTTAATTTGATATATTTCGATCCATAAAAATATTATTAAATGTAAAATAATGCAATTTCAGCTGAATAACTCAAATCCTTAGAGATTCAACCTTAACTCATTAAATATATGTCCAGAACTATGAGTTATCAATCTAAAAATTGGTACACAAAATATTCGTAAGATCAGTTTTGGTATTTTCAAGATTTAAGCGATTTGTGAACTATTTAAGAATATGTAATTAAATTAATCCTAACCAAACTAGGCTATCATAACTCAACAAGTAATTGAGTTATCAAGCTGAAAATTGATATAAAAAATATCCTACGATCTTAAAATTTTGGTGAACCATTTAAGAATATTTAATTAAATTAATCCTAACTAAACTAGGCTATCATAACTCAACAAGTAATTGAGTTATCAAGCTGAAATTTGGTACACAAAATGTTCATCATAAATCTGAAGTATTTTCAGCTTTTAAACTTTGTTTTTAAAATATATCGTAAATTAAATCTAACCCATCATAGCTCAACAGACATTTGAATTATAATGCTTAAATTTAGTATACAAAATACGAACGAATAGCTATTGCATTTTAGACTTTTAAACGCTTTCAAGTGCACTATTTCAAGAATTTAAGTATTGTTAACTCAACCCATCATTACCATCGAAATCTTTGAGCTAACAAGCTGAAATTTGGTACATGAGCTGCTGATGTTTAAAATATTCCAAATTTAAAAACAAATTCATTTAAAATTTATTTGTTTTGGCTATAGTGTACAATAAATATAAATTTGCGGTTTAGCCTATAATGCAACCAGAGCAAGCGGAATTGAAGTTAGATGAAGTCGAAAAAAAAAAACTAAATTGTCATTGTCATTGCAACAAAACTTGAAAGAAATAAATAAATTTTTTTTAAAGAAAAGTAGAACAATCGATTAAGCTTAAAAGTTAAAAAAATATATAATAAAAAACAAATATTAAAGATGATATTAGGGCAACGCCCAAGTATCACAACACAGACACACAGTCACACCCCACCCCGCCAAGGTCTATGATATGCTGAAGACGCCCACAAGATGCCGTTTGAGCGCTTGAACTTGATCGATCTGTGATTGCATTGCGACTCTGCGGCATTTGATGGAAAGGTAGGGGCAGAGGGCTGAGGTAAGGTGCATAGAAAGTGCAAACAGTTTGAGGACTTGTCCATCGTCTGCCTGGTCGCCCATTGCAACTGAAAGTTGCCGTCTGCCCAGTATAAACAAACAGACGAATGGGGAAACCGATGAGCGCTGACAACAACAGCGCATGCCACAAGCAGCAGCAGTTGCGGCAGTTGCAGCAGCAGCAGCAGCAGAGGCAGCAACAACAGCAGCAGCCGGTAAAGTTTTTTTTTTTTTTCTTATTTCTCTTTTTTTTCTTTTCTTTTTTGCTAGCGCAAGCGATACCGATATCGATACCGATACCAATGCCCAGTTACCGTATTTGTATTCTTGTCTCAGTGTCTCACTTTTTGCTGCTGTCCATCAATGAAAAGAAGAAATTTCGCTGGCAACGTCAACGTCAACGTCAACGTCAACGTCAGCAGCGGCAGTTGCAGCATTAGCAGCCGGCAGAGGCAGCAGCAGCAGCAGCAGCAGCCGGCATAGTTTCATTGCCGTTATGTACTTTGCTATCGATACCGATATCGATAGCAATAGCTATTTTATTTTGCATTGTGTGTTTCAGTTTACTAAAAGGAATTTCGCGTTTTGTTATTATAGCGCAAGCGATACACCATGCCAATATCGATAACGATATCAATATGCTTACGCTAACAAACAAACGTTCGTATTCGTTTCTGAGTGTCTCACTTTTTTTTTGCTGCTGCCCATCAATGAAAAGAAGAAATTTCGCCGTTAACAGCGGCAGCAGCAGCAGCAGCAGCAGCAGCGACAGCGCTGCTTGGCTTGTGCTCGTCGTCGTCTTTGTCGTTGCTGTCGCTGTCGCTGTCGCTGTCGCCGTCGCCGCCGCCGTTGCGCATGCGAAGTGTTTCGCTACGAGAAAGCAGGTGGATGCAGCATTCGGCGCTAACCCACAGCGCGGACCAGACGCGTTTTCAACAACGTTCGCTTGCGTGCCTGCAATTTTGCCTGCAACTTTTTACTTGTATTCAAATATTATCAAAATACAAAAATACAAAAATAAAAAAAACAAACGCAAAACAATTATAAGAAAGAATATAAACAAAATAAAAACGAAACAAACGATAACAATTTGTGTGCGTGTGTGTGCATTTGTGTGTAAACGCTAAGTGCGTCTTGTGTCCTGTTATTTATTATATATATATTTTTTTATTGTTTTTTTTTTGACTTAACTTTATCACTTTTTTTTTTTTTGGGTGGCAATTTGTTTTTTTTTTTTTGGTATTTTGTTGGCACACATTTTTTTCGTTGTTGGTATTTTTTTTGTGTCGCGTGCAACCCCCCGCTGCAACGTCGTTAATTGCCCGCGTGCGACTCGAACTTCTACTTCAAGCTCAATTAGCAGCGCTGCCGAGCGGTACCATTGTCAACAAAACAACAAATAACAGCAACAATAACAACAACAACAAATAACAACAACAACAAAAACCAAGCAGCAACAACCCAGAACAACAACAACAACAACAAACTGAACTGTAACTGCTTTCGAAAGTCGCATCGCAAACACATCCTGTTTGTCAGCATTGCATCAAAATTGGAATTGCAACGATCTTTTTTTTTTTTTTGGAATTTGTCCAAGCGAAGGTAAGTGGCGCTATCGCTTCACAATTGGGGCCAGTGGGTGCACTGCAGCGGGTTTTTGATACCATTACACTTTGGTCAGTCTACCCGGTCGTCTACCTAATCTAATTAACAAATTAAGATCAAAATTAAAATGTTCTAACATTGAGACAATTGCTTGACAAAAATATAGCTAAAAGTTGATTATAAGGCTTTATTGGATTTTTTTGCATAATTTTTCCCGCTTTCAAATGCCATTTTGTAGTATTATTTAATTTTTCTAATTATGCCAATTATATTATAAAGTAGAAAAGGCTAAGTCGCCTTTACTCTTCAAGGACACTATAGCATTACCCTACTTGTAAATTTCTATTAATAAAATTTAAAAAAAAATTGATTTCAAAAGTTGAATATAAAGTTAAGAAAGTTCTTAATATAGTACATAAACCTATGTAAGGCCTAAGAGTTTTTAAGGGTATCAAAATTGCTTTCTTTAATTTCTACTTTTAGTAAAGATTTCCCATTTATTCTATAGGTTTTAGAAAGTAAAACGATTTCCTGAAATTTATTTTCCGGCATATTTTTAGAAAATTTGCTAGGGTTATTTTTCTTTTTTAAAGTTGAAAGAGATCTTTAAAACATTTTCCAGTTAATCAAAAAGAGTTTTTAAATATGTTTATTTATTTACATTACAAAAGGTTCAGTCTCCCCTTAGAAAAAATTAGCTAGTTTCAAAAATATCTCTTAAATTTACTGATTAATTTATTTGTTAAGCTTTTTTAAAGTCAAATCTTAAAAACTCAAGATGTTAATTTTTTTTTTAAGGAGAAAAGAAGATCTTTAGCCTCTTTTAAAAGAAGATTGTTTAAAAGAATTTGAAGACAAATTTTATTTATTATTTATCTTGTAAAAATTCTAGATTGTTAAATTATTACATACGAAATATTGTCATTTTTATATGGGATATTTGGCGATCTCCGTATGCCCTAAAATTAAAGCAACAAAAAAAAAAAAATAAATAAAAAAATAATTTTTAAAGGCAAAGTAATTTTGTCATTTAGCGGGGTAAACACAAATTTTGAGATAGGTTTTAGATGACTTAAGATAGTATATGAGAACCGCAGAAAAACTTTAATATTTATAACTCTAAGGAATTTCAACACAGAACCCAAAAACCTGGTATTGCTACCAAACAAATTTGAAGGAAAGTTTTTTTTTTACATTTATTTATAGTATCTGTATCTTTTACTTTTCCTTTTCCTTTCCCTCTCTTTCTCTCTGGAAAACTTATTTAACTACATATTTCATAGCTCTTTCTCTCATTCCTGTGTCACTTTGTATTTCTCCTGGTTATGGCCAGTCTTCAGTCTTCAGTCTTCAGTCTTTGGTCTTCTAATTGCTCGACTCGGTATTTGTCTTGGGCAAGTTTGTTGACGTTGACCCACTTGGCTTACGGAACCTATTAACACATTTCACCTGCAGCACCACAAACTGAGAGCAGGTGAATAAGTTGTCATTAAAGAGATGCCAGTTAAACAATTGTAGATTGTAGTATATTGTTAATTGTTGCTCTTCACTTCACTTCAACTGTCTTCAATTTATTTTTATTTTTTTTATTTCTTTTTTGGGCGTAACCCAAGCGGAGTACCCTATGATTGCCTTTTTGTTTTCTCGGTAGTGAAATTTTTATATTTTGTTTTTGTCTGTTAATGTATAAATGTCAAATCAATCAGTTGAAACCGTCAATCAGGCAATCAGTCAAATGGCCATCAAATTATAATTAACTATTACAACGAACATGCTTGAAAGCGAAAACGACAAATCGAATAATAATAATAATAATAATAATATTATATATTAATAATAATCATTATAAATGTATGTAAAAGCCACAAAGCAAACACTTTCTAGTGTTGCAAGCTGCCATTGCCATGCCTCTTCTAACAACTTCTTCTTCTACTTGCCACATTTCATTTGCTTTGCAGCAGCAACAAAAAAGCAACACATGACAACAAAAGCAACAAATTAATTGCAAATTTATAAACAACAACAACAATAACGTGCCAGCCATCAACATGCAACGACAACAGCAACACACACAACAGCAACATAAGCAACAGCAACAACAACAACAACAGCTGCCACATACCAAACAACAACTGCAACAACAGCGGCGTTGCTCAAGTTATCGACATCGTCTTGGTATCAACAAGATTTGGCTGCCTCTTATCATATTCCTTTCACTGCAGGTGAGCTAAACTATCCAACAAATGAATATTTTTAAGTATCTGCCTCTCTCGCATCTAATTGAAATCAATTTAAGCTACTTAATACAAACAACAACAGCAACAACAACTACTTATAAGCATTTCTATTTCCCACTCTTAACTTTCGATAATTATCGATAAGCTCATTTGTCAGCATTTGCGCATTTAAGTGAAAGAGCTATCGATAGGCTTTAAAAATAGGCTAATCAACAGCTTAAAATTCATGCAGAAACATATACATTTGGAAAATAATTTAAATCCTATTAAAAAGTAAATACAATCAATGGTAATTTTTAAAAATCAGTTATGTTTATTATATAAAGATACATACTTAAAGTGAGAGTTCTCAATTATCAACTAAACTTTCTGAAAGTATTCTTTAAATCTATTCTTGTTTAATAGTGTATATCAAATATTAAGTTTATAATTTACAATAATATTATTATCAGGCGTGTTCCGGTTTTCACTTTTAATTAGTGAATCTTAAGGCTTTACATTTTAAAATCATTTAATTTGCTTGTAAGAATGTTTAAAGATTTGATTTTTTGAATTTAATATAAAATTTTGATTCTAAATTGATCTAAATATAGAAGTGTTGATATAAAAATTAACAGTTAAACAGATATACAATGTATAAGGCGCACTTTATGAGTTCGAAATGCTTATGTAAATTTCATTTTCGATTTTTAGACTTTATACACTTTTTGGGTGATTTAAATGATTTTTACGGCTTATAAAAAATGTATAAAAAAAATATAAATTAAATTTATTCTTTTCTATTAGACTATAAACTTTAGTATCAGACTTTAAATGATTTTTACTATTTATAAAAAATATATAAAGAAAACTATAAATTAAATTAATTCTTTGCTATCAGACTAAAAACTTTAGTAGATATATGCCTTGAATCATATATCAAATCATTGAATGTAGAGATATATTAGAATTAATTAAAAATAAATTAAATCGAGTATAAAATTATATAACAGCTTTATTTTATTATAGGATTTAGGAAATTTATTTTTTTTCTACATCAATTGCAATATTTTAGATTGATTCTAAAACTATTACTGACTAGATGTATTTCAGGATCCATGCAAGTTTAGATAGAATATTTTTTAGCAATTTAATAAATCTGTTAATAAATATACTTACAGATATTTCAGATTAATTTTTAGAGCTACATAAAAAAGTACGGATGTAGTTCTAGAACATATACAATTTCTTCAATAAAAAATTGCCTTTAATAAAACATAGAAATAGAAAATAGAAATATAGAAATTTCTGATTGAAAAATGTAAATATTAAATATTTATTAAATAGTTAAGATGTTTGTATAACATTTTAAAGATTTGTTATAAATAAATAAATCTAATATCTATAGATATATATACAACTATAGATCTGCTACGTAAAATAACTTTGTCATACATTTTGCTGAGAAAGTCATCAATTAGTAGTATATATATATTTTTTTTGTTTTTTTTTTTTTTTGTGTTTGCTGGGCATGTGGGCGTCTCACGTTTCCCAGCCAAAACTATGACACAATTTTCCATGTGGTTTAAGATGATTTCGCTTTCCTTAACTGCACGACAACAACTGTTTTGGAAACTCTTCCTTTTCAAGAGGAAAACAAATGAAACGCGAAAAATGCCGTCAGCCTTACCTTGTGCACCTTTGAACTTAGCCAAGATCTCTGTCCAGGCTTTGTTTGCTGGTTAACCAAAAAAAAAATAAAGTATGCGCATTCTCTGGACAGAGATGGAGACAGAGACAGAGCAGCTATTGATGCTTCTATTCACATTTACTTTCTCTCGATTTGGTGCGCTGCCAGACTCCCAGCTCCCAGACTCCAGCTTTCGAGCAAACTAACTCCCAACTCCGATTCCCCGCCAGACTCAGCAGCGCCCAGACAGCCAAACTCGACATTTTAGCATTGGTCTCGAGGTCAAGATTAACCAGCAACAAAAACAACAGCCGGCATTGGCAATAGTTGAAGCAACAACTTTAGCTTTGGCTTTGGTTCCGTCTTCAACTCCGGCTGTGGATGCCGCATCATTAGTTGTCGCATTAGCAGCTGCTGCTTGCAACAGCAACAACAACATCACGACTTCTTTTTTTTTTGCTTTTTCCAAAATGGAAAACTTGGCATACATTTCTATTAACGCAGCAAATGGCCAAAAGGAGCTGCTGGCCTTCTTCCCCGTACCAAACACAACCTGCTTTAACTTGTTGCCCCCACTGCCACAATGTGACATCGAGTTCTATCATCTATTTGCGGAACCGGATCATGCGCATTAAAAATCTAACCAAAATCGAAATATCTTCACTCTCTACTCTCTTCAGTCGCTTCTCCTTACTCGTTACTCGTTACTCGGCTACTCGTTACTCGCTTCTCGTCACTTCTAGTTACGCCTCCTCTCGTCGCTCGTCGCTCGTCGCTCGTCTCGTTATTATTCATGGCCAGCATTGAGTCGCCCGTTGTACGCTCCAAATCACGTCTCGTCCCCTAAATAGCATGCAAATTTTTTGTGATTTTTTACACCCTGTATCCATTAAAAATGTCTAAGAGTTTACTATAAAAATGATGTCAAAAGAACAAAATTATATATATAAGTACGTGTAGTATTTTTAACAGATCAAATTAATTTTTCAGGGTTGTCAAAGACTATAAAAACTTAAAAAAATATATAAAATATATAAAATCTATAAGATCCATTAAAGAATGCAATTTTTAAAAAATAATCTTGATTTTTAATACGTTTGATATTTAAGTCATAGTTTAACTACGGTAAGAATTTCATAATTCTTTTTTAAAAGACTTCGAAATTATTGAAGAAACTGTGTAGGGATATTCGATAAAGAACTCATGTATGAAAATATATTTATATATGAGCCTTTTCTATTGTGGCGTTATGTGACAGTCGTACGCCTAAATGTGAAAAAAAGCTAGAAAAAAGCAAAATTTTTAAAAATATTTTGTTATATCTGAGTAGCAATTCAGTTGGACTATATTTGGTAAAAGAGATGAAAACATTCGTACTTTCCGTTTAAAAGATATAAGCAAAAAAACAGGTGTGGCGTTACGTGACAAGAATAGAAGTCGGCTTTGACTTAAAGTTGTAAAAGAGCAAAACTCTGCGAAGTGTTAAAGCCTTTTTGTATAAATATATAAATTAACACTTTTAAACTGTCTATAGGGTATCTAACAGTCAAGTACACTTTTATATGCTACATTCTTACATGTTTTCTCTCATTTGAAATTTTTATGGTATTTTTAGAATTTGTTTTGGGAACTCGTTTGTCCAATTTATCTAAGTGTATGTCTGTCAATGTGTGTGTGTGTGTGTGTGTGTGTGTGTGTGTGTGTGTGTGTGTGTGTGTGTGTGTGTAACTATCGTCTGACGCCTTGGTACATCACTTTCTACCTAAACAGGATTGCCGCAGGATGCCACTGGCAAAGACGTCGCGCTGATTATGTGACATCCTCAGTATGGTTGAATGTTGAATCTCGGATGCTGTATATACTGTATGCTGCTGGGTGAAAGTTGTTTTTTGGCTGCGGCACAGATTGGCCAAAGAAAATACTTTTATATATATATTTGAGTTTTGGGTTTTGGGCCAGCTGGCCAGATGTGGCGCTTGCTCAGACTGCAAAGTGTGCACTTGTTAAATATGTATTATTATTTTCAGTTTCTTTTTGGCAAAGAACATTGCATTTAACACATCCATAAACAGTTTTAAGGAAAATTTTAGCTCTTATGGCAAAATGTAATATGTACACTCAAAAAAAAAAAATTGGCATAGTATTTTATATAGTATTTATTTATATAGTAATAATGTTTGTATAAAAAAAAATGTAAAAATGTTCTTTCATTTGAGAACTTATTTTTTTTTAATAAAATATTTTATCTTTATAATTTAAATAAAATAATTAAAAGTGCTATAGTTGACTACGGCAATCAACTAAACTTCAAACGGCTGCGCTGCTGGTCGCACTGCTGGCTGCACTGCTTGCTGCACTGCTTGTTGCGCTGCTTGCCGCGCTGCTGATTTTTCTTCTAAATACTTTCTTGAATAACTCCAATTTTTTTCGTCCGATCATTATGAAATTTACACAGCATACACAGACGAGCATAAAAATTATGTTTATCCTATAAATCCAAACCAGAGCCTTAAAATTGTGACCAGAAATCGATAAAAACGATTTGTAGAGTAAAGGGGAGTAATATGAAAAAAACTTGATTTTTAGGAATCTACATTTCAAATTTGGTATCTCTAGCTCATATAGTCTCTGAGATCTGTGTGTTTTTGTAGTCTCCCTTATACAGGGTGTACAAAATGTAATGTAATGTAGAAAAGTTTACTTTTATTAGATTACATAATATGCAGAACAGTATTATTTTGCAAGTACTTAAAAATAATAGAACAATATTTTTATTTGAAGTTAAGTATATTAGATTATTTACTTTTTAGAATTTTTAGACCTTAGAACAACTAAAAAATTTGGTTTCGATTTTAAGTTATCAATTTATTAGTATTTTTTAGCATATCTTTATGAAATTTATAACACACATTAATTAATATTTTATCTAGTTTTAACTAAAGTTAAATAAAGATACATTAAGATACAAAAATGTACAAATTGTTCAAAAGCAAGAAAGTAGATAATTACTAAAAAAGGAAACTTTAAATCAAGGTTTTCTTTTAAAGGGTATTTGCTCGTCGTTAACAACTTGATTAGCTGTCGTCAAGCATAATAACGATATATAGGATGGTAATAGTTGCTAACTTGACAAAAACAAGTTTGATCAAATGATCGATTGATCAATTGTGCGTAATTAAACGTAATTACTTACCTACTTAATTTTCTAAAAAGACTATCAATTAAATAGCCTCAATGGCAGGTTACCCAAACTGGGACTGCTGTAGAATTCTCCAGATGTCTATGCAGTTCTCCGGTTCTAGCCTTGACATCGTTTGGCCAAAAGGCGGATCTGTGTGGCAAATTGGGTCGAGAGAAAAAAAAACGGAGAAAAAAAAGTGAAATTGTTACACTTAACGTTGTGCTCTCTTTTTTTTTATTATTATTTGATTTTCATTTATATATATATATATATATATATATATAAGTATGTATTATAGTATATACATGGGTATATTGTATAGTTGTTGTTGTTGTTTTTGTTGGAATTGAATCACAAGTCGCATCCGCCATTCGCCAATTGGCATGCAACATGGTTGCTTGCTCCCATTGTGCTTGCTTTTTGTTTTTGTTTTTTTTTTATATATATATTTTTTCAGATTCTTTCCACGTTGTGTGGCAGCTGATTAATAAAATGTTTCTCTTCTCTTCTCTTTGCGACCCATTTTGCAGCAGCTCGCTTTGATCTGGGCGGATGAGGTTGAGGTTGTAAAAGCCAGCGGTGCTGTCGAGGAGCTGCCATTGGGCTTATCCGAACAAGACAACGAGGTGGATCAAATGGCCCTGGAATCGGAGCAGGAGCAGCAGCAACAGCAGCAACAACAACAGCAGCAGCAGCAACAACAACAGCAGCAACAACAATCTGTCTCAGTGCCCAAGGTGCAAGTGCATTATCAACACAATGGACCACTGCCCGCACCACCCGTTGGGCTCAGTCTGGGCCTGGGACCGGCTAGAAGTGAGTAATCAACCTAACCAGGGCTATGAATTATCGATTGCATTTAAAGCGAAAAACGGGAAGATATTCTAATTAAATAGAATATCAATTATAACGAAAAATGATTTCTTATTATCTTATGTTTATTTATTTGTAAGGGATTCAATATTAAATATATAACTTTGACACCGGCAATTCTGACCTTTTTTATTGACCAATAAAGTCGATAAGTTCCAGCTCACAGATAATATTAATCGAAGAAAAGTCAAGTCTAGATTATATTGAATTCAAAAATAAACATTAAAAAATTTTTAAATGCATACAGGTGCTAGTACCTATTGGAAACTACAATTGTTTAATGCGATATATCAATAGTTCTGTAACTAAATTGACTATCGATAGTATCGATATGCATATGTGCTGAATCCTTATCGATTTATTTAAGTTCCTAGTTTAGTTTATTAATAGTACTGTAACTAAATAGGTAATCGATAATATCGATATATTTGACAAATCCTTATCGATTTATCTTTGAAGTTTCTAGTTCAGAAGTTGGATATTTCATATTATGGGATATATTGATATCATTCCCTTTACAATCACAAAATTTATAATGCGATATATCAATAATTCTGTAACTAAATAGGTAATCGATAATATCGATATATGTGACAAATTCTTATCGATTTATCTTTTAAGTCCCTAGCTCAGAAGTAGTAGTAGTTTATATCATATTATGTGATATATTGATAGAATTGCCTTTACAGTTACGGTATGCTTAGTTGAGAAACCAGAAATTTATATTGCGATATATCAATAGTCCTGTAATTGAATTAACTATAGATAATATCGATATATTTTCGGAATTCTTTTCGATTTACTTATGAACTCCCTAGTAATGTGATAACATTGATAACATTTCTGTCACTAAATTGAATATCGATAATATCGATAAATACTGTACAACACTAGTTTAGATTATTATGCAACCTATGCAGAGAATTCAACTTATTGCTCTTTTATATCTTAACTTCCTTCAGGCAACAATCATCAGAATATTCCGATGAGTTTTGGTCAACCTTTTGGACCACCACCGCCACCGGGCGCACAATTCTATAAGGCACCACCGCCGCCACCCGCACAACGTCCACCACCGCTGCCACCAACGCCCGCACAGGTGCAACAGGTGCAGGTGCAATCGTTGCCAGATTTGAGTGTGGGCGCCTCCAATAACAACGAGATCTGGGCCTCACCCGTACAGGATATGCCCAAGATTGTCTCCCTGGATGTGAAGTGCGAGAAGAGCGGCATGAAGGTCTTTGTGCAATTCGATAAACCCTTTAATGGCATTGTCTTCTCCAAGGGACACTACAGCAACATGAACTGTGTCCATCTGCCCTCTGGGCTGGGACGCAGCTCGGCCAGCTTTGATATTGGCTTGCATGAATGTGGCACCGCTGGCAATACGGATAACTATAATCAGGGCTATGGTCATGAGACGGGCGGTGGTGCCGGTGCGGGCACATACTTTGAGAACATCATTGTCATCCAGTATGATCCACAGGTGCAGGAGATGTGGGATCAGGCGCGCAAATTGCGCTGCACTTGGCATGATCAGTACGAGAAGAGTGTTACCTTTCGACCATTCCCCGTAGATATGTTGGATGTGGTGCGTGCTGATTTTGCCGGCGACAATGTTGGCTGCTGGATGCAGATCCAGGTGGGCAAGGGTCCATGGGCATCGGAGGTTTCGGGTCTTGTGAAAATTGGCCAAACCATGACCATGGTGTTGGCCATAAAGGATGATGATTCCAAATTTGATATGCTTGTGCGCAATTGTGTGGCACATGATGGCAAACGTGCACCCATCCAGCTGGTGGATCAACGTGGCTGCGTTACCCGTCCGAAGTTAATGTCACGCTTCACGAAGATCAAGAACTTTGGTGCCTCCGCCTCGGTGTTGTCCTATGCCCATTTCCAGGCCTTCAAATTCCCCGATTCGATGGAGGTGCATTTCCAGTGCACCATACAGATATGTCGCTACCATTGTCCCGATCAGTGCAGTGCCGAGACAAATCTACAGGATGTCCATCATCTGCAGGTCGGCCCGGAGTCACAGTACGGTCCACCGCCGCAGCTTCATGTGGATGCCTATCATGTGGCCAGTGCCATTGGCAAGCGACGCGATGAGAGACGCGTGCAGCGACGTGCTCGTGCCGTAACTGCCACAGCGTCAGCTGCAAGTCCAACCACAGAGCAAGTGGGTCTTAATCGCATCATTAAGGTTGTCTCCTCCGGTGATCTGACCTTTGCCATTGATGACCAATTAAATAGTGCGAACAATGGCAGTAGCGGCGGTCTTGGCATTGGTTCCAACTCAGCACAGACCATGGTATTCCCATTGCGGGAGGAGGGACTCATCTGTATGACAACGCCCGGGTTTGCCATAACGCTAATTGTGCTGCTGGGCATCTTGGTCACCTCGTGTCTCATTTCGGCCGTACTCTATGTGAGACTGCGACCATTCTCATCGTTTGCCGCCAAGGAACGTGCCGTGGCCTTTACGAATCCACAGCTGGCGGCTGGCGCCTTGCCCGTCATCCATTTACCTCCGCCGGCTGATGCGTTGGCGGGCACGCTCTCCAAGAAGAAGCGGGCGTTGTCATGAGCATTCAATATAGGCCTGAATTCTTCCAATTCTCCCACTCAAGTCCCTTTCCCCCCCGGCTCTTGTTAGGTTAGGCAAAAAAAAGAAAGAAAAAACAAAAAACAAAAGAAAAGTTTTCTAATTTACTATTCATTAGTTTAATTTTTGACAAACACACAAATTATTTATTAATAATATAGTTCATGCCTTTAACTGGGTTTCTGCATCTTGAAATAATATGCCTCTCTCTTTCTTACTCACTTCTCTCCCCGTAGTCTCTCTTTCTCCCTTGGTGGTAGTCATCAAATAATATAATATGCTGTAAGTTTAAGTCTAGGTTCTATTTTAAAACGGTGCTAAGCCAATGTTTACAGTTCAATAAAATAATGTGGCCAGTGTGGCAACTCTGTCACACAAGTGCGAAAACAATTGGCCCATCTGGCAACTCTCTCAAACTGTCAAACTTTTCCTACTCGCGCTCTCTCTCTCTCTCTCTCTGTCTCTCTCTATTTTTAAGAACTTTGGCTCTGTTTTCTGTTTTCTGCCTCTGTTTTTAATATATTTACAATATATATTTATATTTATTTATATATACACACATATATTTGAAACGTATATATGTATGTGTATATATTTCAATTAGTCACTAAATATTTTAAGTGCTTTAAAACTTAGTCTAAGCATATCCGTTCTGTTGGCCGATTCGTATCTTTAATCCATTAGATCCTTTGATCCACGAAGTGTCTTGTTAATTTTAATTGTTATTTCCAATAAACGAATCTAATTTAATTTATTTATTTATTTATTTATTTACCAATTAGTATATTCCCGAAAATTCCACTTTCAATTATGTTTATTATGCGTATTTATTTATTTAAATTTTTTTTTATTTTTTTTTTTAAATTATTATTTATATTGTATAATTCCTGTTAAAAACGATGGAAAATAAAAAACACCAACATATTGGAAATTTTTAAATACATTCCAAATCATTTTATGATAAAAATAAATTTAGTTTGAAAATATACATTATATCCTTATATATCAAATTATCTGTTTATTTACGTAAAATAATACGAAATACTTACATTAGCTACATTGTATGTATGAACAAACCAATAAACGAAAATTAAAAGATGTTAAAACTTTTAACTAGTTTTATTTATTTTTATTTTTAACCAGAGAGCGGCCAACCTCTGCTACGAGAGGAATTTCTTACAAACACACGAAAAACAGCCTGAATGTATGCAACAACATTTTTTAAATTGATTTGAGTCGCTTATCGAACATAATAAAATGCTTTAATTGTATATTTTGCTTGAAAATGTTATGTTTTGAAAATAAATAAAATAAAATATAAAATATAAAATAAATAAATATAATGTAGTTTTAGAGAAATGAAATAATGCTGTTGCTGGCAGTGAATATTTCAGAATCAACCGGATCGGACCACTATATCATATACTTAGTTGCCCAAAGAAACAATCGGACAGAGAAATTTCACATCAAAAAATTTGTTTTCAGGATGTCTTTTATAATCTAAACAAATATTTAGAATCGAACCACTATATCTTAAAATAAATGCGCTTTTATGCACAACTTTTCGGTTTTTTTTTAAGACATTGTAGCCAGTTCGATCTGTTGTTATGTTGCAGATAATCTGATTAAATGTTATCAAAATCGGCTCCATAGAAAAATGTGTTTTGTTTTAACAACTTTTTTGATTTTTAAAATAACTCAACCGAACTATCCAATTCTAAGTTTGACTATTGTATAAATAACAACACTAGGTAACACACAAATTGTATATTTTACCAAAGCTACTTTTTCTGATACATATGTTGCCACAGATGACGAAAAACCACTTTAAAAATGTTTCTATGGTGAGGCTTTTCTTTTTAAAAATTTTTTAAATCTGTTATTTATTTTTTAGTTTTTTTTTTAGAGGCAAGTCTGCAGATTTTAGCATTACTCGAGAATCTTAAAGCCAATTTTAAAATGCTTTACGTTTTCTGAAAGCTAGAAAAAATATCTATTAATCATACATATATTTTATTAAGTTTAAATTATTAGTTTTGCAACTATTTAATTTTGAATTAAGAAAATTATGATATTTTTGACTTTAACATTCGAGGAAAAGTCGAAAAATTTTTTTTTACATAGTTGCATTAATTGGGCGTTATTTAAGATATGAGTCTTTGAAATCGATGAATAGACAACGAACTAACAATATCTTTTAACTAAATATGTTATTGTTTTGATTATAATCTGACAAAATTTAATCGAACTACTAAATCATATAGTCCTCCGATTAGATTAAGAATAAGCGAATATAATAAAATAAAAGACATTTGAATTTATCATTGTTGTATATTTAAACTTAAGTTTACGTATTTATTTTGTTTTGCATTTAGTTTTATTACAATTTGCAGTGTTTTGTGTTTTTCGTTCTTTAGTTTTACAAATATAAAAAAAAATTATATAAAATTGTATAAAATTATTTGGCCTTGACAACCGATTTGCATTTGTTGTTGTGTAATTTATTTTTATTATTATTGTAATTAATATTAATATTATTTTTAATTTTTATTTATTTTTTTTTTTTGTATTTATTTTTTTTTGTTTTATGTTTTTTGTTTTATATGTATATTTCCATTCCATTTCTCTAACGATCAATTTACTATATGTTTAAATACAATATGTATGTAAAGTTTATAATATGTGGTAAATACATAAGGCTAAATTCAGATAGAACAGAAATCTGCATAGATCTGGATCTATATGAATTTAGATGTATAAAATGTTTTAAAATTTAAAATTTAACTACAAAATTGCCTAAAACGCATTCAAATGACTTTTTTTTAAGTGTAAAATTTAACCAAATGTTTGGAAAAAAATGTTTCTTGTTTTTTTTTAATGCCGCTTAAGAGTAAGTTTTCTACAAAGTAAATAAATAAATAAGTGTTCGCCTAACGTAAGTCAATGTGCGTTGAATTGTCATGAATCGAAATACGGATAATGAAATACAAGTATATATGTATATGGGAATTCTTATGTTTTGTTTTTCGAAATTTTTCTTTAACATTTTTAAAGACTAAAATGCACCCAAAATTAATAAAAAAAAAAAAAAAATAAAAATATAAAAATTCAGCACCAAAATTTGTGTGGATCAGCTCTCGATCGGAACAGTTGGATGAGTTAGGAGTTGGTTTCTATATATTACCCAACAACTGCTCTTAAGTATTGCCATGTTGCCCGCGTAGCTGATGAGAGATTTGAAAACATTAAATAAACTAACAAAGGACAAAAAGGAAAGGCTATCAAAATTTGAATACATCGGTTTCTAATTTCATCGAATTGGAATTGGAAAATTAAGGCGCAGGTTATATACCTGCCAGTCAGTTGGAAATATTGATAAAAAAAAAAAAACAAAAAAAACAAAAATTTCAAAGATCCCTTCTTGATGAATTCTGGCAGAGATTAGATGAGCAGCTCTCACTGCACCGTTTCATGACCAGAAGTTGCTGCACTGGAATTTGGCTGCCGCTGCTGCTGTTGCTGTTGCATGTGCCGCATGCGAAACAGTCGCAATGTCATCCAGGAGGCCAATGTACCTGGCACCGGCATGGGCGTTTGCTTCTCCAATGCCTCCTTTTGCAGCTGATAGCGATAGAGCAGGGAACCGGCAATTAGGGCCGATACAATTGTCGCCGATATGACGACAATGAAGAGTATACTGAAACCGGGCACCGGCATACAAATGCCGTAGACAACCTCTTCGCTAATCTTGCCCTGGAATACGGTGACTGCCTCCTGCTTGGAATCTGGGGAGAAGGCCAGATCTGCCTCGGAGATGACATCATATAGACCGCTAACGCCCACATCGGCACTGCGCACCTTGCGATCGGCAATGACCAGGGAACGACGACGACGCCGCGTTGATGGTGTTGTTGCCGTGGATTCCGCATCGGTGCTATTGGCATTCGGCTCATCCAGATCAATATGATCCTCACGCAGCTTCTTCAATGCTTCCGCCTGTGGCCTATAAACGGGACGTGGCACATCATCATCCACATCTGATTTAGGCTCCAATGAACGTGGTCCAGCCATTGGGACGCCCATGCGTTTTTGTGCCTCCAGCTGGCGTGGTCCATGCGGAAATTTGCCGCTCTTCTTCAAGCCCAAATAGCGCTCACCCTCGGCATCCATATCGCTTAGATCATCGTCACCAAACAGATCCGATAGATCGGCCTCCTCATCGGGACTCTCGTGCACAGGTCTTGGCTGCAAATTAACGCTCTTCTCATGCTGTCCCTCATACGGATCACTGCCAGCTGCTCCAATGGTCTGCTTCTGATCATGTATAATGTCCTCATAGAAGATATCATGATCCAGTCCCATGCCCATGCCCATGCCCATGCCCATATTCATGCCTAGACCATGCTGACCAGCCTGCGGTCCACCACCAGGTGCATGTCCCATTGTTGCTGGCGGCAGTGCCAAATCCCTAAGCAGATCATTTGTACTACTGCCCACAGTATCACCAATATGGACATCCTTGCGCTCATTGGCACTGCCAATGGCTGCACCCAAGCCCTCGCCAGCCGTGTTCTGGCAATGGTCCAGACACCCGTGACGACATATTTCCACTTTACATTTAATGTGCACACTGAGTGCATCGGGGAATTTGAAGGCCTGGAAGAAGGCATAGGTGATGACAGTGGCACGCTCATCGGGCGCACGTGCCTTATGGAATCGTGTTATCATCTTGGGACGTAGAACGCAACCAAATTCATCCGATAAATTGATAACATGTCCCGAACCATCGGAGGCAACACACGACTTGACGCGCATATCAAATTCACCTGGAAATTAATAAATTCATTTAGTTTTGAGCTGTTCAAGGCAACCAATAAAAAAATAAACTAAACTCACCGCGATAATCATTGATGGCCACAACCAGGGTGAGCATAGATCCTAGGGGCACAATGCCACTCACCGGCGGTGCCCAGGGTCCCTTGCCATGTTGTATCTCCATCCAGCAATCAACATTATCGCCTGACAGAAAGCAAATGGTTATTGAGGTCAGTTAATTGAATAAGGCTTTATATTGTAGTAGGTAAACAAAAAGGCAACAGAAAAAAGATAAAAGGGCCAAAGGCTTCTCTTCTCTGTCTGGCCCTGATCTTTCTACTTACCGCGAAAGTCAAGCTGTATTACATCCAAATCGGCAATTACCATTGGAGGCTTGGAGGCGGTCTTCTCATAGTCGTTAAACCACTCGCAGCGCAAACGCTTTGCCTCGTCCCAGACCTCCAGCAGATCCTTGTCATACTGCACGACTACCTGTGGTTACAATATGCCATTTAGTTAGTGGTTAGCTGGTTAAGTAAATGGCCCAGGTGGAAAGGCCTCCAGCAGGTGAATGCATATTGTGAATGTGGGAAAATCGATCAAATCTTTCGTTTATGTTTTCTTTTCCAATTCTCTCTCTATATATATATTCTCTTTTACCATGGGAAGCGCCAGTTGATCTTCGACTCGTTCACCGATCAAATTGATCAATAATTGACCTACTCACTCCTTGCTAAGGCATTGTAGTATATGTTGTTTAAGCTTTGGTTTGAACATACCCTAGACTTTCATCATTAATCGAGATTGTTCAATTAGTAACTGATTTATACTTAACTTTATTAAAGGATGGCTTAAGATTTACCATCACTAAACATCAATCATTTTTTACTTGATTTAAAAATTACTTACTTTAAAGATCTCCTTCTTTTATTTCCTGCTTGAAATTCCATATTTGTCCTAGTTTTTTCCCGAATTTTTCAATTTGTCAGACCGGCTTTTAAACCTTCCACACTGGATCAGAGATTTCTCTATATTTCAATTTTGTTGCTCTCTGTGTCTCTGTTCTTCTCTCTAACTTCTAATTCAAAAATTCCACATTTTACATTTTTTCTAGCTTCTTTTAGCTTCCTTTTATTTTTTCCCAAGCTTTATATTTGTTATAAATAGGTTACCTTTTATTTAACTATATATTAGTTTTTTTATGCTAAACTATTTTTTATAATTAACTCTCCTTTATTTAATTGAAGAATCTAAGCTAGTCCAATCTTATTATTATTTTTTTCTACACAATTTTTACTTCGATTTTCCATTTTCGATTCGGAACAATAATATCGTGTTTCTCCCATTTATATTATACCAAGAGATCGCCTATTCTCTAAGGATTCATCTCACATTCTCACCCATTGGACATTCCACTTACCGTATTCTCATAGAACTGGCCATTAAGATCCGGTTTAGTGCCGCAGCGTGAGTAGGAGATGCGGAACGAGAAGAATGTCTTGCCCGTCGATGGTGGCACATAGACACAACGTGGATCGCTATGTTGTCCTGTTTATAATAATATTTGTCATTTCATATTTTTTTTTGTAATTATTTAATATTTAACGCACCTTTTGAGCTCACAATACCCTCGAAGGGATGGGAGAAGGTCAAGTGCACATCCATGTGATCCTTACCGCACATGACCTCAAGTGAAACTATGTTTGGCATACCAGTGGGCCGCTCCATGGGCCACAATTCATTACCAGCTATGACTAAACTAAACTGTAAAATAAAAATGATAAAAAATAAAATTAACATTAAGATAATGTTTAATATTTCAAGACTTTTGTCTTTTTATTAAATAACTTGTATAATCTGACAAAATTTTTATTAAAATCAGAACACTATATCCATAGAAAAAATCGATCGAAATCCTAACGTATCTAATTTGTATGAAAACCTTTTTTTGTTTTTCAGTTACTCGATGTATAATTTATTAAATTTATTAAAGTTAAAATAATTTAATAATTCTTACTAAATTATCTCCTGGTTGTATGGTTAATAAATTTTATTTAATTTCTTATTTTAAATATAGATTGGGATGCCAATAAATACAAACATAGTTTTTATATGAAAATAAATTTTATCTGCTTATAAAATATTTACATAAAAGAAAGATCCAAAAATATATTATATTATTTATACCTTGTCTGCATATTTCAAATTAACAGTACATCTTTGACAGGGCAGGAAAAACCATAAATTTGCAAGTTTTATGCAGTATTTAAATGCTGTCTGCTACGAAACCGTCTGTGCAACCCTGTGTACCCTTTAACGTTAGTTCTAGCTTAGGTTGAAGAATGAGCTAAGTACGGTTATACTTATTGGAACATAAAATGGCGCCAACGATTTGTTTATTTGTATATAATACTACATAAACATTTACTGTAGTTTTATAAACAAAATACTTATATTTCTAAGCAAAAATTAACTAATATAATTTTAAGAAACAATAAAGAAAATAAAAAACATAATTTGTACACAGTCGACATCGGGATTTAAACCAATGTCAACAATCATTAGAAAGAAATTGAAAATATATTGAAGGATAACAAATATTTGTTTGAAACTTGGATGCCGTAACTCAGAATTACTCACAGAATTACTAGTAATAAAAAAACCCTTTATTGATATCTCTATCGTGTTGTGGTATTATAAAGGGGAACTTAAGGGAATAATAATTCGTATTCTCCTCTGGATTTATAGATCCACAGTCCAAGAGAAACAGAAGAGTTGTTTTTTTTGTTATGTCTTTTTTATACTCTTAAAATGTCTGAAAGGTGGTCATAAAATGATGTAAATGTATGTAACGGGCATACCATATAAAGTATATATAATCTTGATCATGTCCGTCTGTTTCTACGCAAACTTTTTTTTGGCTTTATCTTTAAGCTATCTTGATAAAATTTGCCACAGATGCAGTTTGTTATTGTATGCAGTTTTTATGTCAATATCAGCACGATCGGAGTACTATATCATATAGCTGCCATTGGAGCAATCGGAGGTACTTCATTTATAAAGTATATATGTAAATATATATTTCCGATTCTCCACTGTTCACGCCCACAAATCGATTAAAACAATTTAATATGCTATGAATTTGATTTTTACCATACTTAATCAAATTTGTTGATCTGAATATGTTGTGCAAATTTCTTAGCGATCGGATAATATACACAGATGTTATCGAAGATTTAATTTACGTGAATTACTGCAAGCAGCTGAGCAGTCAGCAGCGCAGTCAGCAGCGCAGTTAGCAGCGCAGTTAGCAGCGCAGTCGGCAGCTATCGCAGCGCGCCATTTTAAAGTAGTGTGCTTGTGTGCTACGTATGTGTGTTTGCGTACAGGGTGTGCTCGGGTATACTCGACTTAAGCATTCTTACTAATAAATATTCTGCAAAATTTTGTAGAATTTTATTATGCGTTGAACAGCATTGATGCTTTATCAATTAGAAACTGAATAAAAATTTTGTCAGGCATAAGAAAATGATTTTTGAATAAACCGTTATCTAATATTTAAATATTTTTTTTTATTTAATTATTTCATTAAAAGCAGTTATGAAAGAGTTTTATGCTGTTATGTGAAGACTGATTAAATAAAAATCAGATTTTTGTTACCTAATATAATGAAAATCAATTAAATAATAATTTTTAAATATTTTTTTGTAAAAGTCTGTATAAAAGATAATTTAAAAATCCTTAAATAACTCTTAAAAGTGTTTTTTTTTTTAGATATTTCTTAGAACAGTTGCGGCTTCTGGTTAAAATGATGATTAACTTTAATTTGCCTTTATATACTTCATTTGATTTGGAATAGCCGTTATCAAGCACTTTAAAACCAGACTTATAATTAACTATAATACGTGAAACTTGAACTATAACTTGACAAACTCAAGACTAGTTTTTAGCCAGAATTGTCAGTTGAAGAAATGTGCGGTAACTTAAAATTTGTGCACATTATTTATATCCATATCTCAAGTTTAGATGCTGACAACGATATTGCAACCGTTATAATTTCTAATTAGCGCAATTCCCACAGGTAAACTTGACACCTGCAACTGAAATGGGGCACTACAACCAACTACCAACTGCCAATTACCAAGACCAAGACCAAGTTAGTAAGCCATTCTCAGTCTTGGAATTGGCGAGCATTTGACTAACTTTTGGTTAACTGATAAATCTGTTGGATCCTTGGTTCTTGGCCACTTTAGCGGCAGAGTTCAACTTTTGAATGGCCTTGAGGCTGAATTTTCAATGGTAATCACTTTATTTATTTTAATTACGACTTGTTGTTGGCCAGGCCAAAAACATGTTACCAATAAAAACGAAATGCGGCAAGCGTCAAGTTTCCGCTTGAATTTGTTTTTGTTTTTGTTTTTGTTTTTTGCTTTTTCAGTTAGAAAGCAAATTCCAAAGGCACATCCGTTGTTGGGGGCATGCGGCAAGTGGCAGCTGCAACAGACTGCACTTTTGCCTATATATATATATATATATATATATATATATACACATATACAACTAGACAACTCGACTCGTCTATCTGGATGGGTTTTGTGCCGCCTGCCATTTGCATACTTGCCCCATAGCTGCCTTGCCAAATGTGGCAGGCAACTTGTGGCAAGCATGAGCCGGATTGCAAGGGGCGAGTCTGGAGCTGTGAGTATGTGCAACTTGACCAAGGCTTTGGCTTTGGCTACGGCTTGACTTTAATTGAACTGGCCAAAAAGTCGCAGTTGTTGCTGGCAAATTGCAAATGGAATTTCTTGTTGCACTTGCAGTAAAAGTTGCTCCACTTGCCACTTGCCACTTGCCACGCAAAACAGCATTCAAATAACCATTTCACCTGCACCGCCCCACCCCGGCCCCACTCTGTCCAGTCTCCCTTCACCCGAAATTAACAATTTCAACCAAAGTCAGTGCCAAATTGTCTGTGCAACGCAACAACACTGTCCAACAAAAGTTTAAAAAAATATAGAAATTATAGAAAATTTTCAATAAATTTTAGAATATTTAATTTAAAAAAAAAGAGTTCAATAAATTAAAAAATATTTTCTTTTATTTGAAACCAAATTTTCTCAAATATGCGAAATTTGTATGGCAGCTATATGATATAGTGGTCCGATTTTAATCAAGCTTCATCTGATAGTACACATCGTAAATATACATCGATATGACAAGTTTGGTTTTCATATCTTGAGCAACAAAAAAGTTTTTCATACAAATTCATTTTATGAAAATGAGGTGTCTCCGATTGTTCCTATGGGAGCTATATGATATAGTGGTCCGATCGGGTTGATTTTGATATACAAACTACATACAATATCAAACTTCGTCTGTGCCAAATTTCATTAAGATAGCTCAAAGATAAAGCCAAAAAGTTTGCATAGAAACAGACGGATTTGACTAAATCGACTCAGCTCGTCGTCCTGATCAAGAATATATATATATTTATGGGGTCGGAGACGTCTCCTTCAATGCATAACACATTTCTAGACATAATTATAAAACCCTTTTGCAAGGGTATAAAAATATATATAGTATAAGAAGTATATTTTAAATGAAATACGAAAATCAGAGTAGGCATTATTTTTTTCAAAATGTTTCCCAGACAAAAATGAATACTATGAGTTATATAAATACTGTAATTTCTATAATTTTCATAATTATTATTAATCAGCACACGAGTCGCTATAGAGAGTGAGATCTTTGGATCAATTGGAGGCCACCTTGAAGGTTAATTGGTTAATCTTTTCATATATTGAATTAATTAACGGAATATGTTACGATCTAAGATCTAATTACATTAGTTTTATATTTATTTTGATGTATGAGATATGAAATCAATAATGTTTTAATAGAAACAAAACAAAGTAGTATTTAACAATTTGCACTTAAAATTAATCTATGTCTGTCAAAAAATAAAAAAAAACTCTAGATTGATATAAATATAATATGCTCATTATATTGCGTTTATTTAAATCAAGTCAAAAGTTAGACATACCTAGCAATAAGTTTATAAATAAAATGACTCAAAACATTTCAATTCATACATATATTATTTTATCATACTATTTGCACAGACTTCAAACATGACAATTTAGTTTTGTGATGATTCAATAGAAGCCCAGTCGACACTTGTAGGCAACAAATTAATAAACCAAAAAAAAAAAAAAATATTTTTTCAACTTTGATAATGATGAGTTGAGGTAATAAAAAAAGTAATTTTCATGCTTATAACATGTATTTAATTTGAGCTTTGCCCGATTTGTTTATACTATTAAAAACATAGTATGAGTAGCACAACACAAAGCGCAAAATAATCTAGAATGTTTGGTTTAATTTTAAAAAGAGCATAGATTAATATGATCTAATACCTTAATTTTATATACAAAGAAGAGAGTTTCAAAATTTGATTGTTACATGCACAACAAATTAGTGCCAAATTAAAATAAAAAATTTTTTTATTTACTTTAAAAGTCTTTGAGCACGCAAAAGCAATTTAGATTGTAAAAGCACGACCAGAATATACCTATTAAACTGGTTTATATTATTTCGAATATCTTGAGACAACAATAATTTGTTGAAATATAGAAATATATGAATTTATCTATCAATTACTTAATATTTTATATGTATTATTTTAGTGTTTAATATATTATATTTAAAAAGTTCTAGAAAATTATCGTGTAGCATAATAAAACTTTTCAACCTGGCTGACTGACTGATTGGCGAGTCACGAGCAGGTTGAATGGTAGTATCTAGAAATCTGAAAATTTTAACATAACTTCCTACTATATCATAGTCTGTTACTTTAAAACAATTTTGTCAATAATGTATTCGGAAATGGGTGAAAAATGCATTTGAAAATTGTATGCTGGAGCGTAGCAACGCACGCCGGGTAGCTGGTATATTAAATGAATGTAATGATATATATCATTGATTTCCTAAACAATTTAAAATTTCTATAATAACTAAAATATATTTCTAGAACTTTCAACTGACTATAAACTTTAGGTATATCCAATTATTTATTATAAATTGTATTTTACAGGGTATACAAACAAAATTGTTGTATTTTTGCTTTCTCACTCTGTCTTCTCACAGTTTTTTCTCAGAGTATTTTTTCTTATTGCCAAACTTTGCGAAATTTATAGCGCTCTCTTATGCGCCCCATTCATGACAAAGCAAAACTGTTGAATCAGTTTTTCTGTGTGTGTGCCCCATTCACGATTCACATGCAAATAATGCAAAATCATTGAGTGCCAGCAAAAAAAAACAAATTAAGCATAAATTTGCAAATGCTTACAAACTAATGATCATTAAATTGATTACTGAAATTTAAGCGTTTAAGCGAGCGAAAAAAGTAAAGCTTTAAAAGCTTGCAGGCTTGCTAGAAAGAGCAAAAGTATTTGAAGAGAGTTTGAATGTCGTGAATGGGTCGCAAAAAAACCAATAAAACTTGAAAAGCTTTACAAAAAAGAGCGTTAAAATGAAAGAGAGAGAGAGAACGCCTAGAGTTAATTCTAGATGGGTAATAGTACTATCAGCATGACGTGACACTTTTAGATAACGAACATTTGGATGGTGCTACAGGGGGGGCAGCAACTGGAGAGGGACTGGCAACTTGTTGAGCTTAAAAACTGGTATAAAAGTAACGCCGTCTGTTAAAATAGCGTTCAGTTTCTCGGCTATTGCTAAAAGTAAAACAACAAACAAACAAATAAATAAAAAAATTACTATGGATCGTTGGTTAAATCGTACTGCTGTGGTAACTGGTGCCAGTTCGGGCATTGGTGCCGCATGTTGCAAAGATTTGGTGGCCAAGGGCATGATCGTTGTGGGTCTGGCACGTCGCGAGGAACGCTTGAAGGAGCTGAAAGCTGAATTACCCGCAGCTCAGCAGGCACGCTTCCATGTACGCAAATGTGATGTCAGTGATGAGAAGCAGGTGATTGAGGCATTTGCCTGGATCGATAAGACATTGGGTGGCGCCGATGTCCTGGTCAACAATGCGGGCATTGTGCGTCCCACGTTCATCATCAAGGAGGGCAACAGTGCCGATTTGCGTGCCACATTGGACACGAATGTCTTGGGTGTCTCCTGGTGTACACGTGAGGCATTCCTATCAATGGAACGCCGCAAGATCAACGATGGTCATGTGGTCATCATTAACAGTGTGGCCGGACATCGTGTGCCCGTATTGCCCGGCATGAGCATGAACATGTATTCACCATCAAAGCATGCGATTACGGCTTTAACTGAGGTTCTGCGTCAGGAGTTCATTACCAAGGGCACCAAGACAAAGATTACGGTATGTAGTAGCCTTAAACATAAATCAGTTATATATACTTATAGTATATATATATATATATATTTGTATTCTATAGGCCATTAGTCCCGGCGCTGTCGATACGGAAATCGTTGATAAGCGTCTTTTGGAGAAAATTGGCGAAATTCCAATGTTGCGCTCCGAGGATGTGGCCGATGCCGTCACCTATTGCATTCAAACACCGCCAAATGTCCAGATTCATGATCTGATCATTAAGCCGGTGGGTGAGACATTCTAAAAATCAAAAAAGGATTTTTCTATTTTTTTTGTATTGTATTTAATTCTTTCATCAAAATTCAAAATTGTCAATTTGCCATGTCGAAAATTATATAATAATTATGTAAGCTTCAGTGAAAATATATATGATATTATATTTAATATTCCTACTTTTTTTTTGTAATCGGAAATATAACTGGTAGCATAGAAATAAATGAAAATCAAAATATTTTAAAAAAATAACTGATTAAAGTTTGAATTTGTTTACGGATTTATATATAAAACCCGCGACATTTTGTTGAAAATTTATTTTCGATTTTAAGTATGTACTTGTTAGATCATATAGATAAGTTTATTGAACCGATATTGCCCTATGATCTACAACAAAATTCTACTTTGTCTTAGGTAGCAGAAATAATAGACTTCAAGCTAAGAGATTTGACAAAATTATTGTTGGACTTTTAGCTGTAACTACTTGTATTAAATGAGTATATTATATACATATATATATAATTATATATATGTTCTATATATTTTATATATATATTTTCTGCTGCAATTTCAATCAATTATTCAATTTGCAGCTAAAAAAAAATAAATGTCTTATTAGAATCACAAGCTTCAATATACGAAAACAGAAATTCTAAGCCGACTATTTTAATTAATATTTTTTAATATAATTATTTTTTAAAGTAAATTTAAAGTTAATTATGTGAAATGCACACATTTGTATTTTTTTTATATATTTAAATTGTGTAGTAAATTGCTCAACGTATAATTTTTACTAAAATTTAATTGAATGAACTTTGAATTTCTTTAGATAAAAATAATTAAATAATTTAATAAATAATTTTTGCAATTGAAATTTTAAAATGTAAATATTTCATTTAACATTTTATTAATTGTAATTTTTTTTTCTTATTTTTTTAATATAAAATGTAATTTAAACATGTGCAAATTTCAATTTTTATTGTATAATTTATGTATATATTGAAATTACCTTATCAAATGTGTAAAAAGCTTTCCAATTAGCTTTTGATAAGATATCAAATATTGTAGTAAGTAATAGACTGACAAGAAAATTATGCAATGTTTGTTTATTACTTGAATGCCCTAACTGTGGGTATTATTATTATTATTATTATATCAGGAAATGTGCAATGCATTGCAGGAGAGATAACGAATAATCCAGATATCAGTTAAAAAAAAAAACAAACCCTTGATATTGTATATTACTGTATAATGCAATATAAATATCATATGTATATTGTGGTAATAAAGTTGCTATAGAAGTTATCGATTAAAATATATTTTCTTGAGTTTATATATTTAATAAACTTTTATATTTTAATTATATGTATGCAAACTACTTAATTTTAAATCAAATTTTTATGTTTCTATATCTGTTCAATCTGTTGAAACTTTTAGAATTTCTAGTTGCAAAAAATTAGTTTTAAATTCTGGTATTTGACACTTGGTTCAAGAAAATCCTGATATTGTTTGGGAATGATTTAATTTTAGATTTCTTATTTTATTTAAACTATTTTTATATTATTTATATATAGGTCTACTTACCATTAAATGAAAAATAAATATACAGCTACTAAATCTAAGGTCCCACAGCCGTGTTGGACCTTTTTGTGGGCTCCACATGCTGGCGATGTGGCAGCTAAGCCTATATCTGAAAATAATAAAAATAAAAGTTTATTTAATTATTACATAAAATATATAAATTTAAAATTAATGCAAAGATTTTAAATTTAAAACAATATTTAGCAAAAAATCTTAAATTTATTGAGCTGAGCTTAAAATAGATATACTAACTATATAAATTGATCTTTATTCTCATTGTTGGATATAGTTAAGTAAATGTATTAAATTAGAGAAAAGTTTTTTATAATACGGTACTGTTAAAGTGCTGGCATTTGTGTGGCATGCAACAACTCGGCACTCAAGTTGCCAGTCTTGTTTTGTGCCTTGTTTTGGCACGTGCGGCAATTGTAATGTAATCGCAGCACAGTGGTTAAATACTACAAAAAAAATTGCAATAAAAAATATTTAAGATTTACATATTTTATTTAAAAATAATCATTTTAAATATATTTCCATTTTTGTTTGATAAAAGTTGAATATATGCTATAGCCGAGTATACCCGCCAACGCCACTTTGAACCCAGTCTCTCGTTTACATAAAAACTTAAATCAAGCAGTGTAAAGCAGTTCAATGGCCACTGCTTGCATGGCAGCAGGCCGAGGCTACTTCTGTTTGCATGAAAAACTGTCTTCAATAACTTTGGGGTTTATTAACTTAATTTTTAATTAAATTAAATTTTTAAATTTTTATAGCATATTCAGATCAGTATTAAAATTGTGTATAAAGACAGAGCTAGATGATCAAGACTATATATACTTAATATGTTCGTAGATGCCTACAACTTTTACAACTTTAAGTCAAAGCCGACTATTCTTGTCACGTAACGCTACAACTGTTTTTTTGCTTATATCTTTTAATCGGAAAGTACGAATGTTTTCATCTCTTTTACCAAATAAAGTCCAGCTGAATTGCTATTTAGATATAAATATTTGTTATAAAAAAATTTGACTTTTTTCTAGCAATTTTTTCACATTTAGGCGTACGACTGTCACGTAACGCCACAATTAACCATTTTTTATCGATACATGGTGTAAAAAGATGACATAACATAATCACAAAACCAGGAATTATTATAGAATAATAGTGCTGATAAATAAACACTACTGTCTAGAACAAATAAACAAATAAATACTTAAGCTTAAGCACTGCTTAAACAATTGTTGTTTTTGTCTATAGAATAACATTTGCCTTATCTGCCCGCCCATAAAAAAAATAAACACAATTTCTATATTCATTTGTATGAAAAAGTAAAGCTAAATATTTACAGTGTATAATTATCAAAATTGTGATTAAAATTTGTTTTCGTTATAAAGCAAGATTGTGGAATTGTAAAACACTAACCTGCATTAACGATACAATACGAAAGCAGGCAATGTTTATAAACAAATAAATCAATTAAATAATGTATCGAAAATAATTCTGATTTTAAATAATCATATACTTAAGCCAACACTTGTTTGCCCTAAAGTCTTGCATTTTATCCCACAGTGCGACAGCGCATTAACTTGGCTTTTTAGCCACTTGGCCATGTTGGCGTGTTTCTGTGGGTGGCATTGCAAATGCGGCTAATGAAAATAAATTGGCCAATTGCGAATCTGTTGGATAGTTTAACTTATCTGTCTCTCACGCTTGTTCCAATTGACTTCAAGTGACCCACAAAATAAAATAAAAATTAAAAAAAAAATTTCAAGAATTTTTTACAATATATTGCAATTCAGTTTTTAGATATACTATAAGCAATTTCATTAAATAAACAAATATTAAATATTAGTTAATGGAACTATGAATCAACTCGTATATATATTTGTATTATTATATTTTAAATTATTTTTGTTTGTGACTTATAAAGTTTAATTAAATCTTTGGCTTGAAATGTGCCTGTGAAATAATGAGAATAATATATTTTACTTTTCTTTATAGTTTATATATTAATATATCAATAGGAAATTTTTTTTTTTTGATAGACTCTGTTACTGGGAGGACTATCTAAAGATTTTCAATATAAAATAAATTTTTGCATTTTTGCTAAAACAAATTTATGCAATGTTTTACATTAATTGATTTAGTTTTCAATTGGAAAACTAATTTTCTTTTTGTACCCTCCTAAGCTTTGCAAATATAGATTATCATATTTTTTTTTTTATCAATTTCAATTATCGACTTATTAAACAATAATTGAGAAATGAATAAACCTTGTGATACGATTTAATAGGCTCAAGTTAAGCATATATCAAGAAAATTTATAGCATAAGTTTTTCTATAAAATTCACTTATTGAAATATAAATATGAATATGAAATTGTTAAGCCATGGGCTCATTAATCCATCGTGGCTAATATAGTTATCTGTATTTTGGCCTTGATAATCCCGATTTGACTTGCTTTTAACTTGTGTGCCACAAACAAGAGGAAGCAAAAAAAGCCAAATTGAATTTTAATCAAAAATCCAGACAACGCGGTGCATTTCACTGGATTCCAAAAAATCATAAAAAAAAAATTGATATACTGAGGGAAACCTTGGATCAAATGGGGGTAAATTGAGTTACTGCCCAAAAGCGTGAGTTCGCCAAGTTGATTAACTTGATGAAAAAGATATCCAAAAAATATGGCACAAACATATATCAATTTGAAAAAAAAAATAAATAAATAAAAAACTTGAATTTTTACAAATAAATCACATTTAGATGCTGCAGTAATCTTAAGTTATGAGAATGTTTATAAAAATCTACAGTGATGTCTTAATACTTTGCAGAAAAGGCTTAAAATTAATGGCATAAATAATTTAAAATTAAATTAAATTAAATATGCTACATACTACAACAATCTTTAAGCTCATTAATTAATTTTGACATTTGTTAAAGATTAATAGTTAAATTTCAATTTCAAAACAAAGGTTTTCATTGAATGAAATATTGAGACAATTGTTTAATTTTTAACGTTTATTAAATGTTAAAAATTAAACAATTTTCTCTGGTTTCTTTATTTAATTCAATAAAAATCTTTGTTTTGTAGTTAAAATATATTTATAAATCTTTAAAAAATTTCAAATGTAATGAAAGAGCTAATTTTTAAAGATTGTTGTAGTATTTAGGTATTAGCTTATTTAAATTAATTTAATTATAAATTATTTATGCCAATTTAATTTTAAACCTTTTATTGGAAAGTAGAGATTGAAGAGAGCTACAAGAAAATACACAATATTGGCAATCAATTTAGGTATGATAGTATTTAAATTAAATACTTAAAGTTCGTTAAAAATTTCAATATTAGTGTAAAAATTTATAAAGAAATAATAAAACTTTATAAAACTTTTGCAAAATACAAAGAAATGTTATTTAATCTTATTAGGACCAAATACTTTAGTGTATTTAAAATATAATCTAGTCTGAGCAGTATATTTAATATAACTAAGTAAGCACCGAAAATAACAGTTATTGATGAAATTTTTAATTTTATTTAAATCAGATGTAGGTAAAAGGTTAATTTGTGTTTTAATTGCACCAAATTGTTTTTAATTTCAGAAATAAATAAATAGCTTTTTTTTAATATGAATATTTGACTTTAAAAATTAATTATTCGGCCTGCTAAATGGCATAAACAAATGTTTCATCAAATAAAACAAATATATATATTTTTTTTAATTAAAAAAATATTTGTAGAAGGTTAATTTATGTTTTATTTTTTTAGGAGCATGTATAAATATTTTTTTTATATAAATTGATTATTTTTCGGCCTTTTATTTTTCATAAAATAAAAGAAATAAATTTTTTTCGGAGAATTTAAATTAATAAATTGAGATATTAGCTTGCAAATTAAGCTAAATTACATATTAAATTTAATCATAACGAAATTATAATGGGAGTTTAAATATATTCAAATTTTATGAACAAAATTGTTTATCGATAATTGCAAAAACCCCAATAGTAAGCAAACGACAGTATAATCGATTGTTTTATAAATAGTTTGTCAAACTAAAAAATCTAAAAAGATTGCAACAAAAATAAACACTATAATCAAAACTGTGCTTTGGTTAATTTTAGTTGGTTCCCAGCAACACTTTCACTGGCTGCAACAAGTTATTTGAAAGACACCGACAATGCCACATATCAATCAATCAATCAATCAATCAACCAATCAGTCAAACAACAGTACAACACCAGGTCCAACCCACATTAGTCCACGCAGAGCAATAATAATAAAATAAATCTTGTTGTTATTTTTTCTTTTTTCTTTTTTTTTGTTGAATTTTTTCTCTTTTATGATTTGCCGTACTTTAGATATTTTTCTTGTATTTGCACACTTTTTACTTTTACAACAACCGCAATGATCAAAACAGGTGAAAATGAAATCGAAATTGTTGAAGCTGCTTTCAATCGATACAAAGCAAATGACGGGACAGGTGTGGAAACAGCTACAGCTAAAGATACAGATACAGATACAAAGATACAGATACAAATGGAAGTAAGCATCCACAAGCAATTTAAAGTTAGCTATTGTTAAACTTTGAATTCAAGCGCAAAAATGCGGTCAGAATCTCTCGAATCGCAGAACTGTAAATTGTAAAACGTCGAAACCAACAAAACAACAACAACAACAACAACAATCAATAGAAATGCGATTTAACAACGGTAGTTTACCTGCTTAGATATTAAGATTGTTTTTTTTTTTGTTGTTTATTTCTTCTTCCATCTTTTTTTTATATTTTTATTTGTATTTGTCTTTAATTTGAGCCCAATTAATTTCTCTTTTTTGGCATCCATTGTGCGTGCTGTTTTCACTCTTTGCTTCTTTTATGCCCTAACAAAAGGTTATAATAATTCAATAATGAAATATGTAATGCATTCAAAGGTCGCTAAAAACTATACTCTATATATATTTTATAATGAATGTGATTTTCTTGATCAGCATTATCAGTTCTGTTCCTCGCTGTTTCTACGCAAATTTACATTATTTTTTTTTTTCAATTTTAGAACCAGAACAGAGATGTTTTTTTTTTGACAATAATCGATATCGATAAATTTAGTTTATTATTGCTTAAATATTTATAATTTGCAATATATTAAGTATTTATTAAATTAATTCTTATAATTTTTCCTTTTTTTAATCTAACATAATATTTTTTTAATATAATTACTTTTGATTTATTTTAATTTTGATTATAGTTTTTTATTATATCCTTTTTTTAAATTTTTTTTTATATTCTTTTTTACAATGCCTTTTGGAATTTATTTAAATTTTCTAGAAATTATTTTGTGTATTATTATTTATTTCTATATTTTGCAATTGGTTTAATAAGGCCGTTGTGTTTCACTTTTCAATAAAATGTTTATTATTTATTAAAGATTTTTCTTGTTGAATGAAAATTAAGGTTTCGTATAAATATTTTTGTTTTACAAACTCACCAAAGTCTAAGTTTTTGAGCAAATTATTTGAATAACGTCAATTATTTAAAATATGGTTTGTTGTTGAAAATATAAGCTGCTTTTTTTATTGAATCATAATTTTGTCATAATTTTTTATTCATTTAGTTTCGAATTATAATTAAATGCCGCTCAAAAGCTGAAGTGAGTTGGGGATTTAAAGAAATACAACTGATGTATAAATTGTATCCAAAAATATCTGTTTCCTGTCAATAAAGTAATATCAAATATCTATTAAACATCATAGCAATCAAGATTTTCATCTATACAATTTATAAAATATTTTTAAATACAGTAAAACCTTCTATTGCCGTGAAATATGTCTTTGTTTAACCAAGGAAGCCTAGACTGTACTTTTAATTCCAATTCTTCTAAGTTTTCAAATAATATGACAAATTATTCTATTTTGTATATTTTTTTTAAATAAATAATTTATAGTATAACGATAATAAGTTATACATTTATTCAATCAATTTTTAATGCAATTCAAAAATGAAATTTAAAACTTTTTAGCTTTTAGTTGAATATTTCTCTTGAAAATTGTTATATTCCAAACATGTTTCAATCTATTTGTTAGGGCATTTAAACTTCTTTAAATGCATTGAAATTTGTTCTCTATTTTCCTCAAATTTTTTTGATTAATTAAACAAAAGTTGTGAACCACATTTGATAGCCGGGTTGAACTGTAAATGGAATATAAAATTAAAATCAAAATCAAATGCGTCGCCGTTGTGTCTATAACTGTTTTGCATGTGCCAGCTGCCAACTGCCACATAGCACATGCCACATGCCACATGCCACATGCCACCTGCCCCAAAGCCATGGCGCCCAATTAAGTGGCCGGCTGACTGGCCGGGATCTACTTAAACAAGTGGCGGCAAGTATGGAAAGAGGCGGGAGTAGGGGTAGTGGGTAGGGGCAGTGTCTGGGGGCCTAAATATGTAAGCCAAAGAAAGTGCGGCGGCAACGACGACGAGAGTGTGGTGTGGCATGGATGGAGGCGCAGGCTGGCGCGCATGTTGCACGCTTCGCTAAAGCTTAATTAATGGTAATGCCACAAGCAGCAGCAGCATCAGTCGGTGCCACAGTCTATGCCACAGTTTGCAATTAACAGTATACCAGTTAAAGAGCAGGGGCAGCTTATAGAGGGGGTTGCCTAGCTGCCTGCCACTTGCCACGCTTCATGTATTTGCCGCCTAGCATATGGGGCAGCTGTATATACTTATTTACTAAATACATATATATTTATTTCTATATATAAATATCTCCTATTAATGCCACATTATCGTATCGATCAAATGAAATGGAAAAGCAAAAATGTCGCGCAGTTTTCACTTTTCTTTTAGCTTTTAATATAGTCTTTTTTTTGGCTTGTTTGGCTTGTTTTTGGCTAGTTTTATTTTTTGGCTTGAACCACTTTCGAATCACACACACACACACACGCACACTAACAAAACGGTAAATCACCCCGCACACAAAACGCAGTTAACTTTTAAAACATTTTCTATATTTGTATTTTCTTTTTTTTTTCTATCTCTCTCTTAGTCTGTTTATTTGTATCTTTTCTGTTTATTTCTAGTTTTAACAATGAAAAATGCTGCACAATAGTAATTATCAACTAGAAATAATAATAATATTAACAATAATGAAAAAAATAACATCAATTACATTTCTAAATGGTTCACTTTCTTTTGCACCTGATTTTAATTAAACTGGTTTTGGTTTTTTTTTCTCCAAAACTAGCCAAACTAACTGGTATTGTTAACAGTTAACATTGAATACACTTTGAATACTTGGAGTACTTGATTAATTACTAGTTAATAGGTACTAAATGTGCTACTACTTCCCAGGGTTAGAATACAATTTTAGCTGCATTTTCTATATTATTTATTCATAAGATACTTGAGCTATTGGCTCACAAAAATTTCTAAATATATTGAATTAGACTTTTTGTCAACATTCGAAATCAATTCACCTTCAAATCCACATTTTTAATTCACAAAAATATTATTTGGGACTTTCTATAGTTAAATGTATTTAATTACAAATATTCAAATGAACTTTTGCCTTAATATATATCAGAATTTATTGTTTATAAATATATATTGTAAAAATTACAAATTCTTTCAACAAATAAATATTTCCATAATAATATTTCTTGCATTAAAATTTGAATTAAATTCTATTTTGAACACATATAATTCTAATTTACCTGATCAATTCAAATTCAAAATATTGCACACACTTTTATCTCCTCTCTCCAATTTTATCTCCTTTCTTTGCCTGAATTTAACTGCTCTCATTTAACTTTTATCTTAAGAAATATTCGATTAATCAATTCACATTCAGAATATTGCACACATTTTTATCTCCTCTCTTCAATTTTATCTCCTTTCTTTGCCTGAATTTAACTGCTCTCATTTAACTTTTATCTTAAGAAATATTCGATTAATCAATTCACATTCAGAATATTGCACACATTTTTATCTCCTCTCCCCAATTTTATCTCCTTTCTTTGCCTGAATTTAACTGCTCTCTTTTAACTTTTATCTTAAGAAATATTCGATTAATCAATTCACATTCAGAATATTGCACACATTTTTATCTCCTCTCTCCAATTTTATCTTCTTTCTTTGCCTGAATTTAACTGCTCTCTTTTAACTTTTATCTTAAGAAATATTCGATTAATAATTTCACATTCAGAATATTGAACACATTTTTATCTCCTCTCCAATTTTATCTCCTTTCTTTGCCTGAATTTAACTGCTCTCTTTTAACTTTTATCTTAAGAAATATTCGATTTTTATCGCTTTTTAATATTATTACACATTTTATTTCCCTAAAGAAATATAAAAAATGTATTTATTATTTTTTAAGTCTCATCTATAGATAACAAATTTCAAAGCTTAAGACTTAACTGTAAATAAATGAATGTCAGTTCAGCGAATTCAAAATTAAGTTCAAAATTTGCATACAATTTGTGTGTGAAATATTATTTTAAAACACATTTCACTTTCAGAAGTTAAGAAGCACAACAGTAAAAGAATATTAACAACATTCAGTGAATGTGTCGAAATTAAGTTCAAAATTTGACCCAAAACTTGTTTATAGCTTTTATAGTTGTGTAGAATAATAAATAAAATATTTCAGCGAAATTAAATATATTTCTTATATGCACTCTTTCGATTTAAAGAATTTCCTTTACTTAAATACATTGACACTTCATTTATTTAACTTCTGTAGCATATTTGAGGCACATTGCATTGTCTGAAATTGGACAAGTGCCAAGGCACAAGCAACAATTTCCAGCTGTGCCACAGATAAGATGCAAATGTGTATGATAATGGAACATCAACGGGAAACAAGAAACTAGCTGACAAAACATTTTAACAAAGATTTCGCTGTCATTTCTAATGTTCACAAAGACCAAGAACAATGTGTCAAATTGCCCCCGACAAGAACAGCGACAACAAACAGGACGCACTGGGGAATTGTGAACTTTCCGTTGTAACCCAAGGAAGAAGCCTTTTGTCTGGAGTTTGGAGTGTCTGAAAACATTTAAAATATATATGCAAACAGCAGGCACAAAACTGGAGACAAACAAATGACGCGAATGTTAATGGGCTTCCCAGGATATATATATATATATATTTTATAACTGACTGACTGATTGTAGAAGCACGACCAGCCCAAACGGTAAAAGCTAGAAAGCTGCAAATTTTACAGTAGCTTCCTAATATATTGTAGTTTAACATTTCGAAAAAAAATTGTCAAAAATTTATCGGAAAGTTGTTGAAAAATCCATTTGAAATTTGTATATAAATCGCAGCTGGAGCATAGCCGGTAGCACAGTGGGTTTAGTTTGTTTTTTGTATTTTCTTGGAGAGGGAGCGTAGCAACGCACGCCGGGAGAGCCAATATATATTTATATAAATATTTGTAGATTAATTGTATCTACACAAACTTTCCTATTGGGGTTGGAATTCTACTTAAATAAATACAAAGTATTTGTAAGCTTAGCTATCTGATATATAAAATCATATTCTAGACATTAATGTCAATGATTTTTCTTCATTTAAAGTTAACTCATAAATTTATGTAATTTCAGGATTAAAATTTATTAAATAAAGCTAATAAAACTGGTTTCCTCCAAGAGTAAATCCATTAATTCAGAATTTTTATCAACCACCACATTTATTAGAAGATTTAACTTGTGAAATTAATTAAAACAATTTTTTGATGTAAAAACAAGAAAACTCAGTTTCCAAAAAATCAAAATCCACAAACTAAATGATTGTCATTTACCTAAAAAAAAAATCTGATTAATAAATGTAATTTTATGTTTAAAATGAATCAAATAAATCCAAACAAGCTTGTAGACTAAATCTTTCTTTTCAAGAGATTCTCTCAATTGATTGCCAAAATTCTAAAAATAATGCAAATGAATTTTTGGTGAAATGCATGTTTGGACAGTAAAAGACAAGTACAAGCATGTTGTTTAAGTATGTTATTAGGTTGTTGTACCGAATGTTTATCCATTTACAGTTGAGTTTCTATTTGTATAAACTTGGATGAATTTGAATCTATAATGTGCTTTGATTGCATGTTAAAGCCAAACTTCACTCTCCCTTTTAATTTAGTTTTTTTCATCTTTTTTTTTTGGATGGTTTTTTATTTTATTGAGATGCAGGCCAAAGGCGTTAGCAAAGATTTTCCATTTCATTATTGAAATGATATGAGGGCACAGAAAGAGCGAGAAGAAAGAGCTGTAATAGTATGTGTGTGTAGAAAGGCAAAGAACAGTTAGACGCCAAAGAAGATTTCGAAAACATGTTTAAATTGTTTAAAACTTGTTAAGCACAAATTAACATTTTTCAAAGAAAGGCACGTACTGCCAGAGTTATGCATTTGTGTGTGTGTGTGTAAAATGTATCTGTAACTGTGCGCGAGAGTATCTCAATCTGTATTCTTGCCACAGCTGTAGAAATGAAGTCAAATCGAAGGCGGAGTGCAGAAGGTCTCAAACAGCAGCCGACAAGTTAATGTTCAGATGTTGTTTATTGCCGGCAGTTTGGCGAACGAAAGTCGTCACAGATAACTCAAACAATGAATGAATTTCAAATGAATTTCAATGACAAGCATCAACAACTGCAGAAAGATCTATGAGTTACACGACAACAAAAATAAAATGAAGGGCAAATATACATAGATAGCTAAGAGAAGCTATCTTTGCTGGAAAGTTTTCTTTATGAAATTTATTTGATATAAGGTATTTTTATCAAATAGTCATACAACAACTGAATTATCGACGAGATTTTAATATAATTATTAAACTTTAAGTAAATTTCAACAACTTTAAAATCATTAGCAGATTTTATATATCTATAAAGAAAATATTTTAATTTCTTATAAAAAAAAAAACTTGTTCGATTTAGTTTAAAAATTTTGTCAGCTTGTCTATAGCATAAAAAATGGAAATATTTAATAAAAAATACAATAAATCAATAATAGATTGAATTATGTTTAAAGCAAAGACAAAGAACCTGTGTCTAGACAAATCTAGATATTTCTAAAACCAAAAGATTACTTAGCATAGAAACAAACAGAGACAAAACACATTTGATGATAGAATTATAATACCCTGTGTGAGAGTATAAACAAAGCATAGATCAAATACTTAGTATATGTCTATAGACAATAGAAAGATGCGTCACGTTTGCTTAGGGCGACAAATGTTAAGAAGCAAATAATTTGAGGCCAACACACAGATACAGCAGATACAGATACAGCAGATACAGATACAGATACAAATGCAGGTGTAGATGAAGTTGAAGTTGAAGTTGAAGTTGAAAGCTGGGTACTGGGTACTGCCGTTGCTGATCTTCGTTTGCCAACTTGCAACATATGCGACAACAACGACAACAACGACAACAACGACAACAGCGACAACGAGTGGCAATCTTGGCATTGCATTTATGGCCAAGTCGCGTGTTTGTTACCTGTCTCTCTTAATGTATCTCTCTCTATGTATGTGTGTGTGTGTGTGTAAGTTTTTCTTCTTCTACATTTTTCTACTTTTTTTTTACTGACGCTAGGAATTGAGTTTATTGTGCCACCGCGCGGCGTTCTTGGGATTGTCGTATCAGCTTGATTAGAATTCGAAGTAGTTAACGGTGCATTTAATGCGCTAGAAGACGGATCAAATGCATTTAACACCGCTCTCTACTTTCAACATAGATAGATAGATGTCTTTATATATATATATATATATATATGTACAATCGTATGTAGGCATAGATCTTTTGTAATATTGTTTGCTAAACGATTCGTTTTGCTTTGTTTGATTTGCTTTGATTGATATGTGAACTCATTAGATTCCATTAAAGCCATATTGTATTGAGAGCGACAAATAATATTAAGGCCAAAAAGAATTGGAAACAAAAAACAAAAAAAACTTGAGAAAACTCCATTTTTATGATTATTATACGATTGTATAGTGATTTGCTATTATGATTAATTCATTCAAATCATTTGAAAGCTGTCGGACAACATTGTTGAAATAAATAAATGATGTCTTGCAACAGGATGTGATCTATAAGGGTCCTTTAATATTATGGCATAAGAATATAATCGAAATATTGTTTTTGATAAATAATATGTAAAAAAATCCATTTTTCTTTTTTATTTTTATAGTACATCTAAGCATTTTTAATCAAGAAAAATTATTATTGATTAAAATTAAATTTTTATATTTTTTCGAATATATTTCTTTAAATCTGTCTCTACTCGAAACTGATATTTTAGTATAAGAATCCTATAAAATACTCATATAACCTTAAACGAGAATATTTTTATTTATTCACAACGTATTTCTATATATATTTTATAGGGCTAAGAATATAATTTGTAGCATAAAAAAAAAATATTAATCTAGGACAAAATTTTGATTTTTCATTTCTTCTCAATTATTCCAATAAATTTACAATCAAAACATGGAAATACATGAATATTATAAGTAGTATAAAATGAGTATTAAGATAAGATTAAAATTATTTAATTTTTCCTCAAAATCTACAATTCCCTTAAGTTTAAGGGCAAAAAAACCAATTTTAAGATAGGTTAAAACTTTTCTTTTTTAATTTTTTTTAAGATATTCATTTATTTTCACTTACCGGTAAAAAATAAATATTCTCGTTTTAAACTTTATCTCCTCCTTTTTTTTTTGCTCCTTTAAAGCTCCGCTTGATGAGAACTTTTTAATATAAATTTGCTGTGTGTGTGTGTGTGTGTGTTGTCAACTAAATCTTAAACTATGCAAGTCCAAAAAATAAATATAAATAAAAAATATAGTTGTAGTAGAATTTGAGGTAGAATATGTGTAAGTACGATAAAGAAGATGAAGTGAAATCGGCAGACCGCTGCATAACACATAACGTAAATAAGAACCAGCCAAGCAACAAGCAAAGAGCCAAGTTAAGAGAACTAACCAGCCAAGCAACCATACAGCTCCGGGAGAAATGTAACGGGGTGGGCATTTGCTACTACTATTCTATGGCTATGGGATTGAGAATGAGTTGAAGTTTTGGGATTGCCTACTGGCAATAATATTAAAAAAAAAGTGTTTTTCACATTGAATAGTTAGAAAATCATAATAATGATCATGATCATGGCAACTGATTAGTGATTAGTTGCCATTTGACACTTAGTTATGTATGTATGTATGTCTTGTTGAAAATATTTCTACGTTTTATGTGGATCAGTGGCAACGAAAGCCGGAGACAAAAGACAACAGAAGAACACACACACACATAGGCACACAGACACACAGGTGCAGGTGCATATGTATGGGAATGTGAATGTATGTGAATGTGAATGGCATTGCTTATATTGTCAATAAGTAACGAGAGTAACGAGTGGGAAAAATAAACGTTTTGTTGGTTGGCGGGTGGTGGGGGGGAGGGCTGGGGGGGGGCAGTGTTTCGTTTTATGACAAGCAACTTTTTTTTTGTGTACCGTTCATCTTCTTCTGCTGCTGCTGCTGCTGCTCACATCGTCTTCTTCTTTTATGATTTGTGTGTAATGATTCTTAATGCTTTTATGCAGCGTTTTTTTTTTTTATTTTCTTTTTATTTCTTTTTATTTTTGTCGCTGCGGGAAAAAGTCTGCATCCGCAAAGAAAAACATTGATTTTGGTTTCGATTCTTAATTGGCCAGAGAGAGACAGGTAGATAGAAAAGGAGAGAGAGAGAGTTAGACAGAAGTAAGGAGAGCAGCAGAGAGCACAGATTTTTTTTTTTTTTTTGTGCTAATTGGAAAAAATTAGAAAGCATGAAATGACGAGTCCGCTTGCCCCTGACTGGTTGGTTAATCGGCTCTGCAAAGCTGCGCAGTTGCAGCGGTATTTTATGCTGCAACTGTTGCTGCTGAGACTTCTTCTTCTTATGATTCTTTTTCTTATTGTACTGTGTCCTATTTGACTGGCCGTAGCCGCAAATTGGAATCCTTGTGCGCACACAATTTGTTGACAATATTTTTGCACAAAAAATGCCAATAAAAAAAAAATAATATATAAAAAAAAATAACAAAAAATTGGAGTATGTAAAATTTTTATGTAGTTGTCTGTTCCAGAGTGCTTAATTAACATTACTTGAGCTAACTTAAGTCTGACAACAACAACAACAACAACAAAAATAACAATAACAACAACACTCACTTCACGACGCTCGCTGATGTGTGTCTATATGTTTGTGCTTAAATAACGGTAATTGCGAAAAGAACAACAATAACAACAACAACAAGAACAATAAAAAAAAGAATTTTAATACACTGAACACTGAGCACTGGGCGCAACTTGGACAAAAGAGCACGAGACAAAAACGAGACTCGTTCACGAACCGATCGGAATTCGGTTGCGGGAATCGGATTCGGATACGAATTCGAGTTCGGTATCGGTATTTGGAATCAAACACGGATTCTGTGCGAGATGCGCCAAGCGAGCCAAAGACGTGTGAACTCGTCGAGCGACGAACGCGAAATACACGCGAGCCAGTCAAGATACTTTCTTTGGCCTCGTAATGTAACTGTCGGGAACAGAAGAAGAAATTCAAGCCAAGAAACACACACACACATATACAAAACATCGGCCGCAAAATCTGCGACTGAGACTTTGACTGAGGCTGAAGCAGAAGCAGCGGCAACCAACCGCCTGTGACTGGCTGCGCCGACGCTCTCAACGATATCAAAGCGACGCAGACGCTGACGCTAACTGCACAAATGAGAACAACGGCGCAACAACAGCAACAAAAGGAACAGCCGTATTCAGGCTTAATTAGCACTTGTTGCCGCTCAGCTGAGCCGATTAGAGGGTTTAATACTGTATTGAAATTTGACAATTGGGCGCCATCAATTATAATAGCAGCTGTTGCAGTCTTAGCTCCTGCAGGATATATTTAGTTGCAGCGCAGTCGACGCAAACGCGCACTTGAACTTGAACTTAATGCGCCCCGCGTCTATCAAAAACCAACGGCAGGCAGCGCTGGCTGCTGCGACGTCGCGACTTTGGCATTGGCTAATTTGTGTTTGTTGTTGCTGCTGCTATTGTTGCGCCGCGTCGCCTGCCAGACAGAGTTGTCAAGCATCTTATGGGAACAAGTACAACTGATCGCTTAGAAATCATGTTAGAATTTTAATTCCCTCATCATTAAATTATATATATAATAAATATATGATCAATGTTGACACTTCAATACTCTTCATTTCTGAATATAAGTTATTATTTATTTAGCCATTTTATAACCAAAATTTTTATTTACCACTTAGAAATTGGTTTCATTTTTTCACCTGTTAAGTTCTGTTAAGTTGGCAACTCTGCTGTCACCACTTTTCTGTGTACTTATGTATATGTATGTGTGCGAGCTTTGCTTTCTATGTACACATGTACGTTTCTATGTATCTGTGGGTAGTTGATTTAAAGTTGTTGTTGCTTCGCCTTGTGCTTTTCTCCTCATTTGCTATTAGAGACTGCAACGGCCACTGCCACGCTACTAGTGCAGTGTCTTTCTCTCTCTCTCTCTCTCTATCTCTTTTGCTGCCGCTGCCGCTTCAGGCTTCAGCATCGCAGTCTCAGTCGCAGCCGCAGTCTCAGATGCTGCTTCTCTTTTGCACACACTCACACCGGCAACTGGGCGCATTTCAACGGTAAACATCATGAATGCATTTCGAAAGTGGCTCGTGGTGTTTGCATTTTGCATTTCTTCGCATTCTTTTATGTGTGGCTCTGGCTGTGTCTTTTGCTTTGCCTGCGACGGAGCAACCAGCGCGCAATTGTGCCAGTAACAGCAACAACAACAACAACAACAACAACAACAACGATGCCAATGCCGAAGACGGCGTTTTCATTTCTCAGAATTGATTGGCCGTCGCGGCTGCTGCAGTCGCGTTCGCATACTCCACACGCCAGCTTTTATTTCTGGCTGCATTTTTCTTTCAGCCGCTGCCATGGCACCTGTCGTTGTTGCTGTTTTGCTGTTCGCCGCAGACGCTGCTGAGACGACGCCTGTTCGCCAGTTTGTCTCTCTGTCTGTCTGTCTGTCTGTCTGTCGGTCTGTCTCTATGTCTTTCTGTCTGTGCCTTTTGCCTTTGCGATTCTGATTAAATAACGTTTGACTTGGCGGGCGTCGACGTTGGCGTTGTTGTCGTCTGCGTTTTCGTCTTTGTCTGCGTCCTCGTCACCTGCCTGATTTATGCGACACACATAGTTACATATGTATGTATGTATGTATGTATGCACATATAACACAACTTATATCGATTTATTCCCATAACCCTGATCATGCCCGTTATGTTGGCAACTGTCAATTCTTCTTCTTCTTCTTTATGTTATGCTAGGTGGCAACACTTGTACAAATTATAGAAAATGATATTTCCTTGGTATTCAGTTTGAATTTAATGAACATTATTTGCACATTAAAAAAAATTATGTATATTAAAATATTAAAATTAATAATTATTTGCATAAGCTTATTTTATATTAATCTATAAAATTTACATACAACATTTAAAAAAAAGTCATAATATTTTTTATTTTTTTTTTTTATTAATTTTTAACACATTTTAAGACCTTGTACAAATTTTTATATTGATATAAAAAATAGTTATTGAGAAAACTGCAAATAACTGGTTTTTTGGCACTATATTAACTTATTTGCGCATATCTGCATCAGATCTTATCTCATTTTAAATTTTTTTACATATTTAAAAAGATAATTCCTCTTTCCAGTGGTATAATGTTTATGCGAATCGAATAAGATTGTAAAGAAATACATCAAAATAATACTAAGAACCCAGTTCTTTATTTTTGAAAACTAGATTTACATAGAAAATTAAGTTGACAATCAGAATCGACACCTTAAAATCGCATGATCGATACATTTGACATTAGCTATCGATAGCTTTACAATATATTTACATATTATATGAATATCACGATCTAAAATCACAATAAATGATGCGCATAAACACAATATACGTTCGCTTCATTAGCTGTACATTGGAGACTTGATCAACTGGGCAACATTGTTGCCACAAACAACATTGGCCAGTCGTCATCGTCATCATCATCATCATCAACAACATCCACATCAGCTTTGTGTCTTTGTAACTGAGAGTATCTTTGTATCTTTGTATCTAAGTATCTATGTATCTGTATATCTGTGTATTTGTGCCTCTGCGCCTCTGCGCTTCTGTTTGATTCTGTGCTCATTCTCATTCCCATTCCACGCATGTGCAGTCCACTTTTTGAATTTGGCATCATCAGCAACAGTTGCTGTTGCATAGATGTTGCTGTTGCTGTTGCTATTGCTGTTCCGTTGTGTCTCTTGCATTATACTCTAATAGAGAGTGCTTTTATTTTGTCATCAAATGTGTAATGCATGGATGGATAGATTTAAACTTTTTGTACTATGAAAGCCTTTCTCGTTTTTCAAGTTTTCCTAAGCAAAACATAATAATTCATAGTCTTGCTAGATTCCAAAAATATTTACCAAATTCTAAATCGGTGAAAGAATGTGTTCTTCTATGAGAAACTTTATCGTTTTTCTATATATTCGAACAAATCTAGCAAATCTTAAAGTTTACTATGCCTTTTAAAGAAACAATCGGTAGGAGAATCGGTTTTCTTTTTTCACATCTCAAGATATATCAAGAATAGTCAGCGATTTGGTATAATTAAAATAAAATACTATATTCCGTATAACATAGGAACGTTGGGTTTTAAAACTCAGTATTTGTTTTTTATGATATCTTAATCAAATTTAAACTAATTGTAATTTTACTAATATATTTTAACTTGAAATAATTGTTTGAAATATTATTTTAGTTATTATATATCTTTTCGTTATATAGGGTATATATCTTTGCTATTCGAAAGTTAGCTTTTTTGTTATGTATTTCTAGCTTGTTTCAGTTGGCGTGTAAATCCATTAACGTCGCCTCGTTCTATGACTGGCATCGCAATGTCGATCGGCACACTTTGCTTTTGGCTCTGTCTTTGGCTCTAACTCCAACTTTAAGTCTGTCTATGGCTCTCAGTTTGGCTATAACTTGCTGCAGCTGTTGTTGTCATCATTGTAATTCCTCAACGCACTTGCTGTCTTGTTTGCTACTCCTGGACATTGCCATCATCTCGTGCCAATTTGCCTAAGTAGACTATTTAACTATTTTTGCCGTTTGCCGTTTGTTTAGCCACAAGATGCTGCTCCATTTGGACGTGCGACTTTTATTTCCAATTTTAATTCATGGCACATCGCACTGTGGAACGAAAGTTTCAAAAAATATTCTTACAAATTTTTTTTTACCAATTTTGAAAACCCTATTACAATGAAATTATGTATTCATTCAGAAAAGTACAACTGGAAATTGTATTTTGAATAACTTAGTTTTATATAGCTTGAAACTAGCACAGAATCTGTATGAAAAGTACAAAATTATTTCGGCATAATAAAAATTTACAATTATCACTATAAAATTGTGATTTTTATGAAGGGGAGTTTAGATTGAAAAATACGTATTGCATACAGAATTTTAGAGATCTCAAAATCGAATTATATAAAGTAGAGGCAAACAAAATATATATTTATATAAATGTTACACTGATCAAGTTCATTATCCCTAGATTTTTAATCAATTATGTAAAACTCTAATCCACAGCACCCACAATAAAATTTATTAACTTGAAACCACAATTCCGGTAAAAATGTGTGCCACGTGTACATAAATTTATTACCTCACAATTGAACAAAATTGCATCATAAAATTAATCTAGTCGTAATATAATATGATCAAAATTTAATTTTTATTATTATTGATCCAATTTAAACCAAGTAATGAAGATTGTGCCACGTGTATGCCACGTGGTACTACCTGTACTACCTTGTGAATTTTCTGTAAGCGACGTGTTCTATAAACCTATGTTCTTAATTTTTGCAACTAAGAAATTACAATATATTCCACAGTGCCACGCTTGTGTGGCTCCTCTACAACTTTTTGTCGTATTTATTTTTTATTTTTTCTTTATTTTTTTTTTGTGTGTGTAGTTCAACATTCAGTCAACGTAGATAGATGAGCGGCAACTGCCTCTGTCTTCACCTGTTTAGACCATTTGGAGGGTCTCTTCGGTGTTTGCATAGAAACCGCTAATTTGAGGCCATTGTGGGTTAATATACTCGAACCCCAGCAATGTTATTCCTATGCCATTGCCATGATTGATGCGACTTAATTGCCACACAACATTAGTCAAGTTGAAGCCCACACTCGGTGGCTGCCACAAATGCCACGCCCTGTGTGTGTAATTAAGGAGATAACCCCTGGCGACAAGGTTCAATTTATAAGATGTAGATAAGATTACAAACACACAAAAGAAGTTAATTTATTTAAAATTAACTTAGAAAATCTCTTTCTACTCTCTTAATCTTGTTATTTTCAATATATAATTTTTTAGATTTTATAATTTTTAACTTTAAAGTAATATTTTTAAGATTACAGTATAGAGTACGTGAATCTTGATCATCTATGATATATGTAACTATAATTTCAATTTCTTGATTCTTAATTATTGAAAACAATAACTTGTTGTTAAAAAAATTATATGAAAAATTAAAAATTACCTCATATATATTTAATAAGATACGATCTGAAAGGAAATTTGTTCTAGTTATTGACTAGACTAGACTATTTTAAATTAAAGGTAACTTTGACTATCTGCTAGTCAAAAATAATGTAATTTTTTTTAATTATTTTTTTATTTTTTATTATATTTTAATATTTCAAATATTTTGTTATTGTAAAGCATTATTAAAAATTAATTTTTCCATATTTTAAAGCATAATGTTGAATTGGTTGATATGGTTGAAAGATAGTAGAACTTGGCCAATATTAATTATATGTAAATAAAAATTTTATTCATATTCTATTAATTTCGGAATTTAAAAAAAAAAAGATTTTAAATTGCTCTATGCCATTGAAAATTTAAATATATACTTTAATGTCTTAAATATTTTGACTTTTTAAAGCTCATAATTTCATTTTATTTTACATCTCATAACTTTAATAAAACTACGTTATATATATGTAAATTAAATTTTTAACAAATCATAATTTTTTTAAAGAAAACTCCCCGTCCGTTGGGTCCTGGTCTGAACAAGGCTGGTAAACTTCAAAGCAAAATCGAAGTTTAGTCTGCGATTAAGTTTCAGATGAATATTCCAATTGTCTCCCCGATAACTTCAGCTTTCCGATCAATTTCTTGGTCTCCCTGCTAAAAATTTGTACAACGTTCACAGTATTATTCATATAATGTTTTAGTTAAACTTGAAATTTCAAATATTCGAAAGGTCCCTTAAAAATAACAAGTTGTTATTTTGGATTTTTTATGTTTTCTCCCAAAAAATAAACGTTGTCAAATGAATTAAAAAAAAACAAATAAAACTATCCCTTTTTATACCCTAGCAAAATATTATTACAATTTTGTCTCGATATGTGTAATGCATAGAAGGAGACGTCTCCGATCCCTTAAAGTATATATATTCTTGATCAGGACGACGGGCTGAGTCAATAAACCATGTCCTTCTGTCCGTCTGTTTTTCCGAAAACTTTTTGGCTTTATCTTAGAGCTATCTTGATGAAACTTTGGACAGATAAAGCTTGATATTGTATGTAGTTTGCATATCAAAATCAAGTTGATCGGATAACTATATCATATAGCTACCATAGGAAAAATCGAAAACACTTCATTTTCATGAAAATTAAATTTTCAAGTTATCAAAGCCAAACTCTCCATATCGATGTATATTTACAATTTGTACAATCTGACCAAGTTTAAACAAAATCGAACCACTATATCTTATAGCTGCCATAGGAACAATTGGGTCAAAAATGATTTTTTTATGCAAAGATATTTAAAATTTTCTTAGAAGACTATTGCAAGGGTATATAACTTCGGCATGCCAAAGATATCAATTTTTTTCTTGATTTATTTGCAATTGAAAAGATGAGTTAATAATTATTAGTTATTAATTTCAATTTTTTTTTTATATATTAAATGTTAATATTAATGTTATATTATTTATAGAAGGAGGTATTTAAGGACAATTCTGTGAATTAAGTGGAAGTCAAACATATAAATGTATATATATATATATATTTGTCAATTTTTAGTTGATTTTATGAGAAATAAATTATAATGAGCAGAATGCTCTAAATTCTTTACTAAAAATCCTTGTTGAATATTTATATTTAAACAAACTCATGTTTGTAAAGTTGTGTATTTTGAAAGTCTTGAAAGTGTGCTTATTTTGTTGGCCATATGTGTATGTATAGAATGTATCTATATGTAAGCTTAAGATATATATATCGTTCGATTTACATTAAAAACAAAGTTACCAATCAGACAGTGGGTGTGGGCTAATTTACTCCGTTGGTCTGATCTTCGTTTGTGGTCAATAAGTAAGGCCTAGAATAGTTAATGTTGTTGTTGTTGTTGTTGTTGTTGTTGTTGTTGCATTGGATTGGATGCTTCCACGTTTATTGCTGGATTGGCAACGGAACTGGCTAATGGAACTGGCATTGGGACTGGCAGTTGTTATGTGGTTATCTGTCTATGCCATATAAGTCGACAAATGCGCAGTTAGGCCAACTCTATGGCCAATAGCTGATGCCTGTTGTATGTTGCATGTTGCTAGTTGCTAGTTGCTTGTTGCCTGTTGCCTGTTGCCCGATGGCAGTGACAACGTGTGTGTTACGTACTCGTATTTATGATTGGCAGCTGTGGCTCAGATCTGGCTCTTAAGCATCTACAGACTTGGCTCAGACAGTGGCACAATCTTCGAGTCGAGTCGAGTCGAGTCGTCGGAGTAAACACCGTTCACTGAATAAATAAAAAGCGTACTTACGATTGCAGATGTGACAGCAGTTGGAATGCGTTTAGTGGCGACTCTAGACAGGTAACCTGGCTTCAAATCTCTACCACCTCCTGCTACTGCTACTACCTCCTCCTCCGCCTCTTTCAACCTCCCTCAGGCAATGGCAAGAATGTTAATGCAGCAACAACAACAACTTGCAACAACTGCAATTGTAGAAATGAGCACAAACATTTACTTAATCCATTTCCAATGCAATTGCTCTCGTTCCCATTTTTTTTTTTCTTCTTCTCCCATTCACCATATTCCCGTTCTATGTAGAACTCATCTAGTTTTTTGCTTTACTTTAAAAAAAAAAAAAAAATACAAAAATAAGTAATACTATTTACAACTAGGTACAGGTACAGTTAGTTAAATCTAATTTTTGGGACACTCGCTTGGGCAGGATCGCAGCTTGGCCTTGGACTTCCTACTTTGATCCGGTAGAAAGTATGACATTATACTTAGCACCAACACCAAGCCGAGCAATGCCCAGAACGTGATGTTGCAACTATTGAAGAGCAGCCGGCCCAGCACATTGCTACCAACAACGGCACCAAGTCGACCCACCATCATTATGAAGCACATGCCCATTGCATTTATCTCTGTTGGATAGAATTCCATTGCCATGGTGCTAACAAGTCCACCACAATTGCCAATGGCCATCACAAGGGTCAGGGCGATTATGACCAATGCGAATTGTTCCAGCCAGTGTAATAATACCAGACAGATCATGGTCAGCAACATCCAGCCAACTGCAAAGAGATTAGGATAAATGAGTTAACAATTGTCAAGGAACAAATTTTTGAGGTAAAATCAAGTTTTTCAAGTATTTTGTGAATTAAACTCAAGGAAAAAAGCGTCAATAAAATGGGAACTGATAGACTATTAGAAAGCATTACATATATTTTTTGATTTACAGAACTTTAACCAGAGATCAGCATAGATTAAGAAAATCAAACAAAGAATGCTTAAAAAAGATATTAAATTAACTGAATTACAATAGATTAAAACAAGGCATAATTGTTATATAAATTTTAATATGCAACAGTAAGTATACTCCACAAAAACAAGACCTATTAGTTCCTGCATATACCAATTGGAAATATCAAATGAAATTTTAAATAATATTTCTTTACGACAAAAAAAAAATGAACATGGGAACAAATAATTGGCAACATTTTTTATAAGAGTATAAATCTGCAAATTTCTTAAAGAGCTAAAGATTTAGTGCACAATTTTTTTAATTTCTTTCCTAACAGAGAAGTTACAATGCCGTGGATGTGGAGGTGTTACAAGGTCAGAAGAAACGAGATTTCATATTCAATGCTTCATCATCAAAATATGAAAAAATTGTAGAGCTACAACAATGCAACCCTAACATCGAAGATTCGTTTCAGTAACACAGTCAGGTACGCCATCAAACTGACACTTAAGAATTATAAGCGTCAATAGCATTAAAACTACTTCAATAACCGATAAAAATGTTAAGATGCCCGTTACACTCAGCTGTTTATGCTTATATACACTTATGTCAAATCAAAACAAAAAACAGCTGATCAAATGCTGAAATATGAAGTGTAAACAGACATTTCAGCATTTGGCATTTTCAACCCAAAACGTAAATCGAGGAGAACCTGAAACTTTTTTTAATGCAACTATTTAAAAATAATCATTGTATCCCAATCTTTTCAAAGTCAATTTATATACAAAATATGTCGCTGATTCCGATAATAAAATTCATAAAATTGGTTGCCGGGACCGTTTTCGAGGTTATCGAAAAAAAGCTAGATTTTCGACTATTCAAAAAGTTAGTTTTAGTTTAGTTAAAAGAACCCCAAACAAATTTAAAGATATTTAATCTTAAATATCATTACATTTGTTAAATTAAATATCTAATAATCTTTTTGGAAAAAAAAAAATATATATATATATATAAAAAGAGCTTTTTATTTAAATTTTATTTTCAATCTCTAATAACTTCTAAACGAATGATCTAATTTAAGAATGTTGAATGAAAAGTTTATAGGCAATTTTATTTTATTTTTTTTTTCAAAAAGATAGACATCTTTAATATCATTATGTTAGGAATGATGTTCACTTAACCAAAGCTATCTTTTTGTGATTAAATCAAAAACGGTCAAGGCAATTGACTTTCAAATGTGCGGGTTACAAAATGATCTTGTATAGTGTAATATAGAACAAATATTATAAAAGACTATCGATTGAGCTTCATTTTGTAACATAATATTTGCCTTTTAGCAAAATCTTATATACTATAGGTGAGGTTAACCTATGTACTATATATACTCACTTAATAAATTCCTTTTGCCAATTAGATCGATGGTATAGGCAAATATGAGATAAATTATCGTGAAGGCAGCACCAATGGTGATCATCACCTGATAGGTACTGTTATCAGGTGTCAAAAGACAACTGCCATCGTCAGTCACAGTCTGAGATGAGCTGAGACCCTGTAGAACAGTACAAATCAGTGAGCCCTGGTCATTTAACTTGCCCAGTTCATTGAGAACGGTGGGGAACCACATAAAGATGCCCTGAGCAATGCCATAAATAAGGAACTGAATGCTGCAAATGTTGAGCGTATGTAAGACTCTCGAGCGATTAAAAAGTGGCACTGTTTGTTTCCAGATAAGATGCACTGCATCCCAGAAGCCATGCACACTCGACAAACTAGCACCGCCAGATTGTTGGGCCAAGCATTTGACGGGATAGTCAGAGCCGGGTCTACCCGAGTTTTGGGCATAGATATTACGCAGTGTTTGAAGTGCATCATCGACTTGACCCTGCACCAGCTGATACTTGGGCGTCTCTGGCAGCATATTGAGACCCAAAAGAGCAAGCAATGTGATGGAGACATTGGCAATGAGAAATAAACGCCAGGAGGATAAGGGTTCTCCATACAGAAGAATGTCCAACTTTATTGGCATTATGCCAATAGCCACACCTTTAAGTAAAGATATAAAAAATATCATAAGATATCATAAAATATCAATCGCAGTTTTGAACTTACCTGGTGAAAACATCATGGCTATGCACATGAAGCAGGAGAGCAGGGTGACATGACGAACCCTCGATCGATTGCCATGGAACTCTCCGCACAAACTAAAGACGCACGCCTGGCCACCTGATATGGACAATCCTGTGAGTAATCGACAAATAATTAGCATCCAGATGTTAACCGAAAATGCTGAAATGATGGAGCTAATGGCGCTGAATGTCATCGCATAGCGTAGGGTAGCCACACGTCCCCAAGTATCTGCCAGAAAACCCATTGCATGAGAGCTGACCACAATGCCAAGGAAACCAGCGGAGGCTAGCAAACCCTGCTGCTCCAGCGTTGACTGTAGATCACATTTGACCAGGGGCATTATTAGACTAACGCCCATAATCTCAACCATGACGGCCATAAAACAGAGGCCACAAATGAGCAGGAGCTTCAAGTGAAACCGGCCGACACCTGTCAATGTGATAGCCTCCTCGAAGCTGTATTCCCTCGGTGCGGGTGTGCATTTATCCACAGTGTCTGCAATAATGTTTTAATGCACGTCAATCAAAGTCAATCAAGATGTCATTTTAAATTAAGTTCAATGCTTATTTGCATAATTGGTAAGGCTATAAGAGCCGCAGCGTCTGGCTAAATCGTTACAAGTGTATTCACAATGGCTACATCAGCCAAGTCGGAGGAACCGTTATCGGATGATGTAGTCCTGCCCAAGGAACAGCCTCCCTCTGCATTCTTCGAATCAAAAACATTTCGTCTAATCTCCATATTTATTTATTTAAGTGGTATCAGTGGCTTGGGCATGGTACTAGCTCTCTACTATCTCATCTTTTTTGACTCTGGTATGCCGGATATACATCTAAAGTTTCCCGTCTCAATTGGCGGACAGCCGGTGCAAAAAGTGCACGAGTACCAGTGAACCGTTGTCAATATGAGGTGAGTCCAATGAATGCCTAAACACCTGACCTCTAACACCCTATAACAGACACCCCAAAACCCATCTAAATATATGGTCTAATTGGATTAGCAAATGACCATTGCTGACAACAAATGAAGCAACTCGACTATGACTTACGCTGTAATCGATGAGATTGAGAATAATGTGATATAATTTTATGAACTTAGATAGCTTAGCATAAGGCTTGCAACATCCTCAAGGGACTAAGCCAATCCTTAGACTATCAATTTAATATCTCGCAGCTGTTTAGGAAAAAAAAAAGACCATTGTCTAAAGTAGAAGATTTATTAACTTAAAATTTAATTGTTGTTTATTTGTCTGTCTGGGAGGTTCTGTGAGGTTCATTCCCGAAAAGTGTACAACTTCTACATCGTTCCCTTTTTAAGCATATTAGAACTACTTAATACAGATAGAGGTTTGTATATTCTGCAAGTGAAAACAAATCAAAGTCTAAGATAAATCTGAGAATGAAATTTTTCCTTATCAATGTAACATGTCGTTTCTTTAATTTGGGCTGCCCTCTTTTGTATAGTCTACTGGGTGCAGTCGATGTATATGAAACAAAACAAAAAACACAAAATGCGACGCGACGTTGACAACAAATCAAACCAGGTCAAGTGGCCAGAGAAGTGAGCAGCTCATGATGTGGAGGCTACAGTGGGCTATGCGTCAGGAAGGTTTGTCGAATCTTATTAGCGTTTGGGGCCAAGACGCTGGCGGACCACGCCCAGCTTGGGACGTGACCGGACATATGAGAATGCAAAGCAATCGTTCAACCATAAGTAACCACAACAACGAGAAGTAAAGAAACCGCAAAAAAATAAAAATAAATTTCAAATAGAGAGAATACGTACGGAACAACACAAAAAAAAAAAAAAAAATAAAAATAGTGCCGGGCAACCTAGAACGGGCACCATTCAAATGCTGAAGTCCGCCGTCATTCAGTACGCCTCTAGAGACGCTGAGCCGTGGAAGATATCGGACATTTACACGCCGGTTTCGTTAATTAAATATTTACACGGGCTTGCAAAAAAAAAAGAAAGATATTTTTTTTAACGCACCATGTCGATTACATTGAGCAGTTTGGCCGCCGTGGTCAATGAGGCCAAGGATGAGGAAATTCAGGTGCCCAAATCTCATGATTTCTTCGAATCGAAAACATTCCGTTTGCTCACCCTCATGCTCTATATGGGCGGTGTTAGCGGCATGGGTCTATCTTTGGCCCTCTACTATCTTTTTATATGGGATTCTCGAATGCCACCACTGCCAGTGTTCAAGCATACGCATCCAATTGGCTAGGACAGGCTAATACTATATATCTATATATATCCAATAATAGTATCCGTATCAACAGACAACAATAGTCAACAAATTGGGTAAGTGTGTAGCTCTTGTCTGAGGTCAGTATTACGGGAGGGTTTTATTGAATCTAGCTCTACCTTCCGCTTTTACTAACCCGCTGGGATTAATGGGAGACCCTCAAAAATGAAATGCAATTTAGCGGGGGCTGTGATCTGGTTCTGGGTCTGTTAGGTCTAGGGTCTAGGGTCTCTATGACTGTTATAAAAAGTTGACAAGCACGCACAAAACTAATCCGCTTTTGCACGTTCCACTAAATCGCAGAGTTTGATCGCTCTGTCCCTTACTTTGGCCGGCTACTTTTGTTGTTGACTTGCGTCATCCTCTTGGCCACATTGCCATTCGATTTTGATTTAATCGACGTCAGCGTCAATGTAATGAAATCAGTAATCGCTGCGCCGTAAAACAAGTCAGGCCAGATAGCCAAGTTGTTAACTTAAGTGACCAAGTCAAATCAGAAAGAACTTCGGATTTCAAAAATGTCATCTGAAACAACAACAGCAGCCGCTGTTAATTTGGCCAAGATTGTCAATATCATTGGCTCCAATATTAGGGAAGATGAGCAGCAGTCGTCAACCAGTGTGACCAGCTCAAGAAGTGTTCGTCTTGCCAGCAGCGGCACACCACGACGTTCGGCCTACTCCTATGTGCCCAAATCTCCGCAATTGGAGGAGATTGTATTTGCCGAACCAACATGCTCGGAACGCTTTGCCCGCTATTTTATTCTTGTCATCTATTTGTGCGGTCTCTGCAGTCTGGGCTTCATATTATCCATCTATCATATATTCTTCTGGGACTCGCGCATGCCGCCAGTCTTCAAGGGTCAAAAAAAAGCGCCGGCCTTTGGCTAAAAGTTGATGATAATGATAATTCGTAATCATCTAATCATGGTAAGTGTTGATATCCAACTATTTTGGGATAGTATTTGATGCTTTTAATCAATATATAGAAGAGCAGATTCGTTTCCCCCTAAAGAGAAAGCGTGTATACCCCCAACTATACATAAACATAGTTTAAATGTAATTTTTAATTACTTCCAAGGAGACAGGAAAATTGTAGCCCTTCAAAAAGGTATTGTACATGATTGCAATTAGCTTTCCATTCTCTATAGTTTTACAGTTTTTCTAAAGCCTAGAAGATTCCATAATTATAACTTTAAAATTAATTCAAAACATAAATAAGTAAATAATTAATTAGACGTTCTGGTCGCACTATATAATGAATGGGACATATTTATTTTAAGATTTTTTAATATGGAGAATACTTGAAATTATATTAAACTTTAAAATACTTGTGGCAAAAGTCCAGAATATCTATTTATTTCTATTAGAATGCATTTAACTCTACAATTCACAAATTGTTTTATAAAACTACAAGTTATATCATCTTATTAATGTGGGTATTTCCAATTTCAGTAGGCTTAAAATTATTTTTTTTATTTTATTTTTTTTTTTGCAAGCTTTTCTTAGTTTTACAGTCAATTATATTGAATGAAACTTTGCTATATCAAAAATCAATTATAAAATAAACTTCAAGAAAAGCTATTAGCTTAATTACTCGTATTTTAAAAAGGCTTCTATAGATTTAACAAAATTGATTAAAGATTGAATTTCACAATTCACTTGAATTATGTTTTGCGTGCAATATATATTATATAATATTATCCTACGCATTAATTAGAATTATAAATTACTAAATGAGGATAATTAATGTTTTCAATAGAGTTACGTTAATCTACCGATATCAAATATTTGTATGTATGTATGTAAATATTTGCTTTCGGAATACCATAAATTTGAAGTGTGTTTTGTTTTTGTTTTCCAAGGAGACCTTCCAGGCCGCCACCTGCGACGGCTACGAAAGATTCCTTGAGGGCCATTTTAAAACAATGTTGCATTTGTTGTAACTGCCCTTTGGGGGTTGGTTGGTGGAGCGGGGTGGGTGGTAGGTGGTAGGTGTACAAGAGCTGGAACTTGGGCGTGTATGCGTGTGGCCTACATTCTAGCCGACATGATATATGTAAGTGTACAAGTGTGTGTGTGTGTGTGTGTGTGTGTGTGTGTGTGTGTGAGAGTAGAGCTTATACAACAAAATCAATGGCCAACATTGCAATCGCTCCGAGTCCAAGCCGATGCCCGCATGTTTTCTCTCTCTCCTTCTCTCTGTCTGCCAGCCACTCTGTAGTCTCTCACTCTCTCACACTCTGTGTGTCAGCTTTCAGTTGCATTCGTTTCGTTGTCCTAGTGACCCAGTTGCAGATTATTAACCTCCAGTCAACAACGGCGAACGAACGACCAAAGACGAGCGATTGCCGAATCGAAATAGAAATCAAGTAAAAGTGTTGTAGTGCAGAGTGTGCTCGATGAGGAAATACCCTGTAAAGCGCAGCTTATGCATGTGCCAGCATAACAGTACAGAGTACAGAGCCTTAATAGAGGTTTAACAGAGCATTAACATATTAACCAAACCTCACACATTTAATTGTGTATTTATGCAAGCAAGCTTAATAACTCTGCAACTGCTGCATTGTTGGAAATAACGAAAATTCGAAAATTACGTTTCACACCTGTCACATAACATTGCCGGCTATACCATATTGCAAAGTTTAACTATAGGGTATCCAAAAAAAAAAAGCCATAAAGCAGCGCATGGCGCTTGCAAACGAAGGTGGCAGGTGCAGGACCAACGAACAGCGAAAGTTGCCCAAGCAAAGCACAGCGCAATAACAACAACGACAACAACAACATGCATTGCCCTCTGGGTTGTCCTTCGGAACGCCCCGCCAACTGCGAAGGTTGCGCCTAGGCATGGTCATGCAAACGAAGAAATGAACGTTTGAAGATGCAACAAAAATTCATATTCAAAATTTTTCAACTAATTACCGCAATGTTTTCGGCCATTTGGCCATGATTTCATTCGCACTTAAACGATTGATATTTATTGTGCATTTATTTATTTACATGCAATTTAGTATACATCTATAATAATGTATACTATGTATATTTTTTTGGGCAAAAAATCAGGCGCACATTGGCATTTCCGCGTTCGACGCTCCTGACTAACACAACGCGCCATTGGATGTGGCCGTGGGCGTGGGCGTGGGCATGGGCGTGGGCGGTCCATCAGAACGTCAGTCGTTCTGCCGGTTGTACCGTCCCGTTCGTCCGTCTATTCCATCTTGCCGTCTGTCCGTCTTTCGGTGCGCTCTTGACACATAAAGCTATGACAGGCACAAGACGTGCCGACGTGCTGGCCGCAGCCTCTGCCTGGCTGCTGCGTTGTTTGTTTGGAATGCCAGCGGCGCGTGCCAGCTGCATTTAACACCAACCACATCAACAACAACAAGCGACGTCAGCGTCGCCAGCAGTCATTAGTCAGCCAAAAAAATTTGAATGTAAATGAAAATGAGCGGCAGCAGCAGCCGCCAACGTCGCAGCAGCAGCAGCGGCAGCAGCAGCATCAACGGCAGCAGCGAAGTAAACAGGCATTTTATGAATGAAATTATATGTGAAATCGGCTAAAAGAGCAACAACACGATGGACTGAGGATCGTCAGGGCTGCACGGAGCGGGCAGGCAAACACGAAGGCTGCGACGCACGAACAGCAAACAGCCGAACAAAGACGATGGCAATGCCGATGGCTCCTGCATTGGCAGCGACACCCGCAGCAGCAGCAGCAAGGCTCTGTATTTCTTCTTTTTTTTTTGGCTAAAGCTTTTTTGTGCTGGGGCGTCATTTCGCTTGCATTCGCACGACGCGTCGGTTGGCAGCGTTTTTAAATGCTGAACAGTGACAGCAGCTGTAAACTTGTAACCGTTAACTGTAAACTGTTTACATAGCACGCGCTACAATAACAAAATCAACAATAATAATAATAATAATAATAAAAGTAACAACAATAACATTGCATTTATGTACCAATATTAGACTAATAGCCAATTGCACTGCCAACAAAACGCTGAACATATCAAAAGCAAAGTGCAAAATATATAAGTAAATTAATTTAAATTATATATACATAATACATATAACAAGAAACAAAATTGAAAAATCAAAATAACACAAAACACGAAAATCAAAAATCAAAAACAAAAGCAAAAATGAATTCCAAAGCCAATTCACTTGAGGAGAAAGTGAAATTGCCGCCCACGGAGACAATAAGCCGTTGCTATCAGCCGCAGCAGAGCAATCGTAAGGTCATACGCATTCTAACGGTAGCCGTCTATGTGCTATGCGTCTCATTGGCCGCCATTATGCTATCGTTATATTATATATTCATATGGGATCCAACTATACGTCCCTTTGTTACCAAGGCCAATCAGTGCGGTAAGTTGCAAAATAAGAAATTTACATATATGCAGATAGCCACGTTGACTCTCAAATATATAAATTTGTAACATTTGTTACTACAGCAAAAAAAAAAAAAAAAATGGGGGAAAACTTACCCCACCCCCTGTCCTATAGACAAAATGCAATCAAGTTGCGGTGTTGGTCAACTGCCCGAGTCCCATTAGGGTCTGTGGACTTGGGAGCACTAAATCAAATTGGAACACCGACTCTACTATAGTATATAAACTAGGCTACACCCAAATTGCACACCCGCTACCCTCTAGAGCTAGAGTTGATTGGGAGTAGGGGACTTTTGGGTAGCATATAACAATAACGGTAACGGCTCGGAACGTGTCGGTTCGGGTTTAGTTATGTTGGGTTACCCTACTGCTCCATCCTGCCGGAAGGGCGTGAGAGTTTATATTGTTGTTGTCGTTTTTTTCAGTTTTGTAAATCAACTTGAAATTGGGTCAATGGGCTATCTCATGCACACACACACACACACACGCAGAGAGCGAGATACACACATGAGTGTGTGTGTATGTGTGTGTGCATTTACGGTTCAATAAACGCATAGTTACTTACCATTAAATTGGTTCAGCTTTAGGGTTGTTCAAAATAAAACTTAAAAATGCATCAGTAAAAAAAAAAGGATTTTAGTAGCCCTATAAAGAGCATACCAAGAGCTAACACAACACAAAAAAAATTGTTAACCAACCATTTTATTAATAATATGAATAAAACCTTTAAAATATCAAGGAAATGCACAAAAATTGCTAACCAACTTTATATTATTAATAATATGATTAAAACCTTAAAAATATCAAGGAAATGCACAATTAATCAATTTTTAATAAAACCCAAAAAAAGTATTTAGTTTTTAAATAAATGCAAGATATATATTAGTTAATTAAAATCGGACCCGTATGGAAATTTATAAGAACTTATTATATTTATCAACAGCAACAAAACGAAAACATTCAGTATTTTCTTAGTTTTACTTAGTATTTGTCAAAAATACTAAATGTATTTTTTTTTCTAGCTTAGGCTGAAGAATTCTTAGCTTTCTGAAACAGAAATATGTTCGATTCATGGTGATTTCCGAAAAATAATAGCTACGTCTGAAGATTGAAGTGTGGCTGTACTTTTGATAGGCAAAAAAATAAAAATTATAAAAATGGCGCCCAAGTTTCGATTTTTTAACATTTTTGCCATTAAAAAACAAAGCAAATTATTATGTTTTATGCGAAAATTAATTCAAATAATTATAAAATACTTACAAAAAAAAATAAATAAAAAAAATTTTCATTGCCGGCACCGGGAGTTCAACCGGCATCATCCCAATCATTTCGAAAAAATTAAAAATATATTCAAGGATTTTCCAATACTACTTCGGAGCTTGAATGGTGTTGTAATTCGTTGAGTTGCCAAGTAGTGTTTGGAAGATTCACAGGTTCCCGAACCCTGTTAAGTTCAATATTTTCAATCATACTCCACTAGAGTAGTTACTTGTAGTTAGAGTAGTAGTTAGTAACAGTAGTTCTGGAATATTATTATACCACTTTAAATTTACCACGGCAACAGTATAAAATAAAATGCTTGACGTGTTTGCATAAAAAGTTCAAATTAAATGAATAAAATTCATTTAAAAAGATTTAAATTGTTTTTTAATTTTCTCAATATAACATTTAGTATTAAAGGTTTTATGCAATCATCATCTGGTTTTGATATTATAGAAATGTAAGAGAATCTGCAATTCGTAACAAGTCTTCAATATTAATATAGAGAAAAAGTCAAGTCTTTCTTAATGGTAATAAAATACTCGCTCCTTATGGTATTTGTTTATATTTTATAAAAACTTCCATTACTACATCCAATATGTCAAAAAAGGTCGTGGTCTATTTAAATTATTCAAAAAATCGTTTCCTTATATTTATTTAAAAAATATATGGTCATTTCCACCGCGACCAAAAATTAAAAGTCACCCAATACTTTTTTTTTAACTTTGATAATTATACAGAAATGTCAAAAATTTAATAAATTAAAGAGTTCAAAGCGTTTTTTAGTTGCATTAGCGAGTCATCAATCATGTTTTGGTCAACTTTGTTCATTTTTAAGAACATATTCTTCTTAAAATTAACTTTTTTTTTAGTGTAATGATGCATGAGCACTTTTAACGCAAAAAGCTTAGATAAAACAACAGATTACCAAAAAAAAAAATTAACAATCAAACGTTAATTTACGGTAAAATTTTGATTTGCATTTACCGATATTCTAATGTCACGTAACGCCACAAAAAACAGCATTTTATATCATTACTTCTGCACCGATGAGCGCAGGTGCGTGAAACTTCAGGTCTAAGCAAAATTTAATACAACAATTAAAATATAATAAACTTCCGGGTCAGAAAAAAAATATTTAATTTTTTTAGAATATTTTAAAAGTATGTCACGTAACGCCACGGTATACGCTTTTCTTGCGAATACACCTAGCCACCGACTTACACGAATATTAGAAAAATATTTTCTTTTTCTGAATTACTTATTTTCGCTTTTAATTTAAGTTTATGCTAATATTGACGCCAAAATAATTTTATATAAAAAGGCTTGCACACTTCGCAGAGTTTTGCGCTTTTACAACTTTAAGTCGAAGCCGACTTTTATCCTTGTCACGTAACGCCACACCTGTTTTTTACTTATATCTTTTAATTGGGAAAGCTCAAATGTTTTCATCTCTTTTACATTATATAGTCCAGCTGAATTGCTAATCAGATATAAAAAAATGTTATAGAAATAAAACTTTTTTTGGTTTTTTTTCACATTAAGGCATACGATTGTCACGTAACGCCACTCTGCAAATGCCCATATTCATCTAAGATATTAGATTTAAGCAGCTTAGGATGTGATCAGTTTGTCGGTTACCTCCCCTTCTAGTTTATAGAAATATATTAACCATAAAATGTCACAAATTTAATAATTTAGTTACTAGTAATTTTTCACTAAATGTGAAGCTACGAAATTATGAAAATAATTTTAGATATTTTGTTATAATTTTTTGCTTTTAAACATAATCTAATTTAAATAAAAATTTATTTTATTTGCTTAGATAAAATTGTGATACCCGAAAAAATTGCCATACGTTTATTAAACACATCGGAAGTCACCGCCGAGCAGTTCTACAAGCATATCCTTGAACAATATCGCATTCTAAATCATTTACAACAGCAACGTCAGCAGTTTCTGCAGAAGCAACATCTACAGCTGCAACAATTGGAGGCAAGCAATCGTTTCCAGGAGGTATTTGCCACGGCAACCATAATCCAGGCGCATCCACATACAAATTCACGCGAGACGCTCAAGAAGCCGCTGGTTGCATCAGTTAGCAACAATAATAATAATAATAATATTAATAATAGTGATCCTGGCGCTTATCGCTTAGAATCACCATTATTGCCATCAAATATGGATGCAGCAGTTGTGCCCCATATGCCACTGCTGCTGGATACATCGCCGCCAGCTGATCTAAATGCCATGACACATCTGAAACGCAAGACCCACCGTGGACACTATAAACATCATCGATCACGTGCCGGCGCTGGCCTCAAGAAGCTCAACACTGCAGCCAGCTTATCATCATCGTCATCATCTTCATCATCATCATCAGGGGCAGCAGTGGCAGTTGCAGCTGCGCCAAGCAGCACAGTTCAGGCCACCTTTGCTTTGGTTGAACAACCCACAGCTGCCTCACTCTATGGCTATATGGATACACCGCTTAATCCTGCTGCAGGCACCATATTGCAACAACCCTTGCAATTATATACCTCCATGCCCATACCGCTAATACTGAGTCCCAGCAAGGAGGAGAAGCGTACGGCACATCACAGTCACAGTCATTTGCATGGCGAGCGGGGACGTGGTGGCGCTGGTGGAGGTGGTGGAGGTGGCGGTGTTGGTGGTGGTGGTGTTCAGGCACGTCGTCGCACCACCACGGCCACAGTGTCCGGCTACGATGCACAGACATATCTCAATCCATTTCTTACCGGCGAGCTAATCTTTGAGAAGTAAGGCGATTTTGGGTTACCAAACTTGTAATTTGTTTTTTTTTTTTTTTAATAGTTGGCCAAAGTTAGTTACAAATTAAAAAAAAATATGAATACTTTAAGCGTCTGGATTAAACCAGTTGGGAATTCGAAGAAAAATTTCAACTTGGACTTTGTCATATCCACTTATACTACAAGTACTACTATCCCAAGAAGAAAAAACATGCACACGGCAAATGCATCAGATATATAACTATATATGTATGTATATATCAGAGATTGTTCAGTTGAGGTTAACATGAGAGCAGCATCAATTTGTAGGATGAAACTCTAGACAAACTAAAGTTATTGCAAAGATTGTTTAGTTGAAAATTTAACTGAATGTTAAGCCAGGCTTTAACTTTAGATTTAATAAAGTGAAGGCAAACCTATTCTTCACACATTCTTCAGTTGAAATTGTAATTAATTCCCAATGTTAGAAACTACTTCCAATAAATGGAGCACAGTTCTAAAAAGTTCCAACCTGCATAACTGTTTAGATTCGAATTTCAAACAAATTAATTTATCACACATTTCATAGTTCGAAATTGAATTTGAAAACCAATTTAAAAGAAGCATAGCCTAGTTATAAGCTGACTCAGCATTCCATTAGTTTCTTTGTTCGAATTTAAGTTGATACAAAGTAATTAGCAAAGATATTTCAGTTTAAAGTTTAACTAAGAATACAAATTTTTAATGTTAGATACTACTATGAAATAGTATTACAAATTTTTCAATGGTTTATTGAAGGATTTAACAAAATTCTCATTTTTTGACATAGGGAAATTGATTTCTCCCACACCTCCACAAGGACTCCAGGTTCGAACTTTAATCAAGAAATGATTTTTTAATATTTATCCTAAAACAAATGTTTTATGCGAAGAAAGTGTCAAATCATTTCAAATGTATAAAGTATCGAAAATATTTTTTAAAGCTATAAATCTATTTCGGAATAAAAGAAAATATAGCTTTATAGTAAATGGAAATGGAAAAATTGAATTGAAATTCACAGCAAATGGGAAAAGCACTTGAATATCAAAGATATATAGCATTATTTATCCTAAAGATACAATCGATAGTGGAAATATCAAAATATACATATCGCATAAAGTCGTTTATATGTATGTAATTTATTGTGTTCAATGGATTTTTAAATCTCTGATATATACATTCTAGTGCTGCATAGCTAAAAAAAAAAAAAAAAACTATACCCCCACAATAGTATCGATAGTTAAGACTATCAATAGATTTTTGATATTAAAATTGAGATAATTTAATGCTCAATATTTAAAGAATTACAATAAAACGACAAAGTTATTCAGGAATGTTTGTTAAACTATCGATAGCGACAACATATCGATATTATCGATAGTCCCAATATTAGTTTGCAGCACTTCAAATTATAATACGATGCAATGCCATACACATGAATACCTAGAACACCTCCAAAACGTATTTATACATGTAAACCTATATATATCGATAACAAACACTATATAGAAGAGGGTATTACCTAATACAAATATGTACTTCTAACCTATACACATACAAACTACATACATATATAGGGCAGTAAAACACAGACACAGACACAAACACACGGCGTACGCAATACTCAATAATAGTTAGTATAACACAACGCATATACGATAGTTAAACGATAGTTACATAGGTACTGGTATACATAGTATATACAATTGTACCTATACGGGACCCACTCCAAAATAGAGCAATACACTCTCACTGCGGCAAGCAATATAAAAAATATTTAAAAATATATAAAAATAAATAAAACACCCCACCTAGGACACTGCTTTAAGGCAGCTAGCGAATGCTACACCAACAACAATAATTAGTTAACTTTAGAGATATCCAAAAAAAAAATAAAAATAAATATATCAAATATCAAAATACATAACTAACTCACTGTAACTCACGGCATCAGCATACTAAGAGAGCGGGTTCAGCTTTAGAAACAGCATATAATATACTAAAAATTAACATATTTAATAGATTGGTTATAGATATACATATATATAAAAAAAATGTATCTATCAGTTATATGGTATTTGTATATATATATATATATATGATAGAAAATGATTATTACATATATAATCAAATATTTTGAAAATTTTTAATTGTTTTTTATTGAAATTGTGATTAACAATAATGATGATCTTAATGAGATCAGAAAGAATACTACAGCAACAAAAATTTGTAATTTAAGTAAGCATTTCAAAAGATTTTTATTGTTTTTCTAAGTTTAATTATTCTTCTTTATTTCAAACTTGAAATTCTCTTTCTCTTTCTCTTATTAACCATATGCTATGCCTTGAGATTTCTGCAGTTTCAAGCAGTTTTTTTTTTTTTTAATTTAGCACATTAAACACTTTTTGCATAATATGCTTAAAGCGCGTTTTAACCAATACTAGAACCAAGTATATGAACTTGACCATATAGCCCCATAGCAAATATATATATATACATAGTATTTACATATTTGTATAATCGGTAACTGCTGTGGCAACCATGTAGCAAAGGAACTGCAAACGCATGCGCATCCTTATAAAAAAATAAATAAAATGTACTAAAACAAAATAAAATAAAAACTAACTGTCTCTTCACTCTCCCACATTTTACACAAATGCGAATTGAGTTTACGAAAAAAATATATATTAAAAACAAAAAATATATATATACATATGTATGGCTTTATATGACATAGAATTGTATCCTGTATCCTGTATCTGAATGAATATAAATACTACATAAAATATGTATGTGTACTTAGAAGAAAAATAAAATCAAATTTAAAAGTCATTTTGGCAATAATAAAGCATAGAACAAAACTAATAAAAACAATAAAGAGATATAAAAATAAAAAAAAAACCAAGAAGAACATTTAAATTGTCTTTGGCATTATTTTGTAGTTAGTTATATTTAAAGAAATATTAAAAATTATGGCTTTTGTTTTCGAAATTATGAGTAAAAAAGGGTTATATGTAAGGCGCTTAAGGAGGCATCTCCGGACCAGAGATATAAACTCCAAAGTTATTCAAGAAAATTTATAACAACCATGACATTTATGCTTAGTTGAAATTCTAAATTATTTGACTTAAATGTTAATACGTATATGTGCATTCGGATTTTGTGATTATCAGGAATATACATATCTTTTGAGGATTGGATATGCCTCAGGCTGTCTGCAACATAACTTTATTATATCAACTTTATATGATTATGAGCTATAAAACATATGATAAGACAAAAACTATTTTCTTTGCTTTTTTTTAGGGTTTGTTTTAAAGTACAGATAATTTATAATAGACAAAGAATACTACCACGAGATAATCACGTTTAATTCCGCTTTTACGCAGTTCTCTTTATACTAAAAAAAATAACTAAATCAAAACTGACATATCGTAAATATATATATTAGAGTAAAGGCTTTGAGTTTCAATTTTACAAATAACTCACCAATCTCACGCTCACAATCGATCACATAGCCGGGATTATCCATTAATTTATAACTTTAATGCTGGATTCAAACAAAAAAAAAGTTTTTTTTAAATTGTTTTTGAAACTGCTTATTACAAGTGACAAGTTGTGTCTGCGACCGCTGCTAAATTTTGACTGGTAGCTGAGAGCATTACACGATCATTTTTATCAGAGTACATCATGGGTTCTGTCAGGTATAAGTTTTTACACTGAAATTCAAATTAAACAGCTTTATCAATTCTGCACATAAAATACAATATTTTATTGTTGTACACATTAGTTATACATACTGTTCTCAATTTTTCAAAATATGTTTAAAAAAAATTTAGTAATCAGAAGCAAGTATTTTGAAACTCTCAATATAATTTTTCCGTATTAAATTGTCTCAGAGACTAAAAACTAAGCATGTATATCATACGCAAATAATGAATAATCTTTTTCACATTATTGCAATTGAATAAAAAATAATTTAACAACGCACAAATTAAAGAAACTATTTTTCCATATACCTAACAGAGCAGTAGAAAGCAGCGCAGCATTTATTTGCTCTGCTTGCTAATTGAACTGCTTGAAGTGCGCACTGCTTGATGTGAATGTTCAATCAAATTTATGCTAGACCAAAATTCAAGATCTCTGAAAGTCGGCGTGTTGAAACAAATAACAAATTCAATTAGGCAAGTGTCAAACAAATTTTTTTTTCACAAATAGCAAAAGATATATACACGTTATTAAAAATTAATATAAGTTTTATATATTCCTGTTCAGTATCAAATTAGTCCATTGTTCTGGCTCGTCTGCATATTTTATAAATTACAAGATTTATGTTTATGAAATTTATTATGAGATTTTGAATTTTTTGAATTTAAATTTTCAACATAAATTTGCGTACTTTTTAAACTATTTTCATGATTTTCTTTCAGTGATAAACTCAACATATTTATCTTCAAGTAATCATTGTAAAGACAAGACATTGTTGCTGGGCCATAAAACTTTTATAAACTTAAGAACAGCTAAAAACAACAGCGTATTCTGCAAGTCAGCGCAACTTTTCATTCTGCAGAGTATAAAAAATATGTAATCATGTAGAAGGTTCTCAACTTGAACGAGAATATAATATTATAATTGAACCACATAGAAAGTAAAGAACAAATCAAATTTGATATTCTTAAATGAGCGTAATAAATAATACAAATAATTATTATAAAAGTTAAAAAAAAAAAAAACAAAAATGCTTATTAGTTAATATTTTTATGACAGCTAGATTATAGTAATATAATGGTATAGTACTAGATTGCTTCCATCTGAATTTAGGGGAAACTGCTTTGTACAAAGTGTTTTAATTAATTTTTCCCCAAAGCAGAATAGTGTGCCTTTGAAATAATAACTATATTAAGGTAGTACATGGTGTCAATTTATCTCACTGACTTGTAATCGTGTCAGGAATAAATAGTTAAATAAAATAAAATTATAATAATTTTTGATATATATTTCTGTTTAATTTGTTTGGTTTGCACTCAAATATGAAGATGACTTTTTTATTTATGGATAGATACTTATATACACATTTAGAATTAAAAAAAAAGCGGCTCATTCAATTCGCGCTCTCACAAAACTCTATCCACACTCTTCTTATCTATGGGCTATAACAAGCTTAAAGGCTTATGAAGTTGTCTTTATGCTATAAACATAATTGTTAATAAGTATTTACACTAAACACGTGTAAGTAAAAAAAGAGAGTAAAGCTAAATAAAAAGATATTCACTTAAGAATAGTTATATATGATATATACAGTTATTTATCTATGCAAAGTCAACTGACGCATAAGTCTTACAATGAATAGATTATGTTCTTAACTTGAAGCAACAAAAAAAATATATGTTTTGCTTTGACAACAAAACTGAAAACTCATTTAGTTAGATATATATTTAATTAGATGTTGTATAATGTATGGTGAAAAACTCGCATTGAATTTCTATACAAATCAACGTTTATTAGAAAAATTCCTGTCCATAATCTAGTTACAACATACAATTGGCATTGCGCTGCGATCAGTAAACCTGCATATTCAAGTTAATTGCAATTACATGAGCATGTAAATGGCATATTGCTTAACTAAAAAAGCAAATCAAAAATAATATAACAATTAAAAAAGGAAACTAGGAAAGTATTAAAGTAAAGGGTATCTCTATAAAGATTAAGAATTAACATTTAAGCTGCTAATCGAAAGGAGCAACGCTTTCAACAAGTTACATTCATTTATATACGAAATATAATTATATGGAAGAATTGAAGAAATTATAACTATTTAGTAATAGAGCTCAGTTCCTTTTCAAAAAAACTCCAATTAACTTGGTCTTTTAATGGCGCTGAGCAACAGTATCCTCTTGTGTGTGATTGTGTGTGTGTGTGTGTGGCAATCAGGGTATTCAGACGTGTGTATTCTTCGGATTATATTTTGAAGTTCGTTTTTGAATTCAATTTAAAATTGAAATTGTGGCGTATCGCGACAGGTATGTGCACCCATGGGTGTAATTACAACATGCAGGGAGAGCGTATTCCTTTGATTGCCAGTCAAATGGGGGCTCAAATAGGGTGATGTCTGCTCCAGCTCCTCGTATGGCAACAAATTGTCCAAATTGATGACACGCGACTCATCCGAAAAGTATTCAGTACGCTCTGCCACGGTGCGTATATGCGCAATCATATTTTGTACGCCAACAATAAGCACAGCAACCTGTTAATTTAATTTGCATTTTAATAATTGTGTAATTGTAATTATTCAATGATACGCACCTTAAAGCGCTCCTCACCAATATTCTGATGCTTACAGGTAACTCGCAAACGTACCGTGTTCAGCGAGATGCCAGGTACATCTTCACCGCAAACCATTTTGGCCTTGTTGTACTTAACGCCGCGTGGAAAGAATTCGATTTCCCAAGTCATGCATGGATCTAAACAATGATAGTATAAGAATTTATTAGATGTTTATTTAATTGTATTATTTATTAGTAAAAATAGTAGATAAATATTAAGAAATTTGACTATGGCACAATGGAAGCTTTTGGCCCGACTTAAAACGATCAGAGAAAATTCAAAGTCATCACAAATTTTAATTATTTATTTATGCGGTTTAAACAGGAATTGGAACTGTTATGGGAGAAAAACAAGTGCAAATATTTGTTGTAATTGAGAAAGAATTATTGAAAAGATTTCTTGCTGAGTTGAATTAAATAAACATATATATAAATATATAGTAAACTATGTCTGGAATCCTTACTATAGAGAAGCTATTAAGAAAATTAATTTCATGATAAGGTCTACGGCTTTTAAGCAGGGATCGTAGCCCATTAATTAAAAAAAATTACAAAATAAAAACAATTTGTTAGTTATTATGAAAAATTGAAAAATAGTTTTTATATTTGATTTAAAAAAAAAAACAATTAAAAATAAAATTTATTATTCAATTTTTATTATATTAATCGAAAATAATTCTTATTTTTAATTTTTATAATAGAAATCGAATATAAAAATTATTTTGAATTGTTATTGTCAATTTTTATTATAAAAATATAAAAATATATATTATTTTATAATATAAATCGAAAATAAACATTATTTTGAATTGTTAAAATCAAAATTGAAAAAAAAAAATTATTTTTTATTTGTATAATAAGGAAATCATGGTCGCAGGCAACTCTCCACAAGCTGTCTCCATAGGTTTAAATTTAACCCAGCCAGGAATAAAAAATAAAAATTGTTTTAAAACTGATTCTAAATGTTCTTAAAATTTTAATTAGTTTAGAGACTAAACACAGAATCCATATTCAAATTAATTTAAGCCTACATATAGAAATATTTAAAGCATATGTATGTAGCTATATATATGTATAATATTTAAATATAAAAAACTTCTCACATATAAGTTCCTAGTTATAATTGAATTTTTCTTTTTTTTCACAGCCTAAATTTACATGGATTATTTTATTTTTAGTTATATCTACAACTTTAAACGAAGATTTTGTATTATAATTGTATCTGTAATATTGTAATTGATTTAAAAACAACATATAATTTTGAAAAATAAAATATTTGTTAGCAATTTGATAGTACTTAGATTTAAAAACAATATATAATTTAAAATTTATCTATATACAATATGAATAGCTCACCGTCTTCAGTTTCGGCGATGTGACGTTGTGAAAAGAAGCAGGTAACATAATTCTTATAGTCCTCGATCTTATCAAAATTATGCACATCGATGCCAACACTCCACGTATCGTTCCAGTAGAGGCGTGGTGTAAATTGCAGTTCACCGCATTCGGTGGCACGAATCTCACGTACACGATCATCCTGTCCCGACTGATAGCTCATGCCAATGGCAATGCGTTCGACAAGGAATTCCTTGTGATACTCAATGAGTGGAACAATTAATAGATGAGACAGTTCACGTGGTGTCATCATGCCAAACCGTATGTGCATGACAGTCTGTTCGATGAGCTCCATAAAGCTGGAGATCTTCTTTTCGACACTCATGTCGGGCGTGGACTCGATTAGTTCGCGCCGATGCAGCAGCCATGTCTGCAATATGGTAAACAATTTGTACTCACTGGTGACAACAATGTCATTCTGTTGCAACAATAGCTGCAGTATGGCCGGATCCATGTTGACAAAATCCTTTGATTCGGCGACCATTTCTAGGTTCCATTTGAGAAAACGCTTAAGCGTCTCGGTGAGATCATTATGCGTGGGCGTAAACGATAGTGTATATTGTAGCCAAGATACCAGATATCCACTGGTTGCCGCCTTAGCCACATGTTTCATCATATAACCCACACACAACTCAATGAGATCCCGAACATTGTATTTATCCGATAATGCCAGCATTGGCATTACAGTTTGTAGCGCCACCTCAATATGCCCCACATACAAATACTTGATAAATTGTGGAAACACTGCCGAGCAGCAGGCCTCCTCATGCAGCTCAATAACATGCTTGCTGCACTCGTTCCATTCGGGATTCATGAGCATTACTTGAAATACATCGCTGCTGGCGCACAATATGACACGATGTGCCGGATACTCTTTGCCATCCACCAGCAGCACAATGTCCGACATTAATTGTTCCGCATACAAATGTGCAATCTTGTTCAGCACGCTATTTGCATCAATCATCTAAAGAAATATAGATAACATATGTATTAATATTAATTGAGATTTAGTGGGCACTTATACAGCGTTTGGGATCAAGTACCTATTTAAAATTTTAAAAAATATTCTTTCTACTGCATATATGAGCCTTCAATTGCCACTTCTCTATGGATGTTAAGGAATGTGCATACTCACGGTGCTAGCGCCATCCTGTGCATCATCTGTTTCCAAACATTTACGCCGCTTGGCATCCTGATCATCATTGGGATTGGTATTGTTCTCGTTGCCATTGGTTCCAGCTGCAGTGTTACCATTGCTGCCACTGCCATTGCCAGATGCAGCATCGCCAGCTGCACCGCCACCAGCGGCACCGCCAGCACCAGCAGCACATGCGCCAGCAGCAGCGCCGCTGCCACCAGCTGCACCATTGCCACCAGCTGCACCACTGCCGCTAGCACCACCACCAGCTCCACCAGAGGCGGCCGCGCCTCCGTTAACGTTTGCGTTCATAAAAAACTTTGCACTTGTTTAGCAGTCAAGTGTCTGTAGCTAAATATTTTAGCAAATGGACAGCGTAACACTGTCCCAACTTAATTGTTTATTTTTTTTTTAATTGTAGCTACACTTGATACATGTACGCCTACTCCATAATTTGTGCACAAGCTTTTTACTGAATATGTCCAATTGGTTAACGTCAATTTCCTGCAATGGAAAACAACAAATTGCGTTTGTGTTTCTGTGTGACCGTACCAGTGCAAGCTCAAAAATACCAAAAAGGGCCAGGCACACCAAAGACAGCAAACACAGTGAAAACAGTATTTAATACTAGCTGCCAAATGTTATCGACAAACACTGTTAAAAATTCTGTTAAGTTTAAAAAATAGCAAAGATTTAATATTTTTTGTCCATTATAAATCTATTTCTGACGTAGTTTTTCCGATATTTGAAGACTATTTTTATGTACACTTTTGAAATGGTCACTTGCATTATTTGTTACAATATAAATGTATATGTATCTACTATAAGCTTAGACATCTATAGAAAATGCTTTTCCCAGATTTTGAAATCGTAACTTCTCTTGTTTCTTTGGTCATGTCTATGCCTATACATTTCGCTTTCAAATAATATTAAATGTATGTCTGATAGTACATTTTTGGTTGATAACAAGCTTGAACTTGGAGAAACTTTCCATAGAAAATGCATTTTCCGAGTTATTGAATCTTCTTAATTATATAGAATAAACCTAATCTCTTGCTGCATAGGAAGCGGCTCCTACTTAGACAACTGTAATAAAATAATAATTTCCACACATTCCATTACCAAATTCGTATTTATTGGTTTTCATTTTCTAAAGGTATATTATCAAAAAATGTAATTAAACTAATAATTATGCTTTATGCGGAAGTCTAAAGTTGAGATCAAATATGCCAGATATCTGTACAAAATATTAGTATTGATATTTTTTTAGTACAATAGCAACAATTTTATAAATTGTTCAGCCTATGAAAATCAAAAAAAATTGCAAATAAGTATATATATATATATATTGATAGATATTTGGCACATGTGAACAAAACTTTTAGGATATTCTATATAAAAAAAAAGTATTTAAAAAATTAAAACAAAACAAAAGATTAACGAAATCGCAAAAATAATTGAATAAAAAAAGAACTTTAAGCAGACATTTGTTTGAGTGTGTTTTGTTTCTTCTTTAAGTAGATGATCATTAATAGATCATTAAACCAATGTCCTTACAGTGTTTGCAAGTAATTATATCTCGAACAAGGCGGGAAAATTGGATGACTTTGGCGATGACATATGTATGGGTATGTGATTTTGTTCTTCTTCATTTGATTGCAACACAGAAACACACAATTTAGAGTTCATCGTGTCCAATGAATTTCTTAATGTACGCCTGCAGTTCCGGCAATGAGCGACTGCCCTCATATTCACTCTGACGCTTGCCATTCTTATAAAGGAAGAGTGTTGGATAACCTTCAACCTGCTGCTCTATGCATATCTGTTTGTTCTCAGGCGCTGTGCAATCCACTTTGGCAACAACAATGTCTGCGTTGCTCGATTGCGCATCTGTTGCAAGCTGTTCCCAAGTGGGTTGCAGCTTCTGGCAATGTCCGCACCATGGTGCATAGAATTTAACAAATGCAATGCCATCGTTTGTTGCCTTTTCGAATTCATCTGTGCCGCTCAACTGTAGCACAGTTTGCTTTTTAATCGCCGGCTCTTTAGCGTCTTTTGCATCAGCATTCTGTTCGATGCTGCCGCTGGGCGTGCCAATCATTTTCTCCACGTAGGTTTTCAGCGTGTCCAGGTCGCGTGCGCCCGAATATTTTTCAATCTTTTTGCCATCCTCAATCCAGAGCAGCGTGGGATAGCCCTTGACCTCAAAGTCCTGGCATATGGAACGATATTGTGTGCAATCAATTTTGGAAATTGTTACATCTGGCTCCTTGACCAGCACCTTGCCCAGTTCCTCCCAGGTGGGTGCCAAACGCTATACAGCAAGCAAAAAGAAACAATTAGTTATAGTTTAAAGAATTGTTAAGCTAATAAATACCTGACAATGACTGCACCAGGGCGCAAAGAACTTAACAAAATGATTGCCACTGGACACGTGCTTGGCGAATGTATCCTCAGTTAGATCAACAACTTTGCCAGCATTTGGATTCTTTTCGACATCATCATCCAGTTCCTGCTCATTCAAATCCTCCTCGGCGGGCGTATTAAGCTCTTGATTAATAAAATCTGTAATCGCTGGCAAATCTCGTGTGCCCTTGAATTTCACCGATTCAGTTTCGCCGAGCTTGAAGAGACGCAGTGTTGGATAGCCAGTCACCTGATGATCGGCACAGAGTGTCTGATGCTTGGTGCAGTCCACCTTGGCAATGGTCACCTTTGGATCATCAATATTCATTATTTCAGCCAACTGTTCCCACAAGGGATGCAAACGCTTGCAGTGACCGCACCTGTAAAAATACAAATGTGGAGAGATTTAAAGTATATTCTAACATAAGATCTATATATTTTAAAAAAATTTATATATATATTTATGTAGTATGTACATTAGCTTGTGTACAATGAATTTATGTTCATCAGAAAGTTATAAAATTTGACATGAATTAGATTTGTTTTTACATTCCTTTGTCAATGCTTCAAAAACTAAACTCAAGTTTAAAGGTATTATTAAATGTGATTTAATTTATAGTTTAGATTTGGTTTAAATTAAAGAAAAAATTAAACATTACATTACATTGCGCTGTACTCAATTCAATTCAATTATAAACTAATTCAGAGTTTATATGGATGAATGTTAAAGTTAAAATTTGCTAGAATTAAAAAAAAAGTAAAGTTTTCTCATAATTCTATGAAGACGTTAGACTTTTTTTATTCCTATATTTGATAAGTTGTAAACTGTTTATATCTACTATTAACTTCACTTATCTTTATAACTTTAAGTCTTGAGCTAAAACTATTATAAGATTAATTTTTAAAAATACTTTTGATAAGATTCAGTTGAATTACACGAGAAAAAAAATGCTTGAATAGGGCATAATTTTTTTCAATGAAATTTGCTCTAGCTTATAATAATTAATATAATATTGTTCTGATTCATTTGGATCAAATTTTTTTTGAATTAACAGACGTGAATAATCATCATATCATCATGCATTAGTTATTAGCTAAGCTATGTATTAACCAAAGTTTAATTAAGAAATTTAATTTTAATTTTAAAGAACTGAGATAAATGTAATGTTACTGACAAATTTCCAAGTTCCTGATCCATTATAGCTGTTTTATTATAGTTGTTGTATAATTTTTGAACTTGTGTAATGTTACTACTGAATTAAAATTATATGTTACGATTCTCTTATTAAGTGCACAGCTAAAACTTTAGATTAAAAAAGCCAGCATTACTTTAAGCCTAAATTTTCAATTGAAGTTCACAAAAGTAAGAGAATTCTTAAAAAGAAAATTTGCAAATAGATAAACTAGGGTATCTTGTAAGCTATAGGCTATCTTCTGCACGCCGAAGCTATAAATACCCTTGCAATGGTCTTCTAAGAAAATATTGCATACTCGGCTGATTGTTCCTATGGCAGCTATATGATATAGTGTTCCGATTTCAGTCAAGCTTTAGCAAATAGTACAAAGCAAATTTCTATATTGATAAAATGACTTTGGTTCTGATATTTTAAAAATCCATAAAGTTTTACATAGAAGTAATTTTTTACCCAATTATTCCTATGGCAGCTATATGATATAGTGGTCCGATTCTGATAAAACTCGGTCAGATTGTACAAAAAATAATTCTAAATCGAACTGTTTAGTTTGATTTTGATATTTCGAAAAACAAAAAAAAAGTTTTTCATACAAGCACTTTTCGCCCGATTGTTCCTATGGTAACTATATGATATAGTGGTCAGATTTTAATTAAATCTGATCGGATTGGTCTGATAATACTACATCGATATGCCAAGTTTGGTTTTGATATCTTAAAAAACAATGTTTTGGACCGATCATTCCTATGGCAGCTATATGATATAGTAGTCCGAACGGGCTGATTTTTACATACAATCTACCTGCTATAACAAAATGCATCTGTACCAAGTTTTATCAAGATACTTCAAAGATAAAGCCAAAAAGTAAGCATAGAAACAGACGGCCAAGGCTATATAGACTCAGCTCGTCAAGTATATATACATATATAAGTTATGGGATCGGAAACGTTGCCTTCAATGCATTACACATTTTGAGACCAAATTATAATACCCTATTGTAAGAGTATAACTATTAAATGGTACATAGTCCATATAATTTGATGCTTGTTGCAAAGTATTACGTTTTAATTGAAAGAGTTTGCCTCGTGCATGATATATGGGTGCTATATGAGTACTGATAAGACGACGTTTGCCGGCTAGAGTATAACTAAGTGGTGTGGGTAAATATTATGTACTAGTATTTGTTAATAAATGGCGTTTCTTTGGATTTGTATACCCTTGTAAAAGGTATTATAATAATGTCATGAAATAAAATTTGCTAAATCAAGAGTTCTATAAAACTTTTTATTTTTAAATATATTAGTTTTAGTTAGTTACCAGTCAATTAAAATTCAACTATGCATAATTCTAATAATAATAAGAATAAGCTTTATAAGCAATTTAAAAGAGTTTGAAGAGAAGAAAATATAAAATTCGATCTTTGGAATGGAAGCTACTGAAATAAATACCTCCTTCATTTTCTAAACTAATTTATTTTGTATTTGTTTTTATGATATTATTCAAATCTTCACATTTTAACAGATCAATATACTAACTGAATAATTATCGTCAACTCTCGATCTCTACTAGAAAGTTGTTAGGTTACTATATTATATAGCTGCAATCGTTAAAAAATAAGTTTTTCAATAAAAAAAAAACAATTTTGTTTTAACAAATATGCCATAAATAATATAATAATAATAATAATATATAAAATATAATATACCATAGAAAGAATCAATGTATATATAATAATAATTTTTATTTTTTTATCTAAATCAAACTATTATATATATAGCTTTAGCTGCTGAAGCATTTAGCTATTTGCTTAAGCATCTCTACAAGGGTATACAATCTTCGGCAATATGTAGTTCGCTTATCTGGTTTCTTCTTAGAAAAAAAAACACCGCTTGAGCATTTCAAAGTATTTGTTCTTATCATACGTGTTCAGTTCAAAAACTTTCGAAACTTTTATAGGCTATGTTAATGACATCTAAAAAAAAAATAAAAACGCAGTTGTTGCTGGCCAAACAATTTTCAACACGTACCTAATTATGTTGTTATGCGTGTCAATAGGGAAATATGTTTTTTTGTTTAGTTTTCATATTTTGCATACGTGCAAGTTGTATGTACAGATGTTTTAAAAGAGTTGCGTGGCTGTGTTTGTGCTCACGTATGTATGTATGTACATAGTATATGTGTACTTATGTACTTATATGGGAAACTGTGACTGAAACTTGAACTATTTACCAGGGCCCTGACATCAAAAATAATAATGCAGATTATGCAAAAAGCAAATTTGCTTATACATAATATTAAGGTTGGCAAATGCTGCTGTTTACTTACCATGGTGCAAAGAATTTCACAAATACATTGCCGGCACCGATAGCCTCGTCAAATGTTTCCGGATCGAGTTCGACGGCAAATTGCTTTTCATCTGTTTGCTTTACATCCTCATCGGCGGCTACCGCTGCCAAAAATGGTGACAGGCTCAGGGCACAGACGGCCACCTTAATAAATGATCTAAATAACATATTTGTTGGCTTGTTTCAAAAATGTGTCTATCGTCTTTGCACTTATTAAATACACTATATGCAAATGTTGGTTGTCTGTGGCAGTGTGACCAATACTTCAAAGCGCTAAAATACCAATGCGGCTGGCCATATACACAGGGCTGAAGGGTTGCATTAACAAAAGCGATCAATCTTAAGTACTTGATAACGATAACTATTATCGAAATTTGCATAAACGCGGTAATGTAATATATACATATATTAAATATTGAAAACAAAGTTCCCATGTTCTAAATTCCATGTTTAAACATTATATTCTTTTTATATTTTTATTATATACATTCTAAAAGAATAAACTCTTAAATATGTCCCGTCAACAAAAATTTATTATATTAGTTCAATACCATTTCAAAAAATATGATCAACAATTACAACAAAAGCCAAGAGAAATCAAATAACCTTTCTTTTATTTCTCAGAAAATAATAACGTTCAATTACCACATTTTCATAGCTTTACTTGCTCGAGCATAATCTCAGTCTGTTAACCCTATGTCTATTATTTTTATTATAGATATAGCTCTACTCTGTTCAAAACTACATTCTCGACGGAAAAAGCTGTTTAATGTTGTCCCGACAACAAATTGATTATAACACTTCAATACCATTTCAAAAAATATATTTAACATTCATAACATAGGCCAAGAATAATTCAGAACATGCAATTTTTCTGAAAAATCTAAAAACTATATTCTCTCAACTATGCTTTAACGAGCATATTTTTGTTGTTTTTCTCTTTTAAAAAGAGTATATTTTTTTCCATTATATTGTGTTTTGGGGAAACTTGAATAACGTTCAAAAAGTATAAATGCTGATGCATGTTGTTCGATATAATACTCTTTGAATTGACAAAACAATAGAAATAACGTACGTCTGAAAAATTGTAGACATACCTTAAGGTAGTAATAATAAGTAACGCATCTATTTGTACACCCAAATCATAGATTTTGTAGCATTAGACCTCAGAAGAAACAAGTTGAAAGCCTAAACAAGGTAACACTCATAAGATCGAGAGAATAAGATTTGTGCTCAGATGGAAACAGTCTTGGGTATTTGTACATCTATTATAATAGCACTTGTTCACTTTGCCAGCCAAAGCAATAAACATACTCTAATTTTTCAAATATCTTTTGCAATTTGTTATTTTGATTCTCTTTAACTCGTGAACTCCCTAACTTCGGGTGGGGCTAACTTAATGGCTAAACAGCGAAGACTCAGTAACTTGAGGCGCCAATCATTTTACGTATCTGCTCAAAGGACAGCCAAAAGGTGAGCGACCAAGGAGCCATACGTATCCAGCAGGGCAGAAAGCCCTTATAGAGCGCCACAAAACCCTCCTTAGCCACAGTCTGGCGTAGACAATCTATAGAGCCGCGATATAGCAAACCACTGCAAGAAAAAAATACAATTAGTATAAGGTCTAAATTGAAATCAAAGTTCGACACTTACCGGCCCAGCTCATCGGTGGGCTGATTCATAATGCGTGTCTTAACAACATCCGCCGGAGTGCCCATGATGGCTGCCACAAAGCCAGCACAAATGGAGGCCAGCACATGCACCGTATGGCAGTCGGGCATTTGGAGGCGATTCATAATTAGATGCTTAATAGTATCATATGTGGTTAGATCGCCCAGATTAACCAGCGCAGCACGCTGTACATTCGGTATGCTACCCTTCCACAGACCCTTGACGCCGCCCCGTTGCACAATCTCCCGAAATGCATGGGATGTACTACGAACGCGAGGTGCCTCGCCCATCAGACGTCGTTTGCCCTCCATTTGGATTTGTACCTTAACCAAATCGGCGGGTGAGGCCAGCCATTGGGCAACGGCACCAGCGGTAACACCACAAAGCGCTGACTTCCATACTGGCAACGCCTCGGTGCCATTCTTGGTGAACTCCTTGCGCATTAGATCATAGCTGCAGATGCGCACACCGCTGTCAAGGAAGATACAAGATTAGTTTGGCTTATTGGCAAAGATGAATATATTTAAATATAGCCACAAGCTGGCCAGCTATAGTGCAGTCCAGTATTGTTATACTTGGATGCTATTTAATATTTATTAATTGTTGATTTATTTGCCCACCTATAGACGACGTGTCTGTAGAGCGCCGGCGTCACGCCCTGCCACAATTTGAGGGCGCCCTCCTCGCGTACAATGCCAAAGGCGGTGGCGACCATGCCGCGATATTGCATCTGGTAATGGGGGGGGTTTTGGTTTGTAGTTACATAATTTATAGTTCATAACAGAACATATATGTATTATATACATGTATCTATCTTTACATATATTATATATATGGTATATGCTTAGATCATGGTAACAAGTTTCACAATAAAGTCAACACACGCACAGACAGATGAAATTATGGCAGCTTGGGAGTGTGGGTGTGTGGTAGGTGGGATAGGGGTGGAATATCGGGGTTCATGAAGCTTCTAATTAGTTAGGGGGGTTTATATATGAATAGATGATGGCATTTTTTGGCATTTGGCTTTTTATTGGCGTTGGGCTATTTCAGCATGAAACACAGTCACCTGATCTCAAAACTTTATCTATATCGCTAGGGTAGATCGACAAACCCCAAAACAAAAAAAAAAAAGAAAATACTTTTACCAAAATCAAGAGCTATACAATATGTTAAGCTTATCAGCACGCTGATAATGTACACTTCTGATCAAAATAATAGTGTAGTTAAAATTTGATAATAAAATATAAAAACAGCATTTTTATAAATTGACAAAAAGCTGGAACAAACTTCGATTAACCGAAGTGCTAATTACCCTTCCAAATATAAAATATAATATAAATATAAAACGTATTTTTTTATTTTTAAGAACAGCTGTTTTCTGTTAAATGGTGTTAAGCACTGCTAACGCTGTGGGATATTCTTATGGAAAATTCTAGGGAAATACGCAGGAAATTTTGGGGAAATTCTGCAAATTCTCGCGTTATCAAAAAAGCGAAGTCAGGAACAGGCCTGATAGTGATTTATTTTTGAAATTGAAAAGCTAACATATCAAAAAACTGAAATTATATTTAAATATATTATTTTAGTGAAAAAATTAACTGATTTGAATTATCGACTGTAATTACTGTTTGGTTAGAATATGTATAATTATATGAAGGGTTTTCTTGGGTTATTATCATATAGCCACTGCAAGGGTATAGTTAATTAGTTGGGAGCGTGGAACGAAAGCTGGGCATGCATGGGACCAACACAATAATGGAAACGATTCAAACCAAAATTACCATAAACCAAAAAGAAAAGTAACAAAAACCTACTTACGTTTGCATTGGACACGGTGGCGACACTGGCCGCCTCGCCTTGGATTTGCAGGCGAGTCTTGGTGAGATCCAGCGGATATGTGGCCAGTTCAGCTATGGAGGCGGCAACCACTGATACAACATAGGTGCAGGCAAACGAATCCGCATAATCATATTTTACGGGTCGCAGCTGATGACGTCCGCTGGCGCCAGTGGTGCTGCCGCTGCTGCTGTTGGCTGCTGCGGACGCTGCGTTGGCGTTGCCATCAGCGTTGGCCACACTGGCTGTGGTTATGGCAGCGGCAGTGGCTGCTGCTGCAGCTGTAGCTGTGGTTGGCATGTTTCAGCTGCACATTTTTGAAATGGAAAAAATAAATTAATATTAACAAATATTTTAATTGACTGCATAATAGTAGAACACAAACAAACGCACGCACACCAATTGGCGCGTTTAATGCAGGTGTTGAGGGGGGGCTGGCCAAATGTGCTGGCTGCGCAGCTGCGACGCTGTCTGGTGCTGCTGCTGCTGCTGCTGACGTTGTTAAACTGCAAATTTAAAGTGCACAAATCGCGTGACTTGTTAAGCGTTATGTGATACTAATAAGTGCAAATTCCAGATGCTTGTTGGATGCTGGCGGTGTGTTAGCACTCTCAAGGATGCTGTGCGCACATTTGGCTGGTTCTTCGGGTATTTTACATAACACGACTGCCACAATAACAACTATAACCACAGCAGCAGCAACAACAAGCAGCGGCAACGGTTGCCAACGACGTCAATGTATTAAAAACAAAAAAAAAAAACAAAACAAAAACAACAAAAATCAGAACCAAATTTAATATAGATTTTGCTCGCCCTTTATTCCGTGGCCTTAACGCCTGTGTATCGGCGTTTACTAATCAATTAAAAACACTCGCTGAACGTTTATTCATTGCAGATTTGATTTGTATGCACATATATGTATATATACATACATATATATACATATATATATATTGTGTGTGTATAAGTATTTTTATAAGCGCTTATCAATTGTGCATCAATAAAACAAAAAATGTGTGTCACAAAAACAAAAACAAACCCAAAACTGGCGACTGTGTTGCACAGCGGCGCAAAGCGCATACAACAGTGTTGGGATGCTCAAGAGAGAACCAAAGACGAGTTGATCCCTGAGCTGAAAGAGTGAACAAGTTCAAATGATTGTTAGCTGCTCAACCGTCCTTTATATTTAATGTTTACGTATTTTGCCGAATTTTTCACTTGATCTGTTTAAATCAGAAAAAATAAGTATTGTAAATGAAATAACAAATGTGCAATAAACATTTAATATGTTGTCCACTAGACTAGTGACGGTGTGAATGTTGCTGTGGAAAGTTAATAGTAGAGGATACAATTTGTATGAAACCCAAGCAACGCAAATAAACGCTTAACGCGCATCTAGTCAAAAATCGTTAAAAGTTGCTTAACTTTTTGGCCTTGTCGCTAATGCGATGTGTTTGAGGCTATATGTAAGCACATTATTTCACAAATAAATATAATATTTAATAGACAAACTAGGGAACAAGTTCAAAGGAACCCGTCGCTCAAATTCTGCACAAAGTATTTAAAACTCTGGCAGCACTGCTGTGCCTATCGATAGTCCGATAGCTGGGTGTTAGGTAAACAGCTGTTTTTAACTTAATTGGCCTTGCCTTTCAAAAAAACGGGCTCTGTTATTGCTTGTGCTTTATTAACTATGCTCTGAGCGTCTGTTTGCCAATTACCACATTACAGTGCTGAGTAACTAACGCGCAATCGAAAAACAATTGCAACAACAAAATAAACAGAGCGATAGACCGTTACGACATCCAATTGTAAACCGTAATTGCAACAACACGAAGAATAGCAACAACAATCAAGTAAGTAAATTTATTACCTTATGGATCAATAGCTAACAAGTTTTATATATATATATGCATTTGTGTGTGTTTGTATTGGCGTGTGATAGCATGAGCAATATAGAATCAATAGCAACTGCCGCACCCAAAACGGAGGCAAACGCGCGCCAACAGCTGGAAACGTATCGCGTCTATGTGGTTACCTGGAATGTGGGCAGCCGTTTTCCGGATAATATCTCATTGCGCCAGCTGCTGGGACTGCACGATGACGCCAGTGGTGATTCAGCCGATGATGCTAGCCACTTGCCGGACATTTATGCGATTGGATTGCAAGAGGTGAATGCGCAGCCACAGCAACAGGTGCTCGGTTTGTTCAAGGAAGATCCCTGGACACACAAGTTGAAGCACCTTCTGCGAGAATACAAGTATGTGTCCGTTAAGACAGAGCAAATGCAGGGTCTGTTGTTGACAATGTTTGTGCGGCGAAAGCATGTAGAGCATCTAAAGGATATGGAGGCTGAATTTACACGCACCGGCTTTGGTGGCATGTGGGGCAACAAGGGTGCGGTAAGCGTACGTTTTACACTATATGGATGCGGCTTGGCATTTGTTGTTGCACATTTGGCCGCCCATGATCATCAGCTGGATGAACGCATTGAGGACTATAAGCAAATACTGGAGCATCATCATTATCATGTAAAGCGCTATCGTGAAATCTATGATCATGATTATGTCTTTTGGTTTGGTGATCTGAACTTTCGACTTCACGGCAACGATTCCGCAACCGAAGTGCGCGACGCATTGCGAGATGAGAGCCAACACGAGAAGCTCATCCAGCGTGATCAGCTCTTTGAGGTGCGTGAAAAGACGCAGCAGGCATTTCAGGTGCTGCACGAACGATTGCCAGCGTTTCCACCCACTTTTAAGTTCAAAGAGGGCACCTCCGAATATGATATGAAGCGTCGCCCAGCATGGACAGATCGCATTATGTATGCGGTGCAACCGCTCAATCGACAACCCGGCATGCAGCTATCCATTGAGCAGTGCTCATATAAATCGCATCCCGCTTACAATATCAGCGATCACAAGCCGGTGACAAGTGATTTTACAATTAAACTATATCCCAATTATCGTGTAGCAGGTGTCAATTTCACACCGATTAGCGTTTGGCGCATTGGTGATGAGAACACCGTGGAGTATCACAAGCAGATGGAGTTTGAGGAGGGCGTCCATGATTGGATTGCCATTTATAGTGCTAATTATGCCAGTCTGGCTCAATATGTGGCCTATGAGTATGTGAATCAGGCCGAATCACCCAATTCATCGGACTCAAATCCAGATGGAGATCACTTTGAAATGCCAGCGCCAGCGCCGCATCGTCGTGGCCGTCATCATCATCGCAATCGTCAGCGTTTGCAGCGTCAGCAGCTGGCCAACGAGGAGCAGGTGCGTCTTGATTTCGCTGACGATGTCGAGCTGCGCCATGGCGAAGAATATTTGCTCATCTATTTCCAAAGCACTGGACTGCGTGGCGTTACCAGCATTTCGGGCATCTCCAATACATTTGTTGCCGAAAAGCGTAAGGGATCACCGCATCGTACCGAGTACCATGTGGACTAGCTAGCGGATGCTGTGGATATTATATTACTTTAGAAAGCTTGGGCATATTAGCTCTATGTAATGTACGATTGATAATTGTGACACAATTGGAAGGCGTATCAAGCGTACATTGGAATTTTGAGCTTTGTTTTTATCATTTTTGTTGTATCTTTTAAATTTTCATTATGATATACTTATGATCTTTGTAGATTTTGCATTTCTTGTTATTAATATGTAATTTGTTGTTTTTTTTCTTGTCTAGCTATTATATATACCTTTTTTTCCACTATACAAATCACATATAATGTGACAGTCATACATATTTATCTAATATCTTTACACATATTATATATTTATATTTATGTATGTAAATATACCTTGTACATTATATACAAATATACAACAACAACACAGACCAATTAATAGACTGTTTTATCTACACTAAACGTACATTTTTATTTAAAAAGCTTATCCATTTTATCATGACATTTGTAACGCTGTCAAAAGACATTTACCTATATATATATATATAATACTCAATTTACAAAGATCAGAAAAAAAAAATGATTCTGAAAACCCGTAGATAATAAATAAGCTATAACCTAGGCTTGTAATTTTGTTGATGTTGTTGGTTGCTTGAGATTATAGTTGAAAGTTAAAAATTGTATTTTTTTAAATTAGATTTTTAAAAATTTGTTAAGCATATTACTTCATCAATAACACTATGCCACAACATTTTGTAAACCGGCCTTTTTAGAGTCGATCAATATGTAAAATTGATCACTGATTCCGAAAAAAAATTTAAAAAAATAGCTTACCGGGACCATTTTCGAGATAATCAAAAAAAAAAAGCTAGATTTTCGACATTTCAAAAAGATAGATTTGGTTAAGTGACAATAACTTCGAACATAGTTTATTGATATTAAAAGTGTTTACATATTTGAAAAGTTAATAAAATGGCCTGTCAACCTTATAATTGATATTGGAGAATTTCTCGATTTCAATTATATATTTAAGGTCATTCAATTATTTTCGTATCGTTGTTAGTTTATGATAAATTTATATGGCCTATAATCACATATATACTTATACTTTCAAGCAATATGAATAGAATTACTATATCATTTAATAGCTTGGTTTAACATTGTGCCTACTTACGATATTCCATATATTCATTTTTCCCTGTCACAAAGGGTATTTCAACATCGGTTTTAGTGTGTCCCTCTCATTTGGTTGCATTATTATGATCTTTATTTATATAAATGATGTCCGTGCTTGAAGCATTTGAAGCGTTTTTAACCGGTTTTTGCACTCTTCACATTGCCATATAAAGGTTAATTGCGTCACAAAATTGCCACACCTGCGATCTGCAGCTCATTTACATACAAAAGCGAATTGTAAGATGACGAATTTCAGCTCAAAACGAAATTGGGCTAAGATCAAACAAATTATAACCAAAAAAGTAAAAAGAATGCATATTTGTTTTTAGTTTTCATACATGTTTTTATTGTTATATAAATATTTAAAAGACAAAAAAAAAAATACATACATAATATAGTTGCCAGTGCTATTTAGTTAATCGATCACTATTATGCAAAATAGTAACACATTTATGCATAATAATATATATATATAATACATATATCTATACAGTTATTATAGACACATCTAGCCTATATAGCTGCACAAATTGTTTGTTGAGTTTTTCAGTTTCAGTTTCAGTTTCGATTTCGATTTCGTTTAATTGCCCCTTTTCAGACAATTTTTCCGCATGTTTATCTATAAAAATGTTGTGCGCCATAAATTAAAAATACAAAGAAAAAAAAAAAAAACGCACACGCCTCGAAAAATGATTGGGTTATATGCCTTATAAACATGCGCTCCATAAATAATCTATAAAATATATATTGTAGTATATTTATGCATTACTTAAGCTGGGCAATGCTGTTGCTGCTGACTAAAAAAAATGATTTTCCAAAGGATTTGCAGACTTTTTTTTCCCTTTCAATTTCAAAATTGTTTCGAGCTATTAATTAAATATTTAAGTAGTTTTGTTTTTCAAAGTGTAAAAACATACATATACATTTATATAAAAAATATTGTTTACAAACTATATAGACTATCTATATGGGTAAACTTAGGCAATATTCGTTGTTTAGTTCTTATAATATATAGAGTTAAATGTGTAAAAACTATTAGCTATGATATGATATAAAATATCATTTTTTTTTTTAATATTATAATATTTATTGTATATACACAATTAAACGCTGACTTCTTTAGTATCAAATATACATATATATATATACATATATGTTTACTTATAGATTAAAGTACATAAGAATATATATATATATACACATATATAATGTATTCGCTGTTTTTGCTTCAGTCAATTGAAATTTCATATTCGTTGTGTTTTCTTATAAAACAAAAAAAAAAAGGATCTCAAAATAATTACATAAATATTTAGTAGTATGTACTTATAATAAACAGTATAACAAATAGACTGTGGTAAGGGAGGGAGGAAGGGAGTGGAGAGTTACTTTTGGCCTGAACACTTTGGAAGTACATGTATACATAATAATAACTACTATATCATAATACAAGGCTCTTAAATAACTAATTAAAATAATAATTCTTTTAATTTAGTAATATTTTTTTTGTTGGTTTTCAAAACGCATTTTTTGTAGTTTTTCGGACGTTTAACGCACAATATAGTTCTTAAAAAAAAAGGTGAATAAATAAAAATTATTATTATAATTAAAAAAAAAAAAAATTAATAATTGTACTGTATTTAGTTTCTGCGTTTTTATATCAAATAAAAATACATTATGTAATGTGGGAGGGAGGGAAGGAGTTTACACGTGGCAATTATAACAAAATGCCAAAGTTCAACAGGTCTGGCAACGCTGTTCAGCTAGCTAACTAACGGTACATTGAGCGTGTATGTGTACGTGTGTGTGTGTGTGTGTGTGTGCGTTTGCGGTTAATTAAGCGCACATTTCTTCTTTTGGCATTTTCTTTATCTGTTTTGTGATTTTTTATGTTTCTGCTTTTTTTATGTTTCTATTTTTTATTTGTTGTTGCTTTGAACCATTTAACCTTGATCAGTTTCATTGCGTTGAACTTTTGATGATACATTTGTGTGTGTGTGTGTGTTTGTTTGTTATTATTTGGCTGTGGCATGTGTGTGTGTTGGTGTGTGTGTGTAAAGTAAACTATTAAACTAAACACATTAAAACTAAATAAACATTTCAATCATTTCATCAGGTTTTTAGGTGAACACACACAATTCCAGACAGAATCCATTTGAAGGATGCCGCTTTAAAATAATTAGAGAGCCCAGAGAGAGAGAGAGAGAGAGAGTACTGAAAGGAACCAAGCTATAAATAAATTTTGATTATTTATTTGATAAAAAATATTAAAATTCCCAACACCAAATATATAAATATATAAATATGAAATTATAATTTTGAATATTAAATAGAACTGTAACGTCTAATGTCGACCCTTTAATATTTTTGTAAATAAACATTTATTTGAGATTTCAATATTATTTTAGGAGAAATAATCAGTTACTGAATTTAATAAATCCGTTTTATATAATTACTAATCAAAATATTAAATCAAAATAACTGTTAGGTCAAAAAATGAGATTGAGCAGAGGAAAAGTAGAACGGATCAGCAGGAAAAAATAACAAAATTTTCTTTTTTAATTTGCTAAAAAAAAATATATTCTATATAAAATCATTATTGAACCGAATCCAACAAAGTACTGATGTGTTCACTTCTCATTTGAATTGACTTGTGTTTTTGTACAGTCTTCACAAAGTTTACAGGGTACAAAAAAATAGAAGGCGATAAAAAATTTAAAAATCCAAGATGATAAATGAGATCAAATGGGCGGCACTGATAATTGTTATGCGATACGATTTATTGGTTAAAATATATCCGAATTTTTAGAGTTACCAACTAGAGTTGGAATTTTAAGAATCTGTAAGAAATTGAGAACTTTTTGTTCATACATTTATTACATATTGTAATAAACATAATAAGAAGAAGGTGATAATAAATGTCAGAAACCCAGAAGACTTCATATGGGCGGCACTGATAATTGTTATACGATATGATTTACTGGGTAAAATATACCCGAAATTTTAGAAGGAACTTTTATCATAATATGGCGACCGTAATTAAATTGGTCATCACATCAAACAAGTCAGGATGTTCTTATTTTATTCAGACATTACAAGATATTACAGGCGACAAAGACATTTATTACTAAATCCACCAGATTCATCGATTTATCAAACGAGTTACAGAGTAATTATGCTCTGGAGGTAATAATTAATGTAAAAAATGGGCGGCACTGATAATTGTCAAACGGTACGATTAATAAAAAAAAAAAAACTTTGACAATTCTACGGACTGTAGTCCATTAAAACTTGAAGTTACATCGATTTATCGTAAGAGTAATTGAGCACAAAAAAAAGAAGGTGGTAATAAATGTCAGAACCCCAGAAGATTTCAAATGGACGTCACTCTTATAGTTATACGATATGAGTTCGAATTTTAAGAGTTTAACTTTTTTTTTCGTAATTTGTTTGATTCTGTCATATTTATGTAATCAATGAAAGATATTTTTTAAAAATCTTTAAAAGAAATACTGTTTCTCTGAAATATTCAGAGAAATAAAGGAGATTCATTTTATATAAAAAAAAGATAATAAAAATATAAAATGTATTATATATATAAGAACCATAGCCTTATAACAATGTATTCCATAGGCTAAAAATATATTTGAATATATTCGAGAAAAGACAAGATTATGATTGAACCCAGGAACATTTTCATTACAATACAATATACCTATTTGTAGGGCAATACTTATTTAGAAAAGACATTTGAAACTGGTGAAGAACCGGAATCGACAGAATCAGTAGAGATTGACTTAGTAGAGCCAGAAGAGCTTGAATCTTCAAATGCAGAAATAGATGAAGAAGATTTAAATATCTAGAAAAATAAGGCAACTAAGACTAGATGAGGGAGTGATAGCAGAAGATATTGTTGTGTGTATATGCCATTAATAAACACCCTGTATTCAAATACTATATTTATGTATTAGGCTAGGCATTATACGTTTTTTGAAATAAAGAACATTCTGAAAATACAAGCCAAGAAACACAGATGAGTTATTATTTTTAATCCTAGTAATGTTAGTTAAAATCTTTGTATACATTAAGCTCGATTGAAACTTTAGAAATAAAGACGCAGTCAGTTCATTTCTGACTAGAAAAGCGAGAGGTTATTTGTATTTCTTTAAAAAGACCATTTGAACAACGGATAAGAAACCATTGGACAACTGTACAACTGGTAATTTGGGCATACGGGAATGAAGAATGCAATAATTAAAATAAAATGCTAGTTTTTATTGAAAAAATGTCCGAAATATCAAAAATAATTTTTTTTTTTATACTTTAATTTACAATCTAACAAGAGATTTTAATTGTATTTTTTTCAGATCAAAAGTTAAGCTATTTTACATAGTATGCATATAGTGAAAAGTCGGCTAAAAGAAAATTTAAAACATGATCTCAAATTGATTATTATGTATAGTATTTATATACAGTCAAAGAAAAGAAAACCCACTTAAAAGAACATAAAAGTGTAGGATAAACAAACAAAAAAAACAAAAAATACAAAAAAAAAATACCAAAATGATTGAGCAATCGAAATGACAGAAAACAGCGACACACACACATACACACACACACACACACACACGCACACGCACACACACTGACTGCTACGTTTGCTTGTGTGCATGTGTGATGATGCGATGACGTAAAATGCAGCCTAACCGCAATCCCAAATCAGAATCAGCTAATTTAAATGTTGCCGCTTTCTTACACACACGCATTTAATGGCTGGGTGTGTGTGCGGTGTGGTGGGGTAACACTTAAAGACAAAACACACAGCAACAGAAGAGGAAGAAAATAATAAAAACCTAACTGAGAAAAATGCCTCAACAATAAATTCCTTGTGACTGGCGCTGTTGCTGCTGCTGCTGTTGTTGTTGTTGCTGTTGGTTCTGCTGCTTACGTTTGCATAAACAAAACATATGTACGTACAAGCATACAAATGTAAATGTGCTTAGAAAGCATATGCCTGTGTTTATATGTATGTATGTTTGCCATTTGATAGTCTTTGAACAATGGCAACGCTTTGTCTTTTCATTTTGTTGCTGCACATTCCTTGCCGCCTACGCAGACTTCGTTAAGTTTGTGTCGTTTTGCAACACTGATTGCCTGGCTGACTTTTCAATTAGAATGCTAAGGCACAGTATTTGTTTGAATAAAATTCACCATGCTTATGTTCTTGCATTGCGTATGCGTATGTTATTGACATGATGCGATTAAGAAAACAAAAATTAAATTAGAATGCTATGTAAATGTTAAAGTCAGCCTTTGCTTTTTCGACTCTCTCTCTCTCTCTCTCTCTCTCTACTTTCTTGGCTCTTGTCTGTCTACACATGTCCATTGCACACCGTTATTTGTACAAATAAAAGCATTTCTTTTGTGCTGTACAAAAGTTCATGTAAACATACTTATATACGTATATCTATGTACATACATATATGTATGTATAGCCCTGTGTACATAATTTGTTCGTCTTTGTCGCTTCAGCAACAACGTCTAAAAACTGATTTTTGAAAATCACGCGCATACTCACAGTCACACACACACACACACACACTTACATTTACCTCAATACACTTACATTAGGAAATAAGCTTGGCTTGATGGGCTGGGCAGTTGCTGTTGTTGTTGTTGCTGGCCGTTCGGTCAATGCGCGTGCTTGAATGTTGTGGTTGTTGCTGTTGTTGTTGTTGTTGCTGTATTGTGGTTGCTATTGCGCAAGTTTAACGGCTTATTGTTGTTGTTGTTGCTTTTGCTGCTGTTGTTCGTCTCCTCCATTGCCATTGCTGTTGTTGTTGTAGGACTCGGCTTACTTTCGCATTGTCGCTCGTCTCAGTTTTCTGCAAAATGTGAAGAAACAAAAGGGCAACAAATGATTACATAGTACATATCAACAACAACGTAAGTGCGAGGGTAGCTTTGAAAGTTTGCAGAAATAGAAGGTGTAAAGCAAAATATGTAAATTGTTAAAAATATGTTGTTAAATAATGAATGTATATTGAAAAATTAAAAAAAAACAAGAAAGAAACGGCTACCTTCGGCACGCCGAAGCTATATACCCTTGCAATGCAATACTCGACCGTTTGTTCCTTCAGCAGCTATAAGATATAGTGATCCGATTTTGATGAAATTCTATCAGATTATACAAATAATAATACTACATCGCACTGCGAAATTTAGTTTAAATATCTTGAAAAACCAAAAAAGTTTTTCATACAAGCAAGTTTTGATATCTTGTAAAACAATTTTTTTGGCCGATTGTTCCGATTACAGCTATATGATATAGTGGTCCGATCGGGCTGACCTGCTATAACAAAATGCATCCGTACCAAGTTTCATCAAGATAGCTCAAAGATAAAGCCAAAATGTAAGCATAGAAACTATATCGATTAAGCTCATCATTATAATCAAGAATATATATACTTTATGGGATCGGAGACGTCTCTTTTTATACATCACACATTTCGATACAAAATTATCAAAGCCTTTTGCAGGGGTATAACTTTATATCGGACAATATTACAAGAAATAACTGATAAATGTCAAGCAATTTTTCGATTTTTAAAATTGTTAATCAAATAAATTATTAATAAGTATTAATGACCAAATTATTTATTTATTTATTTGTGTAACAAGTTAATTCGATAAATATGTGCATAAAATATTTGGATTTGAGCCAATGAAATGCAATTCCATTTCAAAACTTATATATGATATTTTTAATTTCTTTCACAACAGAACAGAGCAATTTGGACACTATGTGCTCTATAAGACATCTTTACACATATACTTAGAAATAAAATATAAGTTTAATAAAAAAAATTACAAGTTAATAATGAATCGACACTCGCAACAAATATTACAAAACAACTTTGAACAACTCTCGAATTGCTTGAGCCGTAAATTAAAAACGGAAAGAATAATTTTTCTTCGTTTAACGAAGTTTAAATGCGCTTAGGTACTAGATATATTCACATATATATAAACTATATATAAGCGCATATGTTGGTTTAATAAGGATTTATAACAATTTAATTTAATTTAATGTGGATAACATGAAATTCTACTTAGATTTACAAATTTATAAAAATAAAAAAAATATTATAAGTTAAAGTAAAAATTAAAAAAAATGTATAAAAAAAATCACCTATTAATATAAATGAATAAATAAATGCTTAAAATGTTTTTTTTTTATTTAAAAACTTTATATATTACAATTTATCTAAATGTTTATATATGTGAAATATGACAAAAAAAAAAAAAAATATATATATATATAAAATAACTTAAAAAGTAAAAAAAAAATATATATATATAAAAAAGCACCTATAAATATATATTTCTATATAAATGCTTTAATTGATTTTTTTTTAATCAAGAGCTTTTTATACCCTTGCAAAAGGGTATTATTTTAATTACAATTTAGCTAAATATTGATATTTCTAAACTAATTGCCTTGTTTAATTAGGTTTTCCTGGAAAAATTCTATTTGTGTGCCAAAAATTATATTGAAATTATATTATTCTACGTTAGGGCATTATAAATGCATTGCATCAAATTTAAATGGGCCACATTGCAATTATAACTTGAAAAACTGCAGAACGTAAAAATTAAAAATTGCCGCAAAACTCAATTAATGAATTGTGCATGTGTGTGTGTGTGTGTGTGTGTGTGTGTGTGTGTGTGTGTGTGTGTGTGTATAAATGAGCGTTTCGCATTTTTGCTGTTTGTGCTAATTTGACAAAAGTACTAAAAGATACAAACTCACACACAGAATCGCATATTCGCATTTATGAGATACATTTGGTTCTGGAAAAAGAAGTTGACAAAAATGAAAAAAAAAAAAAATGTGTCGCAATTTTAATACCCTTTTGCTGATTTTTTATATAAAAACTCAATTCTTAAGCAATTTCTAATACAGCCAAAATTTCTGTTTTTAATAAAATTAAGTTTATTTGCATTAAGCATAATTAAATAAACATAGAATACAAGAAGAGTTTTCGGATTTGGATATATCATAAAAAAAAAAAAAAAACAATAGAAGTGCTCTACAACATATTCATTTTTAACTGATTGTTTAAATATTTTATAGTGTTATAAACAAATGAAAAATTGTTACGCAAATTTTATTTGTTTCTGAATTTTAGTTCCCTATATTTACAATTTAAGACAAAAATATTAAATTTTGTTTTTTCCAGTGTTGCCAACTAACAATTGCTGAAAGAGCACAGAGTAACCCTAACCATAAAGTTAGTGATAAAAAAAAGAGAAAATATTTTTTCTATTAAATTTGAATTTTAAGCAATTGTTTTTTTAACTATTAAAATTATATTAAATTGTCAATTAACCTAATCTCTTCGGAAGTACAGATTTTCAGAGAAGAAACAAATAAAATAATTTTCCAGTCAGATTAGTTAAGTAAATGTTCCGAATAGGCACAATAATATAAAATTTAGTTTAAATGGTTTTTTATATATAAACTGAAACCACATATAAAATTGTAAGTCTACACTCAAAAAAAATCTACATCCAATTGTGGAAAACTGACGTCAATTTGTGGAAAAACAGGTTAGAAATAGTTCCAAAAAATTTGGAAAAAATTTTGTAACTCTGACAGAGTAAATGTATCGAAATGCATCATGTATCGATTTTAATTCGATAACTCCAGAAAACTTATCCTACAAAACATGAAAAAAAAAATCTATAAATTGCCATAATGAAAAAAATTCGTTATTTTTTAAATTTGAATTAAAATTTAATTTACTTGGGTTAAAGAAATAATTCAACATAATTTGTAAAAATTTATATTGAGCATAGAAAATTTTCTGTATTTTGTATGTTTAATCTTATATTAATTTCCTAGAATTCCTAGATTCCATATTTCGATTATAAACCCATAATTTGTTTTGTTTATTCTTAACATAGAAAATATACTCGTAATGTAGAAATTTTCACTTCTAGTTGCCTACTCTGTTTGTAGAATTTTATTTTATGTTTCTTATTAAAAATTAAAAAAAATCTTTTTTCTTAGTGTAGATTGAACATCTTTACATCGATGAAGTTCGTCACTCTAATCAAGTATATTTAGTTTATATATATATTTTATCGAATATAAAAACTTCGCTTATATTACGTGATAAGCCTATAATAACCTTTGCAAGGGTATAAAAATACACTTCGCAATGCAACAAAAGATGCCGTTCCCCGGTTTTTACAGACTGCACAGCACAACTCCAATCCCCTGGATACCTCTCTCCCCCTAACTTTATAACCAAATGCAACAACGACCCTCTGTAGAGAAAGATATTCCAAGTTGCATTGGATCAACATCATCTGCGGATCGACGGCAAGCTGCACGGATGCTGAGCGTGACGGCGTCACGTTGCCCTGGGATTATACTTATGCAAAAGTAAAAAAAATATATATATATATATACAAAATTGCAAATGTTGCAGTTGCAGTTGCAGTTGCAGCAGCTGTGGCAAAGCGACAAACCAAATGAGGTAGACACATTTGTTGGCTGCGCGCACAGTGAGGCAACAATTTAGTTATCGACTTAATTTATAAATGCGCATTCACATTTTCAACAAGGAAATCAAAGACAATTGTTTATATAAATAAATAAACAACAACAAGAAAATGTTTCCATACAAACAAATGTGAAACCTTTAAATATATACCAAGTAGTCAATAGTAAACAATTGAAAAACAGCATTTGATTGTCAGTAAACAAATGTGTGTATGTATATACTATATCAGAAAGGTACATGACAACCCCTAGATACATAAGGTAGTATAATGTACCCGTAGAAACTGCTTAAAGTCACAATGTACCCTCGTTTTTGTTGAAAAACAAAAAACTACAAATATGTTTCAAGTAATTGAAAAAAATGCACTCTAAATTTTACAATTTTAAGCTGCAAAAAAAAAACTCATTTAATTTTTAATAATTTATACTATTGAAATATTTCATTATAAACGTGATGTTAAAATTTGATTTTGTAGTAAACATTTTATAGAAAATATTATGAATAAAAAATCAAAATCAATTTGAGTAAAATTTTTTATTTAAAGTACTTTCCATATGCTTAACAATATCTAGCTTTAAAAATCAAATTTTACTTTATTTAATTTATTGTATTCAAATATTTCAGTTTAAACTTAAATTTACAATTTGGTTTTGTAGAAAAATTTGATAGAAAATATTATGAATAAAAAATCAAAATCAATTTGAGTAAAATTATTTATTTAAAGTACTTTCTACATGCTTAACAATATCTAGCTTTAAAAATGAAATTTAATTTCAAACAATTCCTGTAGTTCAAATATTTCATTATAAAAATGATGTTAAATTTTGGTTTTATAGAAAAATTTGATAGAAAATATTATAAATATAAAATCAAAATTAATTTAAGCAACATTTTGCTTCAAAGTACTTTCTAAATTTATCAGATAAAGCAGCTAATGATTTAACAAGTTTTTAAAAGCTTGATTAAAAAAATCAAATCACAAAGTTTACTCTTTCCTTTTTAAGAATATATATTTTAGTAAATATATTTGCCACTTTTTTTTTAATATTCTAGAAAATTCTAAAAAAAAAAAAAAATTGCGTAAAGAATTATTAAATTTAAAAAAAAACAATTAACTAAATTCTTTAAAACATTAAAACCAGGCATCACAAATAAGAGTTGAATTCAAAGAAATCAAACCTGAGAAAAATGTTCTAGATAAAGTGGAAAATCTTAGATATACTAATTCAGGATGCACTATTATAAAAACAGGATAATCTTTTAATTCTAATAAATTATTAAAAATTAAATTATAAATTGCAATTTTTCGCTCAAAAAAAATTAAGATGATGAAAAGGCAATTCAATTTTAATTTTTATTTTAAAAGTTAAATATTATAAATATTTTTCTATTTTTATTTTCAAATCTCTTTTGAACTAAGTTGAGTATTTCAAGAGTTATTGAGATTAGTATCATCATCAAAATGTCAACTGTTTAGATGATATTCAAAATCAAATTTTATTACCTAACAATTAAAATAAAATTTAAAAAATAACTTTTATACTCAATATTTAAATACAAATTGATAAATAATTTTTATTTTCGGCTGAAAAAAAAGACTAATTGTCAATTATAATGAAAAAATTTTCATAAATTATTTCCAACTCATAATTTGTATACAAAAAAATTATAAAACTTGCGTTTTCTGATAAAAAATTAAAGTTTTTATATAAAAAAAAATGGTTTATAAGTTTCGACTCTATTTTAATAATAAATATAATATGATATATTTAGTATATTTTCGTTCATTTTAGTAATACACATAGTATTTATTAAAATTTAACTCATATGCGTTTCAGTAAATTGTTTACCTTCTTCAGGTAGTCTGTAAATGATATAATATACTTTATTTCATGCTAAAGAGTTTATATATATATATATATATATATATAATATGCCACTGTGCGATATGTTAATTAAAGATTTCTATATATTCTATGCCACACAGTCAGTCTGGCTGATGGGAGAGGGGTTTGCGGGTTGAGGGTCTGTGTTGAAAGAGTTGAAAGAGCTCTTAAGTATGTTGCATATAGATATAGTCGCATACTTATACATGTCTGTGTATATGCCACTTGTAATGTGGCATAGCTTGACCCGGCACAGTTTATTTTGAGCCAGGTTTCTTTCTTTCTTTTTTTTTTTCCTTTCTTTATTTTTCTTTTTCTTTTACCTTGTTTTTTAATGTTTTCTTTAGAGGCGTCATCTGTGGCATTGCCCAATATTCGCTTGCGTAACATTCAACACGATAATATGGCCCAATGGGGCAACTAACCTGAGGTCGCCCTGAGGTCCGTGAGTGAAGAGTGAAGAGTGAAGAGTAAAGAGAGGTGTGTAGTCCAAGAGTTTTTAAGTAATTTTTTTTTTTTTTTTTTGGGTAAAACACACGCACAGTCATTGTTGGGCATCGATGATTATTGGCAGCGTAAACACACACAGACCCAAGTCTTACTCTCTCTCTAGTACTCTACCCCTCAACCCATATGCATTACGCCATCTGTTTCTGCAGGCAATCGGAGAAATAAAATTAAAAAAAAAAAAAAATTCGATTTCAATTTCATTGTTTTAATACTCTGTTTTTGTAGGGCAACAAAGTATATTTAAATTAAATTAAATTCAACTATTTAAAATCACAATAAAACTTGCAATTGTTGAGTTTTGTTAGAAATATCGGGTTGATAAAGCTATGAATAAACATACACTATACAGACTTGCAGAAAAATAATATTCATATGATATGATGATAAATTGTTTCAATTTTGTTTGAATTCAAGCTTAAAACAAATACAATAAAAATGTATTATAATTTAAAAAGAAAAATGATATATATATTATTATATATTATAAAAAAAATATATATATAAATGTTCATATATTTTTTTGATGTAAATAAAAATAGTTAAAAATAAAAATTATTATTGAAAACAATTATTTTACAATTTTTATTAAATCGAAAATAAAAATTATTTTACAATTTTTATTACAAAAATCAGACATTCAAATAATGTCAATTTTCATAATAAAAATTAAAAACAAAAAATATATTAAAATTTTTATTATGAAAATTAACAAAAAAAAAAATTCAATGTAAAATAAAATCCAGGCCTAAATCATGGCTAAAATATTAATCAGGGTTTTCAACTCTTAAAATTAAAATATAAAAATTATGAAATTAAAATTATTTGTTCATTTTTATTACAAAATTTCAAAATAACACTCATTTTTATTATAAAAATTATAACTCTTTTTTTATTTAATAAATTATAACTCTTATTTTTCAATTGTTATTATTAAATCCAAATGTAAAAACTTCATGTTAATATCTTTGGCACTAGCAGTTGTATTAACAAAATTTAAAAACTTTCACAATGTTTGGCTTAATACAATTTATATTATACATAATATCACCTTGAAGGAACAACATTATGTATCCTAAAAGTATGAAAAATAACTTTAATTTTTAAATAAGATTCAAATAAAAATTAAAAATAATAGTTTATTTTTTTTCTAGGATACTGCAATCTGAATAAGTATATCTAAGATTTTCCTATTTATCTAGATAATTATTTTCAGTTTTGATTTATTTTTTAAGCTCATAACTCTTATTTGTGATTCCTGATATAAACAAATCTTCTATAACTAATCATAATCTACGCAACTTATGCAAAATTATTTTAAAAAATATATTCTATAAATTGTTGTTCATTTCACTTTCTGTTTGAGTTTAAGATTAATTAGTTAAGATTCAAATTTTGGCATAGATTTTTCACTCTGTGTGCCTTAAGAAAAAATATAAAAAAATATTTGTATATTAGGGGCACATATTCCGATTTCCGCTTGCCATTAAAAAAGACATTTCAAATCTTTGTTTATACAACAATTGATATTTAATAAAGAAATATAATACGTTCTGGAATTTATTCTTTTGATTTTAAAAAATCAACAAATTTATTTATTTTTTTGTTTATGTCTGATGTGCTTGACATATGAAACCAAGACAACATTTATAGTTCCCAGAATTTTTTTTATAGTCAACGTTAGCAAATTTAATTGTTTAATTATATTATATGATATAAGATGAGATCAAAAATATGTGCAAATTGCCGCTTTCCGCTTATTTAAGCAAAAATTAATATGACATGAGTTTTTTTTCTAAAAGATAAGATCAAAAAATGCGGCGCTCCTCAAAAATGAACACAATTTTTTTGAAAAATCTATAATCAGTCAAAACTTGTAATGGGAAACCTAAAAAAAAAAAAAAAAATCGGAGACAAAAAAAAGACAAATTATAAGATTGTAAATAGAGCATAAAACAATCGGGAGGTATTTGGACTGCAGCGATTTAGTTTTTTTTTTAGCCTCATATTATTATAATGTGTCAGCGTAGCAAATGAACAAAAAAAAAAAAAAAAATTAAAATGCATTCGAAGGGAAATTGTATGGAGCAGGGGCCAGGCAGGAGCGTTGGGGGCAGTCTTTGCTTATCACTAGAGGGGGGTTTGAGGTGGGGTTGTCCATTTAGCTATATATCAATTATAATATTTTAATGGTTTTTCAATGCGTTTCAATTTTGTGGCTACAATTTCAAGAGGCTGCCAAGTAACACACACACACACACACACACATACATATATATGTTATACATATGTTTGTCTGTTGTGCGTGTTTGTGTCAAGGGTTGCGCTGATTATTTTATGGCCATGTGGAAATCTACAGGAAATGTCCGAAACAGCAAGCCCGGCGTCTGGGCGACGTTTTCCAGTGAAAAAAATAAAGAAAAACGTTTTCACATTTCACATTTTTATGGCATTCTCGAGTGGCTCGCAGCGAAATGCAACAACAGATCAAGAACAAGAAGAGGAAGAAGCAGCAGCAGCAGCAGCGCAGCAGCAGAAAGAAGCAGAGAATCAAGAATGTTGTATAAGACAAAATTGTTAACTTGGCGCATGGCCGTAAAGCAATTAAAACACGCACACACACACAAGCACAACAGAAAATAAAAATACCCATTTGGGAAATTGTACGCACAAGCAACGGGTCATTGGGATATTCAAGAAAATTAGCAACAACATGCGAATAACATTTGTTAGGCGCCGCGGCGCTTACCTTAACAGTCTTGTAAAATTTCCCAAAATGGCGTTGCTATGAAAAAAAAACCCAAATATAATAACAATTTTCATTGTATGTTTTTCGTTTATTTTGCAACTGAGAAATGCATATTGCATGACAACAGCAGTTACTTTGGCCGTTAAAAATGCTCAAGAAAATAACAATGAACAAATTCCAATTCAAAGTTCTATAGAAAACACATAAAAATCATTACAAATTTAGCTCACAAAACGAATGAATACAATAAAACTGTTTACGTTTAAAAAAATCAAAAAAAAAATCTTTGCTAAATCATGAATATTTCTAGACTTTTAGTTTGAAAGGCACAAAAATATGTTGATAAAAATTTTGGCAATTTAGTTTATTTCAGACAAAAAAAATAAATATACAAAAGTCAGCTGTATTTTGATGTGTCGAAATTTGAATACTCTACTAAAAAAAAAAAAAAAAATTATAGTAGACACGCAATATTTAATACATTATTGTGACAATTAAAAAATCCAGTAATGTAACATAAATTTTCTAAAGTTCTTACAATATAATTTTAAGATAGTTTATACACCCCACGATTGCCATGAATAATAAAGTAGGAATTTGGATTTGCTGAGTCAACTCAAAGTTCTGCGTCTACTTATTGGGGTAAGAAAATGAAAACTTCAAAGTAAAAGAAAAATAAACAAAATTGAATGAAAAAAAAAAACAAAAATAATTGCGAATACAAAAGTCGTGCAAGATCGTATTTCTTTAACATAAACAAAAGTTTTTAACTGATTCACACAACTAAGCAAATATATAATCTACATTGTAAATCCTCAGATTCTGCTTCAAAAGCTAAGCTTTCAAAAAAAAAAAAAAAATAAAAATAAAATAAATAAATAAACAAAAAGTAAAAACTTGCTATTTTTATGAACAATCTCAAAAGTAAGAAATAATGTGATTTTATTGAAATATTATAAAGAAAAGTTAAAAATTTGTTAACTAATCTCTTAAGAGAATATTTTAGTATTTTTTGCTTGATTTTCATATAGTATGTATTTATTAGGGGCTGAAATAATTTTAATTTATATGTTATTATATTATTAATTATTTACTTGTTAAAATTAATTTCGTTAATTTTTTCAATTCCTTGTAAAAATAACAATTTATTTTTTAGTTTAAGTTTGAATAATAATTCTCAGGAACCAACCAGATGCAAAAATAATTACATACAATAATATTATCATTGCGGAGTCGTTATTGCAAAATTATTTTAATTTTTATTTTTACCTAAATATTAAAAATAATATTTAAAATTGTTATTTAAAAATATTTTTCGTTCAAAAAATAATATAAGTTTTTGTATTATTATTTAAAGTTATTTTTGCTTAAAAATTGAAAATAATAATAAGGATTTTTGGAATATTATTCAAAAATCATTTCATTTCACTATTAATATTATTCGTTTAAAAAAATATTAACATTTTTGGTAATTTATATACATAAAAGCCATTAAATGGCTCTTAATTGAAAAATGTTTTTCGCTCAAAATATAAGTTAAATTAAATTTAATTTAATACATTTAAATAACTCTTAATTACATTTTATTTCGTTCAAAAATTAGTTAAAAATTTGTTAAATTTTATTTGCTATTCAATAACTTATTTAAAAATTTATTTTGTTTAAAAAATCACATAAATTTTTTGAGATTTTTAAATGAAACTTAAAAAATTAATCGTTTTATTTTTCGAACATTATTAAAACAAGTTTTAAATAATGGTTGAAATGCTGATGAAATGAAGATTTTATTGGAATATTTTTCTCCAAAAGTTATGTAAAAAGTTGATTAATAAAATTAAAAAAAAAAATAACAAAATAATCGTTATTAACAGTCCCTTATTTATTTATCCTTAAGTGCGGAGAAAAAGAATTAATAAAACTTTCAGAAATTTATTTATTATTGCATTATTCTATTATTATTATCTTTCGAAGTTTTTTGAATTTTATTTTATTTTTTCTTAATTGAATTGATTTTATTTGCTCCAAATATAATTACATTTTTTTTTTTAATTTTATTTAATAATTATTTAATGAGTTTTATTTATATTTTATTTTGTTGAAAAAGCAGTTTAAAATTTGTTAAACTTAATTTGTTATTAAATAACTAGTTTAATCTTTTTTTTTGTTGTTCAAAAAATAAAGTTTTTCAGATTTTTAAAAAAGGTAAAAATTTAATCGTTATTTTTATAAAATTAATTAAATAATTTGCAAGTCACTGTTGAAATGCACAGATTACTATTTGAGAATTTTAATGGAATATTTCTCACTCCAAAAGTTATGTTAAAAGTTGATAAAATAAAAGTAATTTACAAAAAAATTACAATCCTAATATACGGTTCCAGGTTTATTTATCCAAAAGTGCAGAGAATCGTTTTATTTTTTGAGAATTAATAAAAACAATTTGAAATAATGGTTTAAATGCACAGATTACTATTAGAGGATTTTATTATAATAGTTGCCCCCTCAATATAAAATGGAATTTTAATGATTTTTTGATAAAAAAAAATATGAAAAAAAAAATGAAAAAATAATCGTAATTTACCGTACCGGGTTTATTTTTGTATTTTTCCTAAAGTGCGGAGAAAGTGAATATTTATAATATTTATTTAGGGGGTTTTTTTTTTTGGGTCCCATACCTGTTTATCCTGTTTATCTTTAAGCATTATCTTATCTGGGAATATTTGACAAAACACTTACCTTAGCAAATAGTCTCCATGGGTATTTTTGTAGCTATTGGAGCGGCGGGAGTTGGCGTTGAGTCCGCCGTTGCATTTGGTGTCAGATCATCCGGACTGGGGCTGGGACTCGCCGGGGCTGTGGTCGTCGTTGTTGTTGTAGTTGTTGCATTCATTGAGGTATTCTGGGTGAACTCAGTGCCACAGCCAGCCATTGAGGGTAAGCCCTGAGAGCTGCTTGAATGCTGTACACCATTTGTGGTATTTGTTATATCGTGCCTCAATCTGGGGCAACATATACGCTTACAGGCGGTCCACACCTGCGGCTGACAGCCCACGACAATGAATATGAAGACACCCTGTAAGGCATTTATTAGATCTGTCAACAGCCAGGCATCGTGTGGTCCACCAACTAGCCAAGAGATAATATCCCAGATCCAGGTGACGCCCATGACAACGACCAGCTTCAGGCAGACTCTGCCCAGGGCTGACTTCTCCGACGTGGACTTGACATCATCGCGCTTCCATAGGCCACAAGTCAGCTGATGTGTGGTCGATATAAAGAGCACAATATTGATGCACAGCAGCAGGCCAATGGGTCCAAAGAAATAGGCGAATATGGCCAAATTGCGATTATCGAACCAGCAATAGTCCTGGCCAAAACCCGGACGCAATAGCGATGTATCCGTCTCCGGCAGCTGATCCACACAGACAGCAATGGCGCATATGAGCAAGGGTACGCCCCAGGCATAGGCGGAGTAGAGACGCAGACGTAGTGCCTCCTGATTACGCTCCAATGAGCTGGGTCGAAAGTCACGGAATGTCCACCAGATGTTAAAGCACATCGTATTAAGCCAAAAGAACGCCGATAAAAAGAAGAATTGCATGCCCATGGCCAAGAGCAAACAGCTAACAGAACCGGCTACCAAGCCCGTGCTCAACTCCTCAATGGCCAACAGAATCTTGCCCAGCAGCAGGCAGAATACATAATAGATCTGGCAGCGCCAATGCAACGCATGATGCACAGCGGGCAGCATGTAGCCTGCCACCAATGTGGCAGCCAGGAAGACAATCGAAATGATGATGCCCACATCGAGTACGGCTTTCTGTAGGCTGCCATCAAAGTGTCCTTGATTAATGTTATTGCTGTTCTGCCTATTATTATTATCCTGGCCAAAGTGTTGAGTGCAGGCAATAATCTTCACCTCACCCGCACGTTCCGTATGCTCCAGGCAATACTGTAGAGCCGTAAAATTGGTATAGCTCAAATGCAGGACACCCGTAGTGCGATTTAAGCTTGCCTCATGCCAATCTCCGGCTATGGCATAGCCGCTGCTATTGCCCGGACATTCGGGCAGGCCGTAGCTAGTTTGATAGCTGCCCGCCGGCAATTGTGGCTCAAGTTGCAACAGCTGTTGACCGCCATCATGCGTGGGCGTCTGTTGCAAGCTGCAGCTTTTAATGCTGCTATCATAGCTGCCCCATTTGCCGCAACATTTGCGCATGCGCAATGTGCTCTCCATTGTTTCGGCCAAACGTTCGCCAACGGCAGGCAAATGTTGATTATTCTGGGCCGGCTCAATATCCAGGCAAACCAATGCCACATCCTGATCCACACAATAATTTGCAGGCTGCACGAGCAGGCTGCGTTCACGCACCGACATGCTGCCATTGGGAAAGAGTACAACATTTGCCTGGCGACTGCTAAACAGCTCCAGCTGCTGCCGCTCCCCCTGGCAGCTGGGCCGTGTGTTGGGCAGAAATTTAATGAAGCGCGGCTTGCCGCCCGTTGGCTCATAGAATTGACGCTGTTGTGTGAGGAGCACCAATGGCACCCACATTTCGGAGGCGCCCGCAATGCATGCACGTGTGGTGGCATTTAGATATTCACCTTGATGGCAACATTTGTTGAGTAGCACGCGAGGTGGTGGTGTGCGTGGTGGCGGCGGTGCAGCTGTTGTTGTTGCTGTTGCCATTTCCTGTGCCTGGCTGTTTATAAATTGCAGCTGCAGCAGCAGCAGCGGCAGCAGCAGCAAGCGCTGCTTAAAGCTTTGCATATTTAAAGCTTTCGTCAAGTCGTCCTAGTGATGATGCCTTCGTTCAAATTGCACTTAACTACACTTAATACATATGCATATATCTATGTATGTGTGTATGTTTGTTTGTATGTATGCTATTTCAAGCTGCCAACGTTTTTGTTGTGTGTCTAATTTTTTGCTCTCTTGTTTGGCTTCTTTTGCTTCCTCTTCCTCTTCTTCCACTTCTTCTTATTGTTGCTTTATGCTCTCATTGCAGGCGCTCGTTGTCAATTATGTGAAAATACAAATACTTTTGTTGTTGTTGCTATTTCTTTTCTTTTTTTTCTTTATTGTTATTTTTCAGTCTCTTGCATTGTTGTTTGGCACTAGTTGGTGTCAGCCCCTTCCCCCCGCTAGACGCATACTATATGTCGCTACCGTTGTCGTCATCAAGCACGCATGATCTTTTCTCTACTTCTCTTCAGCTATACGCTTCTTCGTCTTCCTCTGCGTCTGCGTTTGCGTCTCACAATTGTGCTGAGGCGTTTCGTTTCGGTTCTCAAGCGTAGCAAAAAAATTACTTTTCACTTTTCAAGATATTTATCCACGTTTTCACCGTGTAGAGGTATTTTTTCTTTTGTTTTTGTCTTGTTAAATATTCTCAAATAAACTTCGCGTCAGTTGAACAAACCACAATTGAATTTCAAGCGCGTCAAGAAAATAAATAAAATTGATAAAAAAAATGAAATGCCGTACCATACAACCGCAACAAACGAATACAGAATACCGACTGTCGACTGTTAAGTTAACATGCTTACATGTTAAGTTAAGAATGTTGTTTTGCCACTGTTGAACCTGCAAATCTATCGATGATTGGTCATATGAGCGATGAACTTGAATCGATATATAATATGCGATATTGTTTTTAATACAATTTACAACACTATTGAGCTGCCACTGCCAGTGTTGCCGGATGTGGCAAGCTATTTACTTGTGGCAGCACTGTAAAAATAAAGTTTTGGCAACTTTCTGTTATGTGGTTCTGTCCTTGACTGAGGTTTGATTACTTACTATTGAAATAAGCATAGTATACTTATTGGTGTTGTGTTAATATCGCCAAAGCTCTTGGTTTGGCTTGTATCTTTGCTAGCATCACACATCACAGGGTTACATGTGTTCCTAGTATTTCTACTTGGTACACCTACCATATTTACAATACCAGTATTTTCAAAATATTGGTAATATTTGTAAGTCCTTAAAATTTTAGACTAAAAAATAAAACTAAAAAAAAAAACAGACCATTATATTAATTTAGCTTCATTGTTGACAATGTTATTTTAAATCTCGTAAAGTCCAAAGTTTATTGAGTTTTTGGCATAAAAACGTTTTCTAATGCCGTTTTATACCAATTTTAATATCAATTAAAAACAAAAAAAAATTCAAGACTTGATAATTTTATAAGTTTTCCTAAAATTGTAGGGGAAAAGTGCAAAAAAAAATTTGTTTTTTAATTATAAATGAAGTTTAAATTTATCTAGTGAAAAAAAAAATAATTGTAGAAAAATACCGCATGAAAAGTTTTCATAGCAAAATAGAAATTTTCGATTCTCATAAAGTCAAAACTAAATCGATTTTCATGCGGTATTTTCATTATACTATTATTATTTCTGAACTTGTAATATAATTTATAAACATATATATAAGATGAAAGGAACCCCTCGTTCCTGAATCCTATCTGAAATAAAGATCACCTAGTACATTACAAAAATTTTGATATTGTAATAAGGCATGTTTTATTGTATTTCCGCTAAAATTTCAGCTATATCGATATTACTTTTATCGAAAATAAATCAATTGACCAAGTTGATATTACTCGTAGTGCTCTGGTACTGCTTAATAAAATAAAACTTTCTCTCACACTCGCTTCGTTTTCTATGCTCTGATCTGTGAACTAAAAAATCGTGAATTATTGTTGCACCTAGGCCAGTTAATACCCAGAGAGCTCAGCTAAAGAAACTAATAAATCGTATAGTCGGTATGGTCGCCGGAGTTGGGCGAGAATTTGTTAGGTTGAATTGGATTGGATGGGGGGTTGTCTATTTTTGGGGTGGAGAATGGGGGGAAAAAATTCGATGGAAAATAGAAAACAAATCCATTTGATTAAAATTGTATGCCCAGGCGGACTGATGATACCAAAAACAAAAAAAAAAAAACAGGGTGGTTCAGTGTATGGCCTCGAGCTTAGGTATTCCTTTTTTGGGTTTCACTTTGGATGCGGGTGACTGCGACGCATGTTGGCATTAAGACATCAAATTGACAACAACAACAATGTTGGCTAACTGGGGAAAACAACAACAAACACTGACAGCAGTTAAAATCGTTAACCAAGCGATGTGGAACAGACCAAACGCCTGTCGCAAATTCACCACGGCCTTGGGACCAGCTCCCCAACTTCAGATTCAGATTCTGATTCAGTTTGTAGCATCTATATGGATTTCCGAGTGCTCTGGTGCTTGAAATTAGATTTTTTTTTTAGAAATTGGAGACTGGTGAAACTCATAGCTTTCGTTTCGAGTCTTAAGTGAGCTATATGCTCACGTGGCTAGTTTAATCAGAGGAGGGAGAGTTTTTTTCTATACTCTGTTGCCATTGGGCTGCTAAAGCGAGTTTGTTGGGTTTGTTCTATTTTTTTTCTCAACTTTAGTTATCAAATTAGCACTTAGAAATAAGATTTTTTTTAGGCATAACAAATTTTCGATAAGAAGAATAAAATAAAATTCTAAAAACAGAAAAATCTACAAAGAAGTGAAATTTTCCACAGTACGAGTATATTTCCTATGATAAGAATAAACGAAAAATATTATGGGTTTATAATGGGTTTATGATATGAATTTTCTTCGTTATGAAATCCAGGTGTTCTATGACATGAATATAAGATTAAACATAGTAAATGCAGGACATTTTTTATGCTTAATATACATTTTTAAAAAGTATTTTGAATTATTTCTGTAACTAAAGTAAAGTAATTTTATTTGTAAATTTAAGAAATAAAATAAAACATGTTTTGTAGAATAAGTTTTCTTGAGTTATCACAATATATTCGATACATGATACATTTCGATACATTTTCTCTGCCAGAGTTACAACATTTTCGGCACTTTGTGGTAATAAAATTTCTATGAAACTATTTATATTCTGTTTTTTCCACAAAATCATCGTCAGTTTTCTATACTTTTTTTTTGAGTGTAGTTACATTTTGTATATATCACGCCCATAAACACTTTCAGATTTAATTAAAAAGTCCTATATCTATCATATTTTATGTTGATCTGCTTGATAATTTTAAATAAAAATATACTTTATACGCTCATCCTCCGTCCTCTTAAATGAATAATACCTAAATAGTTTATTCTTGAAATATTGTGCTAAATATATTTTTGTCAAGTTTAGCTTTATTTTTAAAGTTAATCATAGTTTATATCTTCCAGTACCTTGTAGGTAGAGCCAGCAAATTTGATAGGAGAACTTTAGATAAAATTCTTAAAATATCGAGAAAATATATTTTTACCGCAAATAATGTCATTAAAGTTTATATGAGAGCTGTCGAGAAACTTCTTTGATTTTATTTTTCATTATATAGAGAAAATCATGAAAATTTTCATAAAAAACTTTCACAGATTTTATAAAGTTTAAGAGATTTTAAAAAGTTAGCCCAAAAATATTTGCCAAACTTCTAAGATTGATACAATCTTTTAGCTAATAATTTAATTAAAAAACCATATATGAGCACTTTTCAGGACCTCCTGCAGCATCACAAAATACTCGAATGACAACAGAGTATATATCAGTCGGGTCACAACTTGTTTCGAATTTGTTTATGCTTTTTCTTTTGGTGTTTTGTACTCGATGGCGGCAAATCCTTCAAACAGCATGTGATTTATAATGCTTGATCAGAAAATAAAGAAAGGGGGAAAAGGTCCTCCCAAATAGATTAGATATATATATAAGGTGGGCAATATAAATAAATGTTTATGAGCGGATTATGTTTGACTTAACCAAATTCCATTTGAATTTAATGAGCCCAAAGATTACATTGTAGAGCATTTTTAATTGAAATATGTCGCCACGACATTTCATACACATTTAACAATCCATCAGAGCGCTGTGTGTTCCCTTCCTCCTCCCCCGGCCCGGGGCATCCAACTGCTGCATGCCCCATTCTTCTCAGACACTCCCCCAACATCTCTGCCACTTAATGGCACTCTTGTTTCTTCTTCTTTAGGTTTTGTTGTCTAATTTATGTCGCCATCGTTGCCGCCTTGTCTTCAATTAGTCGCCAGGCAAATGCAACTGGCAACTGCAACTGGCAACTGGCAACGGCAACTTGCAACTTGCAACTGGCAATGGGCAACTGCAACTGCCCCCGGGGAGTGTAGTGGCATCTCCGCTTACATTGAAAAGTGCCGCTTCAACCCCCGCTCCTCCTGCTCATCCCCCTTCGATTCAAATCAAACTAAAACTATTCGTCTAGCATTACTTGATACTTAACCAACGTTTATTTATGTGCCTGTCAGCGCCTCTCAGCTGCTGACTTTTTGGTAAATGCAAAAAAAAATAAATAAAATGATCTAGTCGAGTGTGTGTGCGACTTGCAGATACCCTGTAATTGAGGCCTCAACACTCAATACATACTTAAGCATAAATCAAACATTTAAAGCCTTGAGAGCATCGCCAATCTGACAATTTTAACAGAGGTAGCTTAAACTTATCGATACTATCGAAAGTGTCAATAAAATGCATTAAAACAACACTAAAAGCGTATTAACCAATAAATTAATACTATTTTTAATTAACAAGGTAACTAGCATAAACTATCGCTGAAATTATGAAAGCAGCAGAAAATAAGCAAAACTATCGATATTTTAAGTTCACATTTAATCAACATTTTTATTCAAACATTTTAAACAATGAAATAGTTTGTTTTATTTACCAAATAGGCACAAATTGTTACAATTTATTTTTTAATATATATTAAACTTATTTTCTTTTAACGATAGTTCACTAGCTTCATAATTTTACTAAATATCGATAGTCAGCGCAAAAATCAAATTATTTACATTTATTTAACAAATAGGCACAAATTGTTACAATTTATTTCTAAACATATTTTAAACTTACTTTCTTTTAACGATAGTTTTTGATAGCTTCACAATTTTACTGAATCTCGAAATTATAATCAAATTATTTATTATAATCGATTAATCGATTCCTTTCAGTTTTACTATGAAATCGTTATGATATTCTTAAGTATTTTAGTGATAGAGTTTACCAAGATATACATTTATTTAAAGTAACTAACTATTAAGAGATTCACAATTCTAAAATATATCTTCATCTGTCTGTTACATACATTGACACAACTTTGTAATACCCTCTTGACACAATTTCAATGAATAATACAGGGTATAGAAACTCCCTCAGCTTTATGTCTTAAATCTTAAATCTTAAATAGAGGGGGGCCCAGGGACAGGGGCTGAGGGGCAAAGTAGGCGCCTTGCAATAGCTTTTTGTTAATTGAAACCTGTTGTAAATCACAAATCATATCGAATGGCGGCTATTTTTTCATTTTTTTGGCGTCACTTGTCCCAAAACAAAACAACAAACAGAAGAACAACAAATGCAACAGATGTCGTCAGTTTTTCATAATTTTAAAAGCCGAATATAGGCGTCTGAAATATTTTGCGGTTCATTTATGGACCATTTTGGGAATTAGATCATAAAATTGATGCCGCCCAATAGAGAACTCAGGAATATTAACAATTTAAAGAACGAAATTGGCCTTAGTCTACATAAAACTAAAAAAAATATATATATATACTGTAGAAATTTTGACAATACCCTTTGAAGCAGATATTCACTTTTTAAGTATATATTATTTTAATAAAAAAAATGCTAAATTAATTCTTATCATATGTAAAGTTGACTTGAAAACATTATATAATCATGAATGAGATATTTTTGGTATTTCCTAATATAAGATATGGGATAAAAAACAAATTGAGCTGAAAACCCAGTAGCTAGCGCTCTTTAATTAAAGTAGATTAAGAATTTATTTTTTAATCTTTCTCTTAGAGAGAATAAAATTCTGTTCGAATAAATATATGTATCTAATATTATAAGCCCAGGAAAAAATCTTAGCAGGATTTCTTGATGTGCGAACACATAAGTTTGATTAATATATCAGAGACTGGAATAGTTGAAGTAATTTAAAGAAACCTACAATCTTACGAGTATTATGCCAATTTAATATTACGCTACTATCTACTAAGAAATCGGTCTTATTAACTCGATATTGATATTGCAATTTTAAATATAAATTCCCAGTATTTGGTTACTAGGAAAGCATTTTCTTTAAATGAAACGCATACAAAAAAACGATTTAATAAAAATTCTTAAATTTTCTCCAAGAAATTCAGCTAATAAGTTTAGACTCTGAGAGAGGTTAAAATTATTATAACTAAAGTGCTATAATAAACACATTTATAACTATACATTTAAGTTAAGAAATGTAGAATTTAAACTAACATTTTATATATAAACAAACTTAGAATGTGGCAACTGCACTGTTTTTATATATTATCAATAGAATTTTTTTGTTTATTAATATAATTTTTTATTATTATATTTGCAGAGTATATTAAGATGCCAAAAATTAAAACTAAATCTTTAAAATTTTGCCTTTATATCATTTTTAGTGATTTTCGGCTAAGAGAAGGAAAGCATCAAAAATTTGAAAAAAACTTTAAAAATTTAAAAATGTACCAAAATATTCTCCTAGATGTATGTGTTTATATAGACAGACTGATCAAGAATATATATATATATATATATATACTTAATATTCACATTTGCAAAGCTATTTTAACCATTTAATTTTTTTAAGTACAGGGTGTAAAAATAGTAATTAAATAGGGTCGAATAATACACTATCCTTGAGTTTGATTAGTTTTGGATTATATATTATTATAGCTTATATAATTTCTATTTTAAATTTTCAGTTTTTTATTATAAAGAAACGTTGTCATCATCGATCACAATATTTAAATAAAATCAGACAACTGTAAACTAATGACATTTGCAGTTGCTGCTGCTCTTCTACCCCTGTCAAGGATCTTTTCTATAATTTTTGGTCCTGCTGCTGCTCTGTTGTGGTGTCCTGCGTGTGTATCCGCTTACAAATGTCAAGGATGCGATGCGCCTGCTGTTGTTGCCACTGTGCAACATTGAGGGTTGATCCTTGGCTCATTTGTTTGTTTTGAGTGCGTCGTTGGCTGTCCAAATATGCGGCAGCTTGTAACAATTACCAAATGACACCCTCGACAATCGGCAATCGACAATCGGAAATGTCCTTTGTGAGATAGAGAGAGAGATAGAGAGAGAGAGAGAGAGACAGCAGGACATTGCGCAAATATTCACTTGTCGCAAAATCAATGGCAATATATTCACCATTAGTTGTTGCAAATGAAGTAATCAAGTGGAATTAACTTCAAACTCTGTTTTCAGAGGGAAAAATTTATGATCTGGAAGTGCTTGATGGGGTTGAGTATTTAGATGGGACTTTGATCTGATTTTTGTTCACATTATTCTTAGTTTAGGCATAGATTCAATTGAAAAGTTTCAGTTTAAGTTATTCAACATCTAGAAGAGTTATTTGAGATTCTACTTTCCATCAAACAAAGTCTACTTGAAGTATTTAAGAAGAAATCTTTTTCATACTTAATTTTTTATAAATATCTTATAGCTTGGGAGCTATTGAGTTATTGAATACGAGAAAAATAATTTTTTTGATATTTATACTTTTGTTATTAATAAATTTCATAGCTCACAAACTAGCAATGGTATTTAAAAAATATGTTGTAGTTATTTCTAGCCCTTAGTATAAGTTTTTTAATGATGTATTAAATTTTAAAATCGCTTCAGCCATATGCAGATTGTGATCAAATATATGAGCCCAGTCAAAAAAAACGAAAAAAAAATATGTTACCAAAAGTTCGAAAAATTTGGAAAAATTATATTTGTCATTAGGAACCCTAAGCTCATAAAAAAATACCTAAATTTCTCCTAAAGGTATTAATTCACAGCTTTTCTAATTTTCAACCAAATTCTGTTCAAAAATGTATTTTTGTACACAAAATTAATTGGAAATTAGCTAAAAAAAACCTAAAAAAAATTGTGATGGAAATTTTTTGACTAACAAATTGCAATTTTTTTTTATAAAAAAAATATAATTCTTTATATAGTATAATTATTTATATATATAATTTGGGAGGTAGTTTTATCTCCTCCTGCATGGATAATTTTAATATGTTTGCAAAACAGTGTTATTTCCTGTTAATCGCAAAAAGTGTTTCGACAAGTTTTCTTTGCCCATAAATCCAGATTTTGAGAATCAACTGAAAATTTCAAGTATGCAGTAATATTAAAATAAAATTCGAATGAGACTACAGAAATTTCTCAAAATATTGCACGCTTGTCTTATTTGTAGCACAGTGTTATTTAAAATACATAATTTCTAAAAAAAAGTATTTTTCCAACAGAGTTTCCAAACCTACACTTCATATTCCAACGGAAACGTGAACAATAACTTTTTCATTTTTATATAATATTAAATATGTCAATAAAGAACATTATTACTATGAGTAAAACTACCAGGAAGAGTAAGAAGCGATCCCTGGGAATTAAAAGATCTAAAAGGACTATCAAGAAGAAACCAAAATGACAAGTTAGAGCCTCTACATTGGTAATAAGGATCACATTCATAAATTTTTAAACTTTTGAGCTGATCCCAAGTTAATGGTAAATATCAATGGAGAGTTATCCACGACATGGAAGCCTGCAAAATAGATATACAAGAAACTTCCGAAGAAAGCTGGGAAGCCCAAAAAACACTAACAAGTTTTTTCACCTAATTAATATTACATTTAATTTATGGTTGTAAATATTGTGAAAAAAATGAATATTTTGGAAATTGAGCAATTGAAGTTAATGGTTATAATAAATTAAAAAAATGAAGCCAAAGACGAATTTTGGCAATAATAGAAATCAGGATTTCTTCGGTTTAATGAATTTTTATAAATTAAGAAATTTTCTTAAAGTTCTTGTTTAACTGCAAGGAGAAGTTTCGTTATAGCCAAGGTAAAGTTTTACATTTAAAACAAGCCATTGAATTTATTATAAAATTAACTCATTATAATTATATCAAGAATCGAGCATTATATATAAATAAATAAGTTCCTTAGTGCAATTAGGAGAAGTCTGATTCACTTCCTTCGTTGGCGACCATTTGGGGACAAATAGTCAATTCCCAGACAACTAATTTATGTAAACTGTCTATGTATATTTCCTGCCAGGGTTGCCTAATAGCCTAATAGTTATAGGTATAGGTATAGGTATAGGCAACCCCCAAGGATGTTTGTTTGGTGAACATAATTCAAAAAGCACTTAACCCATAAAACTGAAATAATTCTATGAAATAACAAACGCACTTAACAAATTACAGATGTGAAAATTTCATTTTCAGTGTCAGAGAGTATCCCAAAAAAAAGACAAACGAAAAGTAACCCATGGGGACGTTGCAGGGAGCGACCCTTCGGGGCCGGAGGCATTCCACACTGCCACACTCTGCATTCCACAAATTAGAAAATGATTAATGGACTCAACCGGTTGCACAAAATCTTCTCCTCCTTCCTTATATAGCAACTGGTACGGGATACAGTGGGCTTGGGCTTGGGCTTGGGTCTGTGTCTGGCACACTCCAGCATAAAATAGCACTCAGGAGAATCGAGCTGGCAGAGAGCACCCTTGCATCCTCTGGCCGCCAGGAGACGCGTAAAAATCAGTCTTCCGTTACCGGCAGAGCAACCCCAAGCTAACCAGGCTATCCTAGCGCCAGGACAGACCACAGTCAGTGATGATGTGAGCAATCCCTTTCCAGACCATGCCATACTGGTAGCATCTCTCATTCCCATTTTAATATAGACAGTGGGGTGTGTTTGTTGTCATTTATTGGTGTTGTGTCCTTGCAATCATGTCTGGTTCCTGGTTCCTGGTTACTGCTGCCTGGTTCCTGCCACTGTGTGATTTTTCTGGGGTCACGCTTTGCTCTTTTGATCGCATTTTCCCCCCCGTTTTTGGGTAATGTTTTTGCCTAACTCATGAATCAAATTACACTTTAAATCCTTGATTTTAATCTGAAGGGGCTGACAAATGGATTTTTATGTCAATTTTTTTCCTAAATTACAGCGAACTCTCTCTTCAGCTCTTCATCTCTTCAACTCCTGCGGCGTTCAACAATAGACTAAACAATTGAATTTTGCATTTTGACATAACGCAAACATTACGCAAGTAAGGGTTGAGGGCGGCTGGAGTGTGTGCGGAGGGGGAAAGCGTTAAACCTTAGGAAGGAAACAATCAGTGGGCGTTGCAACAACAGGGGGTCGAGTTTTTAATCTCTGATTAGATGGCTAAAACTGTTGACGTTGATGAGGTTGTGCATTTTGACACTCTCAGCCGTAACCGGAAATATTGAAGATAAATTTACTCAATTAGCGCTAAAGAAATTATAAATTCTAGAATAATAAATATTAAATAATATGTTTGTTTTACAGCTGAAATCTATAGACTAACAGACAGAGTTTTCAACGAAAATTTACGATTTAAGAGAGAAAACAGCGATGCGTTGATTTATTTAAAGAAAAAATTTTGCATATTGTCTACGTTAAAATTAAAACGGAAATATTCGATAAAGATACGCCAATCTTCAGCATCATAATTCTCTATAAATAAAGCAAACAATCCATTCAAATTGCCGCAATAGCTAAAGTGTCCTGTCAGTTGGAACTTCACATCTTCAAATATGACTGGAAAGATGAAAATTTTCTTGAGTGTTTTTCCTAATTGCTGAATAACTATCACATTTACTGACCGATTTGGAGAAATGAATACTTAAAATATTCGAAAAAGAATTATCTAACATAATAAATCTTAAAAAGTATTTAAACGAATTTTTAAATTTTTTAAAAGAGCAAATGAAATTCAGCATAAAAAGTTCACATTTTTCAACTTCGAGAATTTCTATTGGCTTTATTTCTTGTTCGATCCGCATAAACGGCGCACCGTTAGAAAGGGGATACAATTATCTATTGAATTATGTAACATTATTTATGATCAAAGTAGATCTGATGTAGATATGAACAAATTAGTTAAAAAGCCTGCCATAAAACATGCTATTTGCGGTTTTCTCGAAAAACATTCTTTGGAAAAAAAAATGGTTTGCATTTTTGAAATCAGCGCTCAAAAATACATTAAAAAAAGTATATTGGAGCCCAGCTCCTTTTTTGCTGTAGACTAGTGTAATCTAAATGATTTTATTAAAATAACAAATCTTTTATAAAATAATGAAAATAAATATAATTTTGATTCCACATTCGACACATTACATTGCAGATTCAATGAAAGCAAAACTTTAATATTTTTTTTTTAGTAACATTATATGATTTTTGATATGTAAAATATCCCGAAAAATTGTAAGATTGTTATTAATTAGACCTATCTTTTTAGTGGGGAAATATTATGCAACCTAAAATCGACTTTTAAATGATTTAAGATATTTGAAAAAAAAATTATAGCTTCAGATTTCGAGAGAACAAGATATAATATGAAAATCGAAAATCGATTGAGTTGTGATGAAGTAATGGCTTATAGAAATTTAGAAAGTCAAAAAAAAACTATAAATATTTTCAGATTTGAATAGGAATTTCATCAAAAGGACAAACCATAAAGTTGTGGGGCCCTAAAAATTTGAGAAGTATATTTTTATTTTTTTATTATTAAAAATTTGCATATTTATTTTTTAAACAGCTTAACAAGTTATAATATATAATCTGATAAATACTTCCTATATTTAAATTATTTTTTTATATTTATTTCATTCAATTTACATTCATTTTGCAGAATTTATTCAACAATATCAATTAGCACATTCATATTATTTAGAGAAGGTATTTAGAAAGTGTTTTTTTATATTTTGCAAATAAAACTTAGAACTTGTGTTTTAAATCAAATATTTAAATTTTCAATTATAAGTTTTCTTGATTTAAGTTCATTTAAGCATGACATCATCTTTTGACGAGTAAAAAACCATTTCAAATATCTAGTTAGATAGTTTTCAAAATCTAATATTTAGAATATTAACTTAGCCCAGAATAATGTTGTGATTATTTTTAAAATGAGATTTGCTTAAATGACTAATATTCAAAGCTATCTAATTTGAAGCAAATGAAATATCTAATCTAGACATTTTGAAGAGAAAAACGAATAATGTTACAATAATTAGACATTTTGTGACTGACACTCATTCAATTTTGGATGGAAACTATAATGATAATGCTAATAATAATAACAATAACAATAATAATAATAAAAGTAACAATAACAACAACAACAACGGCATTCAAATGGACAGTGTCGTAAAAATGTATAATAACAATATTTCAATGTCGCAACAGGACGTCATTGTTGCCATGTTAACGCTTATTTTTTGTTTACATTTTTAAATTTTTGAAAAAATACAAAAAAAAAACCAAAAAAAAACATAATAATAATAAAGCCTGTAGTTCGAGTTCATTTCTTTTCTGTTTTTTTTTTTGGACTCGATGGAGTTAGGAGCTGTACAGCAAAAGGGGAAGAAACCACATAAAGCCAGAGGACAAAGAGAATTTCGCGGTATTTTCACGCTTGATGCAACAAATAAAAAAAAAAAAAAATCCAAGTTATTGGGTTTGGCATTGGGATTGGAAGGTTTCCGACTTGGACATTGGGGTACGGCAAGTGCCTGGCGGCTGCTGCATTTTGGGTTTTGGATTTCATTCAAGGAAAAACAAAAAAAAAACCAAAAAAAGCAGAAGAGTATACACGTTGGCTTGGAGAAGTTGTCTGCGGATTAAAATGATAACAAGACTTTATAATCCAGTTCGGTGCGGAATGTATTTTATTTTTATTTTTAATTTTTTTTTTTTTTTGGCTTTTGTTTTGTCGTTGAGTTCATAGGAAAAAAAACGGGTTAAAGCATTGCTGTCTAAGAAATAACTTTAAAGTCGCTTAACGCTTGAATTGAAACCGTCAAAAGTTTCAATAGATCTCTTAAGAACTTAACACTAAGTGATATCAACTGTTTTTTTATACATTGAATAGTTTTTACCTTTCGGGTAATTCGCTTTGATTTAATTTTTTATCATATCTGTTGACTGGTAGCTCATACAACACGATTACTAGTTAAAACCATATAGAAGATTCAATTTAATGTTCTTCGAATGGGTTGATTTCGTTTTATGTCTGTGTTTTTTATTTTTATGTCTTCATCTGGGCATATGTCCTGCATTTTTATGAGACATAATTAATTCTTTATGATGCTGTGTTGATCTCTTGTTTAAATACCCGGGCATTACATATGAAACTCTCTATGTTGGCGCCAGACTCATAAAAATCGCATAGCACTTGATTAAAAACAAAGACAAAAGATGCTGATTGTTGTTGTTCATAATCTTTATAGATCGTGTTGCCCGTTTAGCACCGTCTTAGGCCGGTACTAGCTATAGGGTGCCACCTAGAAAGTAACTTTAAGAATCTGCATAAATCATAAAATTAAATTAAAGTTATTTTTTTATTTGTTTAGCCTAATGAGTAAAAAGGGCGTTGCCAAAATGTCAATATAAGAGGCGCCTCCATAATAACCGTAAAAAAAGGTAGATCGTTGAGTTGGGGTTGGAGTTGGAAGTTGAAGTTGGAAGTTGAAGTTCGAGTCGTTGCATGATAAATGACTCTCGCGCGTGCCCCCGTTGGTCAGTTGTGTGTGTGTGTGTGTGTGTTGACCCAATGTGATGTGCTGGCTACCTTTGCTACCTGTATTTTTGATTGACCAGGTGCTATTTTGATATATGATCGCAGCTTCGTCAATTAGCCGCTGCACTTCAACTTCAACTTCAACTTGAATCCAATTGATTGCAAGTCGTTTATTATGTAGAAAGATCGGTCGGATCTCTTGATGGATTAACGCATTAGTTGCTAATGATATAGGGCATGTTAACCGCCTTCTACCCCCACTACCACCCCATATCTGCAACCTCCCCCTGCCCCCGTTAGCCATGCATGCCGCACGCGTTTCATTTATCAACGCATTTCCGCTTTTAATTATTGCACAGATCGCACGTCCCTCAAATGACATGCAACCAAATTGCTGGCAATAAATTTCACACATTTCAGCAGAGAAAAAAGAAATAAAATTAAAAAATAAAGAGTGCATAAAATGCATACTTGAAACAGCTCAAGAATTGCCAATTACATGCAACTTGACAACACATTTTGTCATATGAGAGACAGACACAGTCACCGAATGTTTATATTCTCTATATAATTTAGGAGCATCTTTTATGAAGTAAATTGAAAATTATTTAAAATATATATATGCAGGTTTTAGTCAAAGGAAATATAAAAATAAAATCAACTACAATATTATTCTATTCCTGATAAAAAGTGCTTCGAATCGGTTTATTGGCCATAAATCCAGATTTAAGGGATTATCTGAAAATTTCAAGTATGCAGTAATACTAAATTCGAATGAGACTACAGTAATTTCTCAAAATATGGTCTTATTTGTAGCACAGTGTTATTTAAAATACATAATTTCTAAAAAAAAAGTATTTTTCCAACAGAGTTTCCAAACCTACACTTCATATTCCAACGGAAATGTTTACAATAAATTTTTCATTTCTATATAATATTAAATATGTCAATAAAGAACAATATTACTATGAGTAAAACTACCAGGAAGGGTAAGAAGCGATCCCTGGGAATTAAAAGAACTAAAAGGACTATCAAGAAGAAACCAAAATGACAAATTATAACCTCTACATTGGTAATAAGGATCACATTCATAAATTTTTAAACTTTTGGGCTGATCCCAAGTTAATGACAAATATCAATGGAGAGTTATCCACGATATCGAAGGCTGCAAAATAGATATACAAGAAACTTCCGAAGAAAGCTGGAAAGCCCAAAAAACACTAACAAGTTTTTTCACCTAATTAATATTACTTTAAATTTATTGTTGAAAATGATGAAAAAAAAATAAACATTTTGGTAATTGGGCAATTGAAGTTAATGGTTATAATAAATTAAAAAAATGAAGCCGAAAGTTTATTGATTTGGAGATATAAAGAAGTTCAATAGAAATTTCGTTCAATTTCTTGCATAACTCTATAACATATCGTTCCGATACTCCTCCAATCTCTCCGACAAATCGAAATTCTAGTTAAATCCATGTGTAATATATGAATACGTATATATATTTGCGGATTTCAGACTAGGTACTCGATGTACAGTATAGTCGGGTATAGTCGACTATTCGGATCTGTATAATACATATCAATATGCTAGCCAACTCCCCATTGAGCAAGGAGTAATATAACATTATTTTTGAATTATCTTTTGTAGATGTAAAATTATAAAATCATAAAAACTTTGGACTTGGCTCAGATTAGCAAGATTGTAGAATTGGGTACATATGGTTGAAGAGTGAGAGAGAGAGAGATGTAGAAGGAGAGAGAGAGAGAGAGAGAGAGAGAGATTGGGAGACAATTGCCCTGTTTGCTGTTTTCTGGAATGCAGTTGCAATTGGCACAGCAACAAATTGCTGGAATAATTACGCACACATTGACAGCAACAGATTGATATGTTGTCTGCAAGGATGGGCAGGAAGAAGGAGCCATTGACTGAGTGACTGAGTGAATGACTAAATGACTGGCTGAGTGAATGAGTGAGAGATCCATTCGAGATACAAGTGACAAGCATGCGGCAACTTCTGTTGCCCATTGATGAACGTGAGGTGTCAAGCAAATTGACTGCCCAGCACTGCGACTGACCAGAGGCGTCACACTTGTTCAATATAGTAGGGGTTGCAACAAACAGCCTCGTCTATCGATTATCTGAGTAGTTTTATTAACAATTATTTAACAATTTTTCATTTATTCGTAATTGCCAGGAGAAGGTTTCTAGAAAAGAATATTTTGGGATAATTATCGGGCCTTAACAGACGTGCTCACTGTTAACATATACAGCACTGTTAACTTATACAGCACTGTTACAAAAATCACAGCAGGCAGTAGTTTATTATAAAAATAACTTATGAATAATCATAACTTTTGTTAACGTTATTTCTACAATAAAAATAAATAAAATGTTATTATTATTATAATTGCATTATAAACATAATGATCTGAGTTTAACCTTATGACATAATTTTAATGCTCATTATATAATAATAAATATATATGAATATCTATATATATATCACTATCAGCTCTTTTCTATTGATTTTTTTTTTAGTAAGATTTTCATAAATAACAGTTATTTTGGGCCCCCTTTCAGACGACGCCACTGTGCGACAGCAGCATCTGCAACGTCGCTGCATTGGAATTTGCTGTTTACGTGAATTACGCTCAAATTACAACACGCCACGAAACTGCAACAGCAACAAAAACTGCATGTTGCAGCGCCTGAAAATAGCTGCAAAGCAATGAGAATGCATCGCAAATTAAAATTGCTCGAAAAACGGTTGACGATGTTGCCAAGTTGTCGGCAGAGGCAGAGGCAAGGGCTGGGGCAGGGATACAAGGCAATGTGGCATGGGAAATGAGCATGGCAACAGGGTGCACTTAAACGCACACAGGGCGTCGCAACGTTGCGCCCATTGAGCTCGTTAGGCGATAACTTTATGCGGCATTAAATTTTATGCGGCCATAAAACAAACAAATTCGCCGTGTACACCCATTCAGAACATACACATACATACATATATTGAACATACATACATATATATTATATACACAAACATTACGGCAACTAAACACGACACAACACAACCAAGCACAAAAATAAACAACAACTGCAATAACAACAATGCAATGGGTTGTGCTTGGAATGCAATGTTCAAGGTAACTGGCGCCCAAACGGGGATCAGTGACAGTACCGGAAAGCGGTACACTCAGAAAAATGTTTCACTAAAGTAGCAGCTTGGTCACATTTTATTATTGTATATTTTAAAAACGCTTTGGTCATCACTCTTTTTTTTTGCTTAAAAATATAATGTACTAGCCTCCGCAGCGCGCGTTGCTACGCTCCCGTTTCAAATTCAATATCCAACTGAACTTTTTATACAATTTTCAAATACATTTTCCGCCCATTTCCCGATATATTTTCGACAACATTTTTTCAGACTGCCAAACTACGCTATAAAAGGAAGCTTCAGTAAAAAATTGTAGGTTTCTTGCTTCTAACGTTTGGCCTGCTCTTGAATCGTCAATCTGTCAGTCAGCTTGCAATGTTTTATATATGTGTATACTTAGATGGAATAATGAACGATTTGATCTAAGTTCAAGGTTATGCTGTCTATAACAATTTCGATATTTTTTTTATTAACATTTTGTGGCTTTAATTAATTGTACCTATTGTGTGAATATTGTTTATCGAAAACTATTAATTACACTTACTTGTCTTTAAAACACAAAATTATTCTCTAAAAAAGCAAATACAAACGTATGTGACCCAACCTTTCATGTCTTTACTGCTGAAATCGTTTGGGAATTGTAGGCGCATAGATGTGCAACAAACATCGCCCATACGTATGCAATACTTTCCATTATTACTTTTTTTTTTGTGAATTTCCATATTTATTTATTGTATTTTCTCTTGGTGCGTTATAATAATATTATTATGAAATTAAAACTTATGTTTATAGTATTTTCAGAGCAAAAGTCGAAAATAAAAATGAAGAACAAATTATAATCAATTAATATCAATTGTTCTTCAATTAGGAATGTAATTTCACCTGCAAACATTAGATTAAACCTAACAATTACCTTTTAATTAAATTAATAAAATTTGTTTTATAATTAAATACAAATTTCAGAGTAAAAACACGTTGTGTCTAGCACATTAAATTAAATTTATTCTTGTCATACTGGGAAGCCAAATAATTAAAATAAGTTTTCCCTCAGTGTAGGTGTTAGCCAGAATGAGTTGTGTGTGCATGTGTATGTGCGGTATGCAAGTCGTATCGTTAAGTGGAACAAGAACATGTCGCTTTACGCCCCGATACAACTCAACTTGGGCCATTGTGTGTGTACATAACCATATATGGGCCGTACCCGAATTCCAAATGGCCAAGATGTAAGGCTTAAAGCAAGGACAACAACAAGTGCTTCGTTGTCAAGTACTACTAACTAGCATATTCATAAATCACACCAAGTTAAGGGTAGTTTATGTCTATAAGTCTAAGTGTAAGACTTAGAGGTCGGTACTGCCATAGGTTCCTAGAACTTCTGCACTGAATTTGACTTTGTTTTGTATATAACTATGAATTGAGTTGAGCAATTGATGAATAAATATGAGAGTTGGATATATACAAGCCCTAGGGGGCATAGTAGAGTTTCCAGTTCAGCTCAACTGTGATGTTTTCTAATCACGTGTCAAATCTGTACATCATTTTGATGGTAACTTAAAACCAAAGTTCAAATTCGGCTTTATACAGAGAGTGAGAGAGGGTCGGCAATCGCAGTCGCAATCGCGATAAGATATAGCCGCAGTAGCAGTAGCAGCAGTTGCAGTTGCAGGGGCAACACAGTCTTTTGCCTTGAGGCATTGAGCAAAGTCAGCGAGCCTGATGTAAACTGATTAACAAGCCCGATAAGCGACATGCCTCAAACAATTACTGAGCACTCGCATTTGCCACTTTTTGATGCTGATGTTGATGCTGCCACAATGGGCCATTGTCAGCCTTTGTACCGCTCTAGCCCTATAACACCCTCTTATTTTTTTTGGTTCTTTGTTCTGGTAGTCAGGGGCGTTGCTGTTGTTATTGCCACAGCTGTTCCAATAAAGGATATAATGAACAATAGCGCAAAGTACTCAACAAGCTCTACGGTTCCTTGAGCTCAGATCATTTTTGGATACCAAATTTGTAACACTAATTAACAAGCGGTACTCGGTACCGCTTTCTGGAACAAATTACTAATACCAATTTGGAAGGTTTAATGCTTAGCTAGTGCAAACTTGTTTGCATTTAATAAAAGTGTTTATTAACTAAGCTAATAAGTTGATCTTTCGATCGGTTGCACCTGCCTAGCCGTAGCTCACAACGGGACCTAAAGAAAATGTTTACAAAAAACAATTTAGAGAAATGATGTGGCAAGTTAATTTCCCGATGCACCTCAACAATAGATTAATGGAATTCCATTTATAATGTTGTCGTTTTCATGATGCGTCAACGGGAAACGTAACGCTACTGCTCTCAAGATCTGCTCTAGGGGCAGTTAACCCCCGGGGGTCTGCTACGGATACCCCTAGTAGTGGCCAGTGTCCCATTAATGAGCGTGACAAACTTACGACATTTGTGGGTTTCCAAACGATGATTTATGCGGTTGTTCATTAAGTTCATTAAAAGTGAAAGGATGCCTGGCGATTTGTCGATCAGACGATCAAATGATTGTGTCCACATTTTGAACTGAACTGAACTGCAGCAGGTGGTTCACAGTCTATCCCTCGGTTTATTTGTTTATGTGTGCCCCAATGAGCCGTAACCAATAAATGTTTACGACTCTGCGGGCTGAAGCGCATCGCATCAGAGGGGCAACCATGGAAATTGTGGCAACGCCCACGGTTCAACACAAGTGTAGCAAACAAGCCAATGAACACCATAATAATCATCATTGAACAGCATTAAAATGACACATTGTTTGGTCAGCTATATAAAACTCCAACAGCAACTTCGTTACCAATTTCAATTCCAATTCCAATTTCAGCTCCTAACTCATCGTCATCATTACGATCATCATCATCATCATCATCATCATCATCATCATCATTGGGCAGGCGCCAGTCGTTGTCGCTGTGCTTATCAATGGATAACGGCGGGTCATCAGCGGGGCAACCCGCTGGGTTTCAAGTCAAACAAAGAAAGCAACAACAATAATAATAACCACAACAACAACAACAATAACATACCGTCATAATGAGCACAATAAATGAACTGACAAAAGACAATATTGAATCATTTAGCCAAGTAGCACCGAAAAAACTAACACTCTATATCTATAGATACGCATAGAAAATTCTATTAAATTAAGCATATTTTTAACGGCAATACCAGAAATAAGATTGTTTCAATTTTCAACCATATTTTAGTTTTATTACGAACTTAAGATTAACGTTAATTAAATTACTTTTTGACCCAACGATATATGTATATCATATTAAAACAAACACATTTTATTTGATTGCAGTCAGAGAATGCTCTATCTTCAATGAAAGGAAATTCTATCAATATAAAATGTAAATTAAAACTGAAATTTTAAGTCAAGTAGCACAAAATCTTTTGAAGCAACATAATTTAATTGCAGTGCATTCCCCAATATAAATGTTAGCCTGAACTAACCCTTAAAGTTTAAACAAAAACCAGAATTAATAAACAATAAACGCATTTAAACTAAGTAGCTTTGAATACAATCTTATCTTTAAAAAAATCAGTTAAATATTTGAAATAAATTCAGCATTACTAGATCTCCAAAAAACAAAGGTTGCACTAAAACAACTTATGAAAATTATATTAAATTGAATTAAATGAAGAAAAATCTTTAAGCTCCCAGAAAATTAGTTAAATTATATTTAATTTTAATGCAGCATTACCAGACGTCAAAAAATCAAAGGTTGCTTTACCTATACTTTAGAAAAATTATATTGAATTAAATTAAGAAAAATCTTTTATCTCTTAAAAAATCAGTTTAATTATATTTGAATTTAATTCAGCATTACCGGACGCCCAATAAACATGACTTGTTCAAAAAAAATTAAATTAAATTTAAAAAAATTGGGAGAAAACTTTCAATTAAAATTCAGACAATAATGATGTTTTTTTGAATTTTTTCATATAAATAATAAATATTTGTTATTAATAATTTTGATTATTTTTAAGCAATAATAATCTAATTGAGAGTTTTATTTTTGACACACCATGTTGAGAATTCTGTCGAAAAACAACCAGTTAAATTCTTCAACCTCTAAAATAACATACACAAATGACAATTGAAGACAACTTATGATCAACTGGGCAACAAGCAGACAAACTTCATTTTAAACAGCTAGATACTCTGTAGATAACAGATTCCAGATGCTAGAAACACAGGTTGTTCTACACACCACTCTAATATCAGATCAATTGATCGAGGAGCAGCCTGATGTGGCACAGTTGGCACCGCACATAAATCATATGATCATTGAATCAACCCAAAAAATGAAAAATACATTCGGTGACAGTTTCCATTTGTGGCCTTATCAGCAGCTCGATCAAGTGATCAATTTCCAAATGCAGGTAGATGATTCAAGTGACTCGAATGACGTCACATGCACTCGAATACTCGAATACTCGAATACTCGTATAGCATAGCTGATGGCATTTTAATTATTGCACCTGAAATGATAAAGCACTCGATGTTACTCAAAGCAAACAAATATGTAAAACTTTAGATATATTTTCTGACTTTTTATTTTATTTTATTAATTTTATTTTTTAACATTTTTTTTTAGCTGCAAGGCGTGAAATTTGTACGTTGTGGTGGGTCCTGGGAGCCTGTGGGACGGCAGGTGAATAAACTGTGCTGCAACTGTCCGCCCTTTCTTAAAAAACACTTTGTGCATACTATAATTATGCTGAGCTTGCTATTTGTTTTGCTCCGGCTGCACAGTGGGCTACAACTATTTCACATGCAATCAATTTATAAAAATGTAAAAAATAAAGACCCTAATTAATTAGAGCATTAAATTAGAGCTATTAAATTTGCCCATATTAGTAGATTACATCGAGAAAAAAGAAAAAAAAGAAAAAAGAAAACGGTAGCAAGTTTTTATTAGTTGTTTATGTTGTGGCACCACTGTGCCTTGATGCGGCCCCATATACATTTTGTGGGCCCGCACGCACATTTCACTTATTATTTATGAGGCGTGCGCTGTGGGCGTGGCACGCTTGTTGATCGGCGCTACATAAGCGTACCCCGAAGTACCTGCTGAACGGTGCCCGCCCGGACAGTGTCCGGACACTACCGTCCAATATCGGACGGAACGAAACGGGACGTTTTCAATCAACGTTCGCCGTGAACGCTTGCCAGCCATGCCAGGCGAAGACAAGCAGGGACCACCCTTTTAATGAAGCCCTAATTACAGTGTTTATAACAAAAGGTGATTACCAAAGCAAACCAACAACACCAGACACCAGAGAGACGGACAGACGGACAGATGGACGGGACAGGGCCTGGACGCATCAACAGCTCTTTAGGAAGAACCAATGACTGACGCCGACCCCCTCGACAATCTGCTGGCCTCCTCCTCCTCCGTATCAATGTTGCCCCAGTGCGGCTTGGGGGCAACCGCCTTGTTTATTTCAGATCGCAGCACGAAAGACTTGGACACAGAGTCTGGTTTTGGCAGCGTATCTGAGTCTGGTTCTCTTTGAGACTGTTTTCTTTTAATTGAAAGTTTTTGCTCAACTGTTTAATACCCTGTATTAAGTTATAAAGGAGATAGAGATGGTTAGAACGTATTTCTAATCTTTAGAATCTAATATAAATATGATGCTCAACTACGTACAGATTGTGTGAGTTTTCTAAATAGAAAATCTAAAGTTTTTCCAACTTTATTTTAGCTTATATTATAAGCTAATATTTATAAATCTATAGTGCTTTCAACTTTATCTAAACTAAGATTATAATATGACTTAATCTATCTTATAATCTTAACTTATATCTATTTAAAGTATAAAAATTTCTTCTATATAGCAAACGGTAAGGAATTGAAAATCATTTCGTGAATATTTAAAAATCTATAGTCCTTATAGCTTTATCTAAATTAAAAAAATAATACACATACATGTATTAATGTTTAAACTAAACTATCGATAGATAAACCTATTTTATTTCTGTTTAAAAAATAATTATATATTCTATTTAACAAATGATAAAGAATTGAAAATCATTTTGTCAATATATAAAAAATTCACATTAAATATGGGAAACTGTAAAGAATTGAAAATTATTTAATGAATATATAAAAGCTTGAACATTTTTTAAGAAATGCATTTGTAGTGAATATTTAGAATAGATAAAGGATAGTAAATTTGTGTATGTATATATTTATATTTATATATTATATATTAAACATATAGAGATGGGTTATTATAAAAATGCGTAGAATTAAAAAAATTAAAAAATTGTTGCACAGTGTTATTTTTTGAGATAAAATATGATTAAGTATAAAAGTTGAATTTTATAGGATATCTAAATATTTGAGCATACCCAACTCTTGCATTTTACTTGGCTTGGGTGTGTGCTGTCTCCGTCTCTGTCATCGTCACATTATTTATAACTTTTCATGTATAAATTCGTAATTTTGGCGCAATGCAGCCGCCCGGGTTGATCGGTTGATCGGTTGACCAGTTGACCAGTTGACCGGATTGCTCCTGCTCTGTCCCCTTCCACAAAGGCATGCTAGTTGCCCAACCAACCACCCAGGCATCGGAGGTTCGCTCGTGACTTGAAAATATTGATTTTAATCGAAATTGCTCTAAATTGCTTGTTTTTCATGTGTTTCGAGTATGCAATTTAAAACACTTTTGCTGTGAAGCGACGACGAAGACAATCCACATGTGATCAGTGTTAAGAGTTATCTTTGAAGTATTAGAATTTAGATATTTCAAATATTTAATTTATTAAGTAATACAAATACCTACTTACAATTTCGGCCTCTTTTTCAAGTAACTCCTAAGTGATTTGCAAGTAAAACATCAATACGATTGCAAATACCGAAAAGACTTGAAAGGCAGCCGACTGAGGAGGCCAAAGCCGCCAGAGCAACTTATCATGTCCAAATTAAGCTCAATTCCAAATAAACAAGAGGACGACTGCGTTTTGTGTATCCTTTTCTTTATTTTTCTTTGTTTTTTTTGTTTTTGCTTTTGGCCAAGGGGAATTCTGCAATGCTGCGATATTTTCAATTCGCATCGTTGTCGATATGCCAACTCTATTTGCATTGGGGCGCGGCAATTCCAACATCAACTTTAGCTCTCCAACTCCAAACTCCAAGCTCCAAGCTCCAACTCTGAGCTGGAGAATCCAAGTCGAGCTTTGCGTTGGCCTTTGTTTGAATTAATCGAAGTGATATTTTGCTTGTCCCGAAATAATTTATCCCATGCAGCCGGAGCAACTGCAAAGATCGGTGCCTGAAGCTGGCGAACCTTTATTGGTTTTTTTTATTTTTTTTATTTATAAATTTTTTTTTTTTATATTTTTTTTTGTTCATACTGGCGCTGAGCGTCGAAAGCTGAACTGAAAATATAAATATTCTCCATATGGGCACCATTGATACCTTTTGACATGAGTTGTGGCCTAAGCGCGCGTTAATAACCGCAATTTATGCGATTTTGAAGACTGCGGCGCCAAAGTAAAAAACAAAAAAAAATTAATAAATAATAATACACAGAGAATCAAAAAAAGAAAGAAAAATACAGATGCATTGCTGGTAAATTGAATTCTTTTCAATGCATTTAAAGTGTAACAAATTGATTGGAAAATTGAATGTTTGACTAAAGTTTAACACTTTTTATGGTCATTTCTGGTATTTAAGCTTTTTAATATATATATATTAATATTTTTAATATTTGAATATTTAAGAGGGCTTAAGGATTTATATATTTTATAGTTATATTTAAATAAGTGTACTCGAATTAAAAATGTCAGTATATACCTATACTGTAAAGAGTTTTTTCTTATATTTAAATTTTTTATATTTTATAAAGATTTCTTTTGATTGTTTGCTTAATTTAAGTAAGCATATTAAACGAGCTTTATTTTCAATTTAAATTAATTTACTTATAATTAAAACCAACATTTTATTCTTATATTGTTGCTTTTTATTTGTCGGTTGTCTTTTCGCATTGTGGATTATTATTTTTATTTATTTTTTGCTTTGTTTTCAGTTGACAGTCGCTGTTGTTGCTGCTTTTTTGGCTGTTGTTGCAACGTTCAATTTCATGGCCATTTAAACATTTCATTGGATGCAGCTGCCTGTCGCGAGTTCGTTGCCTAAGTCTTTCGTTGCGTGCCTGTTGCATGCGTGTTGTGTGCGTAAAGACAAGAGAAGAGCAGAGAAGGGGTTGAGGCAGGGTGCACGAGAGAGACAAGTGGCTGAAACGACTTGTGGCAGAAACCTTATGCACAATTAACAAGATTCGCATAAAATTACAAAACTGACATAATTCAAGATAGCAGCCCGCTCAGAGGCTCTCACAAAATTATCTCATTGCGAGACTTGGCAACGTCCAGGACCGTCTTTTAAATGGCCTGCTAATGGCCTAAAGTGTACTTGCTGATAATATTTAGCACATATGCATCACTTAGGGCTTACCAGTTTATCTTCTTGCTCTCGGCTCTTTATAATACTCTGTTTCCCCCCTGGCCTTCATAAAATAAAGGGGCGAAAGATTATAGAAAAGCATACCTGACATATGTTTGTACGATTGCAATTTATTTCGACACTATTAAAGTTGGGTAAGGGCAATTTGGTATTCATATTTATATAAAATGGTATTAAATATTAATATTTTTTTTATTAAGGTTAAAAATGGACGCTCGCAAATCAACTAAAATCTAATTAAGCCACAAAACTTAATCTGAAGCTTGCAAATTTAATTAGAATGTGAAAAAAGTATAACTACAAAAATCTTTAATCCTGTTAGACTTAAAACCAACATATTTAATCTATGCATCTCCTTAAATGTAATTTAGATTATAATATAATATTTATGAGATTTACAAATATATGTACATATTTTCTAGACAATTTTATGCCAGAATTAACCATATTTGATATGAGAAAATTAAGATTAAGAATATTATTGTAAAGCTTACTTATCCTACCTAAATTTTATAAAAGTATTCCCTGTCTTAAATCACTTTAATCTATATATAAAAATGAAGTTAAAAAATGTAAGAGTATTCATCATCTGGATCGATTTGGCTCAACATTTTTTTTAAGTTGTTCGTAATTGCCAGGAGAAAGTTTCTAGAAAATAAAATTTTAGGAAAACTTTCCGAAAAAGCCGCTAGCGCCTTAACAGACGTGCTCACTGTTAACATATACAGCATTGTTCACGTATGTAATGCTGTTAACGTGTACAGCACTGTTAACGCATACAGCACTGTTACAACAGTATTTTTCAAGTGAAATACTAAAATGACAGTATTTTTAAAATATATACAAATTATAAATTACTAGAAATATTAATAATAATTTATAAAGCCGAACACAGTTTGCCGGATCAAATAGAATATGATTAGTTTGATTTTTTGTATTTATTTATTTAAAGCGAGGGCGTAGCAAGGCACGCTGCACTAGTTAAATATAAAAGCCACTGATGATCTATATGAATAATAAAACCAATAGTCAAGGAAAACAGCCTTTGAACAGAGTATATAACAGTCTTACTAGTTATTTTTTTTTGTTTTCAGTGCCTTTCTGTGGATTCTGAGAGTTCGTTTACAGCTACAGTTGGCATTTGGGCGCTTGGTAATGCAATAAAATATATCATATTATGGCTGTTGGCAGATGAAATCAATTTACATGCATTCAATTACAAATTGTGAGCCATTTCTAAAACAAAAAAAAAAGAAGATAGATAGAAAAACCAAGCTTGGCATTACAAATGCCAACTTTCCAGTGAAAATCTTGGCAATCATTTAATGAACTTTACGAGCCAACTGCCAACTGGCTTGTAACGGCGCGTTTTAACGATCCAATATCTGACATTTACTCTCCCCCGCCCCGTCCTGTGCCTGGTAATCCCTCCTCTATCTATATTATTTACCTGAAGATCGTTGATTGTCGATCCAGCAGATCGTTGCGACAAGTTTTGTAGCGCTGTTAAACGTTTGCATGATTTTGATTTTGATTTTATTGATACGAGTAGAGTCCCCAGACTTGAAGACTGGAACTTGGTTTTAGAAGAGACAGAAGGAGAGGAAGACAGAGATTGGGATTGGGATTGAAAGTGCAGCACAACCTAATTAGCGCTCCACTGTGGTGGCCATCAAAATAAACACTTTTAGAATACGAGCTGTGCCGATTGTGACATGTTTTTATAGCCATAAATATGTTGAGTTTACAATGGGAATTTCGAGATCTGGCAACAGATTATAACTAGAAATTCCAGCTATTGACTTTTGATGGATAATTCTCAGTTCTTAAGCACAACGTCTAGCTAATTGAATAACCAAATTCTTGTGAATCTTTTAATCAGCATATGGGATAATACACAAAGTGCAATAATAGCAAATTCATGTTTATGATTCAGTTCCAGTTAACATACATATCTGGGCGCCCAGCCTTGACAACCGACAACCGACAACGGACAACCGACAATGTCTCTGTCTTTAGTCCATACTCCTTGGATGGAGAGGAGGAGCACATTAACAAGCGACTAATGGCTAATGGCTCATCCATGCCATGTTGGGACGATCTTTATAGCAATACCAGGCTAAATTATCACACGATCCAGTATTGCATTAATATGAAAAGAACAAATGAACAAGTTTTGGATTTGGATTTGGGCTTAACTTGGCGGAGGCTGTCGTCGATCTCTCTGCCATAATTTAAATACAGACGCGATAAGGCTGAGACGGAGTTGGTTTAAGGGCCAGGATGCCCTTTCTATACATTGCAGTCCTTAGAGCATATCATAATTTTAAGAACTGCTAATAATATAGACAATTATTTAATAAGAAAGATCTGTACACTGCATTTATTTATATTAAGAACTGAAGCATTTAAATTTAATTAATATTTTAGAATAATAAAAAATTTACAGACTTCTAAATCTCTTATAATTTCGCCAAAACTTTCTGCTCATGATTTAATCAATATAGTAGCTGAAAGCTTAATCTGAAAATTTGATTTTTTTTTTTGTTTAATTGTTACCGCTTTTGAATGTTATTTATATATAAATTATTTTTCTAAAACTGTATTATTAAGTAGAAAAGACTAAGTGGCCTTTATTCTTTATGGAAACTAATTCATTACCGCACTTGTATATCCTTATTTTTAACATTGAAATGAATTAAATTGAATTAAATTGAAAATTAGATTTAAATTTGTTTTCTTACCAAGCCTGATAATAATTAAATATATACCAATTAATTAATAACATTTAACAGTTTGTTTTGTATATTAGTAAATATATACAGAAAACCTGTCATCCACTAGAAAAATTCAGTTTTAAGAAAGTTATAAAAGTAGAAAATCTAAATAGACTTATTTTAATGAATTGGGAATTTTAAAAACTCTCAAATACTTTAATTTTTTGACATGACTTTTTTTGAAATATTTTTCATTGGTATAGCATAAAAACTAAATATGAAGATTTTCTATATTTTAATAAAACTTAAATTAAATATATTAATTTTATTATTGTCAAGAAACAGCCTTCTTAATGGACTATAACATGATATTTTAAACATGAGAAGCTTAATAAAATAATCTAATGGAGAAATATGGTAAAAAAAAAAAAAACATTTTCTAGAAATTCTGTTTTTTTACTGTCTTGATAAGTTTTTAAGAATTAGAAGATCAGCAAGAGAATTAATCAAGGTAAGAGTATTTTAAATATCGGCCAATCAAATATATAGTTTCTGAAGATTTTTATTTTAAATAGTAACACTAAAAAAAAACATTTATTTACACTAAAAAGAGAATTATTTGTTTGATATTATGAAATGACTTAGGACACAAACTTTAAATATATAGCTACAAAATGTGAAAAAAAAAATGAAATATTTAACTTAATAAATTCAAAGAAAAAGAGGCAAAAGCCGAGTTATACTAATTAAAAGAATTAAAAACAATTAATTTCCTTAAGTACACTCTTTAAGCTAGCTCTAAATGAGTCTAGAATAAACTCCATTTGGAGGATTTAATAGAACGAAAAGTCTGACAGCTGTTGTAAGTTAAGCAAACCTAATTTGTGGACTGATTACAGGTCGATGACAAGCAGAATGCCATGTCAGGAATGAGAATTAATCAAATGGCGCAATGTGCAATTATTTAAGCGAAACAGCAGCCAGAAGGATTGCGGATTGCGGATTGGGAACTGGGATTTCAACTTGGCTTTTAACTGGTTGCAGCAGCAGCAGCAGCAGCAGCACAAGGCCTAATGGTCATAATGAATGGATAAGGGGCTGCATTTACACAAACGCGTTGATATATCCACAGACCAAACAATATATAAATTAAGCTAAACTGCATGGGCCCAAATCCGAATACGAAACCGAACCCGAACCCGATCCTGGCCAGGGAGACTCATTACAGCAACTGGCATCAGTTGAAACCGATTTCGAGTGTCTGTGCTCAGTGCTCACTGTGGCATATACTTAATTTCAAGTTGTCCGCGGAAAAACTTAAGCATATTTAACCGCATGTCGCTGAATTTTATGTGTATGCAACACAGGTGGGGGGCACCAGCACCAGCACCAGCTTCAGCTCCAGCCTCAGTTGCATGCCACGACTGAAACTGCGGTGGATCGCAATACTGAGCTCAAACTCTGTTACTGATTTGAATGTCTGGGGCAGAGACTATATGCCTGTCCAACGATTCATGCCTCAACGTTGTCTTGTTTCATTTCTTGTCTGCCCCACTTACCGCACGTTGCCCCCTCTCTCGCTCTCTCTCGCTTCTAGGGGCGACGCTCACGCATATTCCGCATATGCAGACAACGCGCTACGGGATGCAGGCGCCACTTGGGCACAACAAACACACACACAGTGAGAAAGAGAGAGAGAGAGAACACACGCACAACATGCAGAAATGAACAGAATACACAGGTAAATGCCCTCTGCCACTGCCACATTCTGGCTGCTTGCAACCGGCTGACCTTTGCACATGCCACATGCAACATGCTAAGGCCGCAGGTCAAATGTCGCCAGTTGGCCTGGCCCAAAGCGCCAACCGTACATCCAACCATTGATCTGTCCAACTGACTGTCTCCCTGTCTGTCTGTCTGTCTGTCTGTCTGTCTGTCTCCCTGTCTCTTTGCCTGTCTCCCCGTCTGTCTGTCTGTCTGTCTGTCCAATCGTCGTCTGTCAACATTCAAGCATCATATCATATGACAAACTCGAATGCACAACGATATGGAATGCGTGCTGGCAGCTCTGGAGATTATCAGAGCTCGGCCAGCTCAATCGGAAAATGATCGATGATTATGTGTAGTAGCCTGGGCATTTGGTTTTTGAAATGGGTTCCACATAGAACTGACATTTGTATTGCCTTTCTGCTAGCTTTCTGCACTTCAATTTGTGTCTCTTCTAGTATAATATACACGCTAAACAAAAGTATATAGAGTATTCTTTAATAATAATCAGCTTTAATAGAGTTGAATAAGTATTACAATATTTTTCAATTGTTCAAAATTTTACTTCGAAATTTAGCCATCGTCTTTTCTCTCAGTGTAGTCTCTGCATTTCATATTGATATTGCCAGTAAGTCGGCTTTAGGCCTGCTTCTGATATTGTCTGGAAGAATTCAACATCTTTCATTTCTTGTATTTCATTAATGCTGAGAGTGCTTAGCTCGTGATTAGATTATTGAGAGCAAGTATTGTCTTTTATATAAAAGACAATATATATATACAATATATATATAAAAGACAATCCTTGCTCTCAAATTTTCTTTGAAATTAAGAAAATTTTTAAAAGCTTAAAAAAAAATTATTTCATTTATCAATCAAATATATTTTCCATGCATTTAATATTAACAATTCGCATTTGAGTTTAGAGTTAATGAAATTAAATTCCAAAATATTTGTGCATATTTCTTAAATGTAATGTGAATTTCGAAAAATTTAAAAAATTGTTATAAATATTCACGTTAGATTACAAATCAAATAAGGATATTTCCACAAATAAGACCACCACGGCAAATAAATTGAAAGTCATCCAATACTTTTTTTTAACTTTAATTAGTATAGAGAAATGTCAAAAATGTAATTAATTAAAGTTATATTATTCATTACAATACTTAAAAAAATGTTTTATACAAAAAGGCTTGCAAAATTCGCAGAGTTTTGCGCTATTACAACTTTAAGTCGAAACCGATTTCTATTCTTGTCACGTAACGCCACAGCTGCTTTCTTGTTGCTTTCTTTTTATAGGAAAGGTCGAATGTTTTCATCTCTTTTACTTAATATAGTCCAGCTGAATTGCTAGTTAGATATAACAATTTTCTTTTATAAATTTGACTTTTTTTTAGCTTTTCTTACATTTAGGCATACGATTGTCACGTAACGTCACTTTGGAAATATTCAATTTAAGCGTTATGTGTTGTCATAAGAATATTTGATGTTTTTAATAACAATACCAGAAATATATATAGAAAAAGTTTATTTATTTCTTGGACATGAATTGGCACAAATAAGAAAAAATATAATGAGGAAAACATAAAAATTAGATATAACAATGATATGTTTATTTAAAAAAGCGACTTCTTTTACATTAAGTCAATTCAAAAATATATTACAAAAATAAAAATAAGTAGAATAAAAGAGAAAAGAATTTGGTTTTTAACAGTGATCTTGAAAAGCTAAAAAATTGTATGTGTGTTTTATACCCTTGCAAAAGGTTATTATTCTTATTTTTAATTTGAACTTAGCTTTAAATTGTACTTTAGAATTAACATAGCTAAAAATAGAAATGTATTTCTACTGGCGGCTCAGTTTCAGATCCAAAAAATTAAAAAAGCAAACACAAATGAACATGTCGACGTCCAAGTGTCACCACAAAGTAGTAGCCCGAGGTAGTAGTTGGGAACTGAAAGTGGGACACATAAAAACGGCAAGAGGGGGAACGTGTTGTGCCCATGTTGCAGCAGCAGCTGCAGCTGCTGGTGTCCAGCAACGAGGAGGGCATCACCATCGCCATCGCCATCGCCATCAACAATTGTGACCAAAAAGGAGGAAGGGATGTTGTGAGCTGCCAAGCGATTGCAATCTCTGTGTGTCTTTTGGGTCTGAATATTGCAGTTGTAGCTGCTGCTGCTGCTGCTGCTGTTGTTGCTTCCACAACGAACTTAATTTTCCGCCATTTGCTCATTTGGTCAGAACGAACCATAAAGCGTATGTGCCAATGCCAATGCCAATGCCATAAGGAGCAATAGCAGCAGCAGCAGCAGGAGCAGGAGAAGCACCAGCACCAGCAGCTCATCATTGAAGATCTCGTGCATCTGATAAGGGAAACCACCGCCGCGAATGAAGTCGTCGCTAACCGGGACACAAAACATACACAATTTAATTAAAGAGATGACTACCGTGCAGCCTTCGCTTAACGGTCGCAGTGTTATCACAATAATCTACAATCGAGTTATCCATCGAATGATCTATCGAACGCTCAATCAAACGACCTATTGAACACTCTATCAAATGATCTATCGAACACTCTATTGAACGATCTATCGAACGATCTATCGAACGTTCTATCGAACGTTCAGTCGAACGATCTATCGAACACCCTTTGAACGCTCAATCAAACGACCTATTGAACACTCTATCAAATGATCTATCGAACGATCTATCGAACAATCTATCGCACGCTCAATCGAAACTACCGCTTGCTTTATTTTGTTTATCGGAAGGCTTTTTGAAATCTCGATCATTGATTGAATATACTTCGTTCTATCGGACGATCTACCGAACACTCAGTCGAACGATCTACCGAACACCCTTTGAACGCTCAATCAAACGAGCTATTGAACACTCTATCAAATGATCTATCGAACGCTCTATCGAACGCTCTATCGAACGATCTATCGAACGTTCTATCGAACGTTCTATCGGACGATCTACCGAACACTCAGTCGAACGATCTATCGAACACCCTTTGAACGCTCAATCAAACGAGCTATTGAACACTCTATCAAATGACCTATCGAACACTCTATTGAACGATCTATCGAACGATCTATCGAACGTTCTATCGAACGTTCAGTCGAACGATCTATCGAACACCCTTTGAACGCTCAATCAAACGACCTATTGAACACTCTATCAAATGATCTATCGAACGATCTATCGAACAATCTATCGCACGCTCAATCGAAACTACCGCTTGCTTTATTTTGTTTATCGGAAGGCTTTTTGAAATCTCGATCATTGATTGAATATACTTCGATAATGCCCAATGAGTATCGGTATATTCAAAATAATCAGATTAAAAGAATTAATTGAATAAATCTTATTAGGAAATAAATTAGTTCTTCGATTGATTCACTATTTGAACTAACTTTATTAACAATATATCGATTGTTTAACGCGCACAACTCGAGCTATAGATTGCCTGATTTTGCCAACCAATAAACGATTAGCATTATTCAAAATAAATCGATTAAAGAGAGAGAATTAATGCAATCGATTGTTTTATTATCTTGCTTGTCGATAAGCTAAGCGAATGGATATATATTTGGAATCAATTTAGAGGCAAAATAAATCGACATGGAATTGACCTTGAGCCGCTAATGAAGATGTCTCGTTGGAGTCGTTGGTTACGATCTTGGCCGTTTGCACAATTCGTTACCAATTTATATGCTATTAAAGTTGATAATGGCTGCAATTAAGTTCGTGTCCCTTTGATAATTTTCCACATTTACGCGGCCATTAAAGTGATTCCCAGTGCATTTTTCTCGCACATTATCAGCTCCTCATTTCCATAGTCGATGACATGCAACAACGACGACAAGGTCCAGAGTTTCAGCTCGAAACCCAGTTTTAGTTGAAATTCCCAGTTTCGGTTTCTGGTATATTTTTTTAGACCCTAACTTAAACTCCATTCGCATCCGCTTATCGCATGTAGAGTCGGACGAAGAAAAATGATAGACGCATGTTGGAAAAAAAAAACATCTTAGTTTTAAGGTTATGGGCGTACCTTTTAGGGTGCCCTAGCCCTCATCCTCATACTCACCGTCACCCTCACCCTGATCAGAGCCTAGGGCTGAGGTGTTAATTAGCTTTATCTTAATGCAGGTTCCGGCACACAGTTCAAACTGAATTATACATAATAATTTGTTTGCCACTCTCTAAAGTGGAACTTAATGTTATTTGGCTGGGCATAAAAACCAAGATATGACACCGTCCTCTGCCTCTACACTCACACTCTTCATTCTTTAATGCTTCTTTCTTAATTCCTATCTCCCCCTCCATTCTTATATGGCCATAAGACGCCACCCACAGCCCAGTTCCCTTTTGGCCACGTTAGCAGCTCGTGTTAAACGGCCATTAATCACATTAGATATGCATTAATTCGGTATACGAATACGTAGAGCTTGAGGTCTTCGCTTTTGGTAATGGCTATTATTAGAATTAAAGCTGGAAAACCGAATTTTCATCTAGAATTTACAAATATATTGTTAACTATAAATTTTGGTTTAATTTCTGTAGATTTATTTGTACTAAATATATATTTATTTTGACTTTAACTACAGCTTAAATATTTTAAGAAATTAATGAAATTCATTTTATAAAATTTACTGTAGTTATAGCCAAGGGTGTAGTTAGGTAGTAACATGAGGCCAGATCTGTTCAATCGGAAGACTAAATTAAAAGAGATAATTTGTGAAAATGATTACCAAAATCTGAAGAAGAAAGTCTTATATTAACTAACTAACTAATATAATATAAACGCGAAAGTTTGGCACTTCCCTTAAGCCAAAAGTAGAGCTTAGCCGCCCCCTTATTAGAAAGCTAACTACGCCCGTTGGGTAATAATTTAATCTTTATAAAAATTGAGATTTTTCTATAGCTTATTAAGTATATATTTAGTATATTTGGATTTTATATGAATTTCAATCGATATCTACGTCTATCTATTTAATATTTTCAGTATTTCTAATTTTTGCATGATAGCTAATATCTTTTCATCTTAATTTTTTTAGAGCTTTAAATCTTTAAAAAATGTTAAATGACCATATCATGGAATATATATATAGATTTACTGCTTCTACTGATTGTTAACACCTTTTTCCAAAATACTATAATTAAAAGATTAAAAATTGTAAAATAACTTCTAGTATATATTAAATATTCTAAGACTGTAATATGCATGTATAATATTATTATATACAAATTTTATATTTAATCTACTTTACTAGGGAATAACATCCCCTAATGGGCTAAATAAATAAAAAGGTATATTCACTTTAAAGCTTTCCATTAAACTAGGTATTTATTAGTGTACAGGTTTTGCATACAAGTAGCGGTAAACAGCAACCTTCATTGGAATAGTTTAATCCCACTTTCAGGCAACCCCACCCACAACAACCCTAATAAAAACACACACATACAAATGCGACGTTTCGGTCTTTGTATTTGTGCTTATCTATGTGAACGGTTGTATGCCGTGCGGCGTTTGTGTGTGCGTCTGTGTGACTGGCAAAAAAGGGCGGAGCTAAACAGCAACGGCAACAGAAGCAAATGAAAACTTTAAGAGGGCAGCACACACACAGTGGCGGCATGCATAAAAGGGGTTGTAGTATATTCAGGGTAGACGAATGTCAGCTACTCGTTAAAGTCAAACATTCTGCGCTCTCTCGCACTCTCTCTCTCTCTGAAAGTGCGGTCAGCTGCTGCAGCTGGTCGCCATTAAAGCGCTTTTTTAAACAAACAAACAATCAAAAGAGCATTAAACAAACAGAAAACCAACACAAAAGCAAATGCAAACATACACACACACGCACACACACACACACACAAAGCGCACGCTCAGCCATTATGCGCGCTCTCATCGGCCAGGTGAGAGAAAACGCCAGACTAAAGCAAGAGAATATGCGTTGTTTTTGCGCCCATTGCTATTTCGCTCGCACTCACATCATGACTTGCCGCCAGATGGAGACTGGGCAGCGCTGCGGCTGCGACTGTGGCTGTGGCTGCGGTGTTTTTGGCTGGCAGAGATACTTTTCTTGCGGCGTGCACGCCATACGAAATCAGTCAATGTCTTGGAGTTGATGGCGCGAGTACACGCGACACGAGGTGACTGTGACTGCGACTGTGACTTCGATAACGATACCGGCGAGTGCGAACTTAACACAAGCTGTGACTTTGCGTGATACGTAACGGGAAACAGAAGAAGCCACCGCCACCGCCGCCGCCGCCGCCTCAAATCGTTCGTTACGTAAAAATAAAATTTTAATATATACAAACAAAAAAAAAACAGTTGCATTTTGTTAAAATTGTTTTGTGTTGGTTTTTTTTCTGGTGTGCACAACAAAAGAGAAGAGTGTTAAAAAAAAATTGAGAAAAAACATGCAAGAACAGCTCAGTTTTATATAGAGCAACAAAAAAAAAAAAAATACATCGATAGTGTTGTTAAACAACATAATATATATTAAATATAAACAGTTATAGTTCCTAAATTTAAAACAAACACAAAAAAAAACCATCACGACGTCGTCGCCCGGGTCTATAATGCTGGTGCCGTCGGACATGATCGCGGCACAGTCCAAGATGGTCTATCAAATGAACAAATATTGTGCGGATCGTGTGCAGGTGCGGAAGGCGCAGATCCATAAACAGATCCAGGAGGTTTGTCGCATTGTTCAGGATGTTCTCAAGGAGGTGGAGGTGCAGGAGCCACGCTTCATATCCTCCCTAAATGATTATAACGGTCGCTTCGAAGGCCTGGAAGTGATCTCACCCACAGAATTTGAAATTATCATCTACCTCAATCAGATGGGCGTCCTTAACTTCGTCGACGATGGCACCTTGCCCGGCTGTGCCGTACTCAAGCTAAGCGATGGACGCAAACGTTCCATGTCCTTGTGGGTGGAGTTCATAACGGCCTCCGGCTATCTGTCCGCCCGCAAGATACGCTCCCGATTTCAGACGCTGGTGGCCCAGGCATGCGATAAGTGTGCCTATCGTGACATTGTCAAAATGATCGCCGATACCACCGAGGTGAAGCTGAGGATCAGGGAGCGCATCATTGTGCAAATCACGCCTGCCTTTAAGTGTGCCGGCCTCTGGCCACGCTCAGCCTCCCATTGGCCCCTGCCGGGCATACCCTGGCCGCATCCCAATATTGTTGCAGAGGTTAAGACTGAGGGCTTCGATATGCTTTCCAAGGAATGCATCGCACTTCAAGGCAAGAACTCCGCCATGGAGGGTGATGCCTGGGTGCTAAGCTTTACGGATGCCGAGAATCGGCTATTGCAAGGTGAGTTTCCCTTCCCTTCAATTGGAATTTCAGTTGCCGTCGGCAAAACAATTCTTGTATCCAAAGTTCATTAAAAGCTTTTAGATATTGTATCTTTATTTGTAAATCAGAAAAACACTTTCAAAATATATAGAAAATACTTTGATTCATTCCAAGAAAGTACCTCCTGTAAGTTAGTATTTAAATACTACAAATATCATTAATTTTTTCATGTTTTGAATAAACAAATTTTTGAGCTTAACTCATTAAAGCTTCAATATATAATTGATAGATTATGCAATCTATTTTAACATAAATATTTTAAAGTGTGTTTTATAGAACACAGTCTTCAAATATCTTACGGTCGAAATATTTACTTTCCAAATCAATATATCCAAGAATGTAAAAATCATTTCTAAAAGTATAATTATTATTCTATAAAAAAATGTTTTTCCAAGTCCATTTGTTTTTATTATCCTAAATAAATTTCACAATTGATTAATACTACACTTGTACTTTGAAATGAATCTCAAATCAATTTTTTGTGATATTTATTTATGTTATTTTAATAGATTAAAGTAGTAAACCAGTAAAAGTTAAGCTATAAAAGTATTTCAAATACTTAACTTTTAAATATTTGAAAAAATTAGTTAATTTTGCATTATACCAAAAAAAAAAAAAAAAAATGGAAAATTCAATCCATATTTCGCCCCATTTCAAAAGATATTTAAGCTTTGAAAAAGCTAGGATTTAGATTTTTTCTCAGAAATCGAATGCTGTCCGAAATTCATATTTAAAACATAAAATTATTAAACAACAAAATCGAAAAGATATTTCTATATTTTACGAACTTTTTCTGCGACAATTAAAATTTCCCAGAAAAAACTAACATTTCCAAATAAAAGTATTTCAAATATATTAAAGTATCTAAACTTTTTATGAATTAAATATTTATGTTACAATAATAGTTACTCACATTAAAGAGAAATTGTGCTGATTCAGATATTGTAGAAAAAGTCCCGTCAACAAAAAGAAAAACCCCTTAGAATCAAACTACAAACATAAATATTTACTATAATATACTATTTCAAATACCTACTAAACATTTTATTATCTCAAAGGTTTTTTACACGCATCTAAATACAAAAATAATAATGCTTAATTCAATATAACAATTTTGTTAAAAAAAAACCCCTCTTCAGAGCAAAAACCACAAAAATATAAATGTTATCCGTCAGTAAATTAATCTAGAGATCGGTATTACGAATACAATACTCGTACGATCCGTCCGCCCCTCTGTCATCACACATCACAGAAATGTTAACGTTTTTACAATCAGTGACATACTTAAATTTAATTGATTTATTTTCAACAAATCAGCGACTGTAGTTTGATATAATTGCTTGTAAATTAACCATGAAGCACGATCAGGTGGCAACGATTGTTAAGACCAGATTGTGACAGTGTGGCAAGCATAGCCCCCCTTGGCGACGCCTCGGGAATATTGTCTAGCTTGGGTTAAGATTCATAGATAAAAATGATCACTAAAACGATTAATTTAAATTCATTTCAAACAGTTTTTTTGGGAATTATATTGTTATTGAAAATTGATTGCAAATTGCAAAGGATTGTGTTAGTTTTCTTTATAGAACAGTTTTCAGTGTCTATATTAAAAATTCCTTTCAAGAAAATTTGTCACTATAACTGTTGAGATCTAAGGTATTCTCTGCTTAAATATATTCCTTTCAAGCCCAAGGAATCACGTCTTTTGCTCGTGGTATCTTAGGAATATTCTATGCAAGTTCTCTTTATAGCAGAATTGTATCTTTAAATATTGTGATTTTAGGAATATACTTTTTAACCTGAAATATAAATAAACTAGCTTCTGTGCTATATTTAAGCATAATTTCTATAACGATTCATAATCATTTAAGCAGTCGATCGATTGATTTAGTTTGAGCAACTTGCCCAAAATGTCTAACTGCCCTCTAAAAAAAAAACGCATCCATCGGGTTTATCGGTTGAGAGATAAGAAATGAGATACGACCCGTATGGTTTGCCAAACGATCATAAATCTGTTCAGGGGCTACGATTGCTGGAGCTATTGGATTGCCATTGCTCACCTCCAGCCCCCTTCCAGGTCCGTCTCAATTCTCAGGTCTCCACGCGTACAAAATCCGCTGATCTGAGCCAGATAAACGCAGTCAAAGTCACAGTCGCAGTCACAGTCGCAGTCGCAGTCGCAGTCGCTGCCATAGCTATAAGGTAGCCTGTTAGTCAGTCGATTGGTAAAGAAAAACGGGTTTCGAGTCCGTTGCTGTAGATATCAACAATGCCAATGCCTGAGCCATAAATAAATTTCTAAACGATTTTATAAATATTTTAAATCTCGGCGATTAGATAAAGTCAACAAATAAATAAAACAACGGCACGCAGTCAGAGTATGAAGCTCCCCAACAACAGCAAATCCCAAAAAAAAAAAGAAAAACAAAAAATAAAAACCACCAGAGACGACAAAGCGTATACAACAAAAAATTTAAAACAAAAACCAAAAATCAAAAACACAAAAACCAAAGACCCAAATCGAAATCAAATCTCCACATCCCTCACATCGATTGTCTACCTTGTTGTCATCTCCGTCTTTCTACCAATCTACCCAAAACTCTTATACGATCTTAGTCGATCGACTTGACATTTAATTTAATGCGCTGGCGCATAATAATTTAGCTTCGAGCGTGGTTCGACTAACTGTCAAAGTGCCCGTATCCATTACAATGTCGTTATCGGCATCGGTATCGGTATCGGTATCGTATATCGATATTCTTTCATTTAAATCAAATTTACTTTTAACTCTTTTTGAGGTTCAGCAAATTCTGCATTTATATGCAGCTATTCAATTTATTTTTATTCTTTGATATATTTATAATACTTATTCAGGATTCTTTAAAATTTATCTTCATTATTTTCACTATTAAGCTTAAAAATTGCGTTCTAACAGAAATTCAGAGAATTGCAAGTAGTTTTAATATTATTTACATATTTTTGTTAATTATGTATGTATACTTCTACAGTTTTCGAATATAATGAAATCAGAGTTTTTACCTAGATTTCACCAAAAATTCTTCATTGTTCTAACTATCTATGATTATAAAATGTTTCATATTTAAATATCCTGAAGCTGTGCAAATTTTTAACAAGGTTTTACCACAAATTTTCTTCTACTGCATTTATAATAAATTTGTCTGTAATTCAATTAAAAACTCTTTATATTATCGTTGAGCAATTTTCAATAAATTAAACTGAACTTATAAGTTCTTGAAGACTTTCCCCGCTTGTCAAAAAGTTTTCCAGAATTTGAAGTTCTTACATTTCCAGCATTATTTCTGTTCACGTCTCTTTATGTGGACTCTAGTCGATTACAAAACTACAAATATTATTCTACTCCAAAACATGATTATCGTAAAAGTTTCAGATTAGCTTGACCTGACACTCCATGTCCATGATTTATGTGCTAGTTGACGTCTGCGTGGGTTGATCAATCAAACTGGTTGAGAGAGACCTAGTTCTTATTGTTAACACCTTGAAATTGAAAATTGTATTTTTGATAGTAATAGTACTGTCAATTATCAAAAAATTATAGACAAAGCTTGTGAGAAATCGATTAGTCAGTTAGTACAATTATAGCACTTATCAAATTTCATAAATGTTTATTTTATTTTATTTTTCAAACTCTTTGGACACTTGAGTGCCATTAAAATGAGTAATAATTGAAATTAATCAATGTCGAAAATACCAATTGAAAATTAAAAAATTAAAAGATATATAAAATATAATATAGAATGATCGTTTGATTATTATTCAGAATATTTGATCTCTAAATGAAGATGTTATTAATTTAAAAATAACAAATTTTTCTAGTTTAAGCAAATACTATTTTTACAATCGTTTTATTTGAAAATTTACTAAAAAACTTATTCCAAAAGCTTGAGAACTAAATGATCGATCTTTTGACTAAGAAAGTATCTCATTCTAAGTTTTATATACTTTTTAAATTCAAAGCAACGCTTAGTTATATATCTATTCAATTATAATTATAATATTGACAACATTTTATGCTAAAACTCTGAATAAGTACTTGGAATACTTTGGATATTCAAGTTTTGTTAAATTTTCAAAAAAGATTCTATAAAATAATTCTCGATACTAAAAACTGAATTTTCTATTTCAGGTGCCAGTCGTCGTCGTTGCCTTAGCATATTGAAAACATTACGCGATCGTCATTTGGACCTGCCGGGAAATCCCGTAACATCGTATCATCTGAAAACTTTGCTGCTCTACGAATGTGAGAAGCATCCAAGAGAGATGGAATGGGAGGAGAATTGCATTGCGGATCGTATCAATGGCATATTTCTACAATTGATCTCGTGCCTGCAATGCCGACGCTGTCCGCATTATTTCCTGCCCAATATGGATCTCTTCAAGGGCAAGTCTCCCGGTGCCCTCGAGAATGCCGCCAAGCAGGTCTGGCGTCTCACCCGCATCATGTTGACCAATGTGCGCTGCTTGGAGGAGTTGTAGGATCCTCCATATATATATTATACGATATGTGTAATGACATGATCTTTAATATTACATTTTTCATTTTTCTTTTCGTTTTGTTATATTTTTTTTTTCTGTGGGAAATGAGCTAAAAACAAAAGCCGCATAGTGTGGCCAATATACAATTTAGATGGTAGTAGCTGGTATAGAAGGAGAGTGGGGGAGGGCTAACGCTCAGTGAGGTAATTCGGAAATTGTAACCCAAATACTATTTGATATTTCATTAGATTGTAATTTAGCTTTTAGGTGCTTTCGAAAAGTATACGCCGCTTAAAGAGTTTCCTATATTTAATTGATATGAAATACCTAAATAGATCTATCCCATAATACTTATAACAAGAGCATAAAATACGCACAAACAAAAAAAAAAATATAACTATACATATAAATTAATTGAACTAAAGATTAATAGTTTTTTTTTTTTTTTTTGAAATTGCAAAAATTTATTGCCAAGCGGCAATTAAAATTAGCTAAAGTTTAAGTTAAGAAACAAATAATAGCCCTAAAGTTGAAAGCAATTTTTTTTATGCTTAAATTATTTATTTGTGTTTTGCTTTTCTTGTGAGTTTAGTCAATAAAAAACTAATGTTTTTTTTTAAACAAATTTTCAATTGAGTTTTATTTCTTATATTGGTGTCTTCTAAAATTTACACTTACAATTACATTGAGGGCTTAACAAGTAAGTAAGAGTTGGTAATTTACTAAAAATGTTAACTAACAGCTGGTTAACATAACAGATGCGAGTTAACAGCGTGTAGCATGCAAATACATTTAACAGCTGCTTAACATGACATTTAATGGTTTCTAATAGCCCGTTATTTATTAACAGCTGCATTAACATAATGTTCAATTATTTTAATACATATATAGAAATATATCAAGGATAATTCTATATTTAGCTTATGATACATGTATATAATAATATTTCCATGTTCTATAAGCAAAACTATTTATAACAAACAATTTGAATAATAATTTTAAAGCTCTGTTCAAGTCTCGGCTGTACTTTGATGTTCGTCGGCGTCGTGTGCCAATTTTGGCCAAACGACATAAATTTCGGGTTCAACATCTAGAAGACGTAGAACCCGGTTATTGTATTTCTTATTTCTTTTTTTTTTTTGGTTTGTGAACAGCTCTCAGCTATTGAAAATGTCAGCGTCTGACAGTCGGGACTGTGGACGACACGTTGTGCATTTTAATGGCACATTAAAGATATTTCGCAGACAGCTAACAAACTCAATAAACTTTATATAAATTGTCGCTAAATTATGGTCTAAACACACCCCTGTCTCTTCATCCATAATGGCGGTTCACTTTGAGCCTGGCTCAAACCAAAATAACCAGCATACAGCATTTAGATCACGTGTGAGTTTCAATTTCAGACAACAGACATAACAGTCAAATTAAATTTAATGCCATTTATAAATTAAATTATTTAATTTTGGCTTTTTTTTTTTTTTTTTTTTAGAAATTTATTTATATTTCTTATGTTCTTCACATTTACAGTACTTTTACATACCCTAATATATTATTTATTTGTGTCTTTTCACTTGATTCATGTTTGTACGAGTTTCGATTTTTATTATTCTAAATTTCTCCGAAACTGCAGAGACGATGGGAAATTTATTGTTTGTTTTTAAATGCATAAATACGTGATTTTTTCAATATCTTAATCACGTACTTATTTTTGATATATAAACCAATTTGATAGCAATATGAAAAATATATAACCCTAGTCTGATATTATTATATCTTATTTATATTATTATATTTTGAAACTGGTTTTTAATTGCTTTATTATAAATATATATATATTTATATATATTATGTATTCAGTTGAGTTTGGCAAAAACCGATAACAAAGTCGATGATACGTGAATAAGTCCATATTTTTCCAAGTTTTTATTTTATATAAAATTTATGTTTATAAAGCTCATTACAAACCCCTTAGATAAAGTCACAAGTCTTTATAACTCCCAGAAAAATCAGATAAAATAGATTATAAGATTAAACAGCTTTCTTCAGAATGCCGAAGAATATCACTCAAAAAACTCAAATCTCGAACGGCCGTTACAATTGATTAATTTGAAATAAATCAACAAACAATAAATAAATAATAAAATAATAGCAACAATTTCGATTTCAATTTTTTTTGGTATTCAAATGGAAATTGACTTATATAATATTTGACTTATTTAGTTCATATATATGAACATTATCTAAAAGTTTGATTTTATACATAATATCAATAAAAAAAATTCCAATATCCCAAAGTTTTATCAAAATTTATGGAATTCATGTCTTGATCTGAAGTATTTAGTCCCAAGCCAATTTTCCGAATTTCTGTTCCAAATTCGTTTCTATTGTTTATATATTGAACTATATAATAATCAAATATTATTGGGGGCTACTGCATTGTGAAGTTTCAGAAGTATTGTAACCCCATTTGCAGGAAAGCCAAAATATACATTGAACAAAACAAAAGATTATTACTGAAAAATAAAATATATATCTGATTTTAACGAAACAGCGCTGAATATATCGATTTATATATCGATTATTTGAATATCTCATGCTGGCAAAAAGATTGTCTTTGAGTTTCGGATACGGTTTGGTTTGGATTGGTTCGGATCGGATCGGATCGGGTCGTTAGCCGGTTAGTTACGCTTTTAATGAGTTGTTGTTTATTGGATTTGATTTGCATTTTAATATGAACAAAAATTCATTATTTGTTGTTGTTTGTGGTCACTTCAACTGCTTCTTGTTGTTGTTTTGATTATTTGGTTTTTGGCTCGACGCTTTTTATGTTTTTTTTTTTTTTTTAAATTTTTTGGCCATTTGTGTGGCAGGATGAAAGAGAGGAGGGAAGAAGCGAAAAATGTCATTAATGCGTTGCTTCCCACACAAATTAAAGAACAATTAATAAATGATAATTTCTCCTTAGCCCCTTCACCCCTTTGCTGAGCTGTCGCCTGTCCAGTGGCATCATCATCATCATCATCATCATCATCATCGTCCAGTGGGGCCAATTTGTTAACCAGGTCTTGTTCTTGGTTTTGGTTTTGGTTTGGCTTTGGTTCGTTTCTTAATGAATTTGATGCAATTTATATTCATTTAATGGCCAGAAGCAAATTTTTTATGAACATCTCATAATCACATTTTGAACACACAATTTGTTATCAACATTTATTATAGCATTAATAAGTGTATATTTAAATATATTTCAATTTATACAAACTTATATAGTATTTTATATATATATGTATATCTAATATATTCTTGACCCGCATCAACAATAAGAACTGGTGAAGCTAAAGTATATTTCGATAACATTCCACCAAACTATAAATGTACATATATTGAGATTTTTAGTTATAATCTTAATTCCCTTTTGTAGATTTTAATATCGAATTAAATAAGTTTAATTAACATAAACCTCCACAGTCGGAGATCCAGATTCCCAAATACTTATTTAAGTATTAATAAATGTCCTTCAATAATATCTATTTATATATAAAGCCAACTTACTTAAATTATCAGTAAAAGCAAAGAAGATCATCTTCAATAAAGAAGAATAATACATCAAAGTAAAGAAAGGATTATATTCCTAAGCAGTAAAAAAGTAATAAATGTCCTTTTACAATAAATTACTTGAATTATCATGGAGAATATATTTGACATTCTGAAACGCAGCTTTGCCCAATTAAAGATTTAAGCAAATGTTTGAAAATTGAAAATTTATTCAAAGGAATTTTCCATTTCGAATTCGCCAAGTGGATTTATTATTTCTATATGGCAACTAAAATATAATCGAAAGGGCGCAAATTTTTAAAATAAATTATGTGATTCTTGATTCACCGAGAAACCTGTGAAACTTGAGACATTTTTTTCAAGTTTCCTAAATTCTTTAAAAAAAATAATTCAACATTTTATTAGAAGTCTAAGATTGAGTTTTCCTTTGCTTGTTGTAGAATAATTAATTCTCTCTTGGTTTGGTTTTTGATAATATAATTCAATAATTTAAATTAATTTAAAATTCCTATAAATAAATAAGTTTTTATTAAATGAATAACACAGTCATTAGTAAAAAAAAATTATTTGTAAGTGTTGAGTTCAAGAAATTAGTTAAATTTTATTTAATTCTGTTACAATTTGCGCGCTATATTATTTTGTGTTCAGACGATTTGAAGCAATTTGAAAATGTTTTCAATTATATTTGTGTACTGCTTAAAGTTGCTTTAAGTCCGACTAAGTGGTTGTGATAATATGAAATTAAAATTCCCAAATATTGGGAGCTAAAGTTGAAGCTAAAATCAAAAGCAAAAGTTGCCAAAAAAAAAAAAAAAATCGAAAATCTCTGCACGGCTGTCAACCGGCATCACAGCTGCCCCCCACTCATGACTCCCTTTCGTCTCTCTCTTTCTCTCTCTTTCTCTCTCTCTCTCTCTCTCTCTCAGTCTCTCTCTCTGTCTCTGTCTCTGTCTATAGAATGAATTTGAAATGAAAATCAAAACAAATGTTTTATTTAAATGGTTAATTTGCTTGAAACCGTACTTTGGATGGCTTTGTGTTGCAACGCCCCAAATGAACAGCTTACAACAAGATGATGATGATAATGATGATGATGATGATGATCCCATAGAGAAGAGAACACAAATGATGAACAAATGACGCAGGTCTGCCACATCGTGAGAATTGCATGCGAGTCTTCAAGCCAAGCCGGGACTGGGGCTGGCCATTTTAATTTTGCGGACTTCAATCAAACTGCAGTGGCAGACAGAACGGTAGAAGGCTCTGAAAGGGATTGCGGTGGGGTTTTTGGGGGAAATGCCAGAGATGAGCCAGACGTCGCGTTGCGTCGGCGCTTGCCACTTAGCATAAACGTGGTTGCATGAAGGGGGGGTTGCACAAACTTGTGGCAGAGCCAGCAGGTTCAGGTTTGAAAGTTTGAATCGCGAAACGCGAAACGCGCAACGCGCAACGCGGAAAACGCGAGCCAAGTGAGGCACGACCTGTGTGGCCGTTGCATCAGGGTAACAAGCTGTAATTAGAGCCTCTTAGCCTGTCATCGCCAGGGTGCTTGATTATAGCCTTTTGACAAAAAGCAAATATTAATTTAATACGGTCAGGCCACAAGCGCCGCAAGGCAACAACAGCCACAGCAACAATGCAGCCCCTGCCACTTGCGTTGAAGGGGCAAGGTTGCAAGTTTCCAGTTGCCAATTGCCAATTGCCAGTTGCCTGTTGCCGGTTGCCGGTTGCCTGTTACCACACTGTTGAAGCTGCAACTCAAATCTCTTACATGGTAAGGCGTAATTACTCGCATCAGGCAAACTTAACCCATTGAAGCCCAGAAATCAGAGCGTTTAATGTAAATCAGCAAATGTATAAATAAATTAATTAGTATCCTGTATACCCTGTTAAATTGCTTAAGAATGCGTATTGTTTAAATATAATTAAGCCAATTGCAATATATACAATAGATCTTCACAAACTTAATTAAACGATACAAATTTATTATGTTGAGGAGAAAGTGATGTTCCTTCAAAATTTTACTCCGCATCATTAGACATTTATCTGTCTGTATAAGATCAAAGTTGACTCCAGTATATCGTAAGGAAATTTTTAAAAATTTCCACCAAACTGTAATTTTAAAAATATAGTCTTCATTTGCATTTGTATTATTTTATATAAATAAAACTTAGGTAATATAAATCGACACAGACGCCTATTTATATGCAATTTTGTATCTTCTCTCATTAATAAATATTCCCCATTAATACCTATATCATTCACCCAACTAAAAGATAAACATTATCAATATAGAGAAAGTAAAGATTCGTGAAAGATTTGAAAGCGACCTGGCAATTTTTTCATGGTTTTTCATATACAAGTACAAAATTTGCTGAAAATTGATACAGGGAAATTCGAAAACTCCGTTCACACTGTATACCTTTTATATTTTTTTACTGCTAAACTCATTATTTTTAATACAGTTAATAATAGTTTTATTTTGTATACGACTTAGTATTATCTATAAAACTGTTTATCCTGACTGATTGGCGAGCTACGAGCAGGCCAAACGGTAAAACCTAGAAACCTGCTATTTTTTACTGTATCTTACTATAATATCGTAGGTTGATACTCTGAAAAAATTCTGCTAAATATATATCGGTATGTGGTTGGAAAATGCATTTGAAAATGAAAATCTCAGCTGGAGCATATCCGGTGACGCAATAGAATATGATTAATTTGTTTTATTTTTTTTGGTAGTGGGAGCGTAGCAACGCACGCCTTAGGAACTAGAACTGTATAAAAAAAACCTTTACTAAACTAGACTTGACGATGTGTTCCCAAAAAAAACAGCTTGCACGGAACTTTAGACACGTTGTGAAGACGGTTAAAGATATACATTTTCAGGAATACTTTTACCGAATAACATAAAATGCATTATTGATATAACTAATCCTGTGCTATCAATTAATATGGGTTTGTCTTTCAATTTCAATTCCGATCCCGAAACCGATTGCAATACATATTCTTAAAGCAATATCCCTTCAAGTTTGTGATGTTGCTCTCTCTTTGTTGTTATAGTTGTTGTCATTGTTGTTCTCGTCTTTTTCCTGACAATCGTACGCCCATTTTTGGTTAAAAACAATGGGTTCAAACGACTGCGCTTCAGCGGAAAACAAAAAGCAGCCAACGAGCCCTAAATCAATCACAACCAGCGACATGTCAACAGCCCCCAACTCCATCTACAGCTCCAGCTACAGGGCCAGATCTCAGTTCCCAAAAACCCTCTGTCCCTGAGCCTAACCCAGAGAGAAGCCTCTGCGTCCTCGTCCGTATCCTCCCGTAATCGCCAAGCGAAATGTCAACGTGATCATAGGAGCTTGAAAAGGGCCGCCGCCTTGGTCAGCTCATATATTGGCCATATATAAGTATATATTATATCTATATATAGTGAGAGGTGAGGTGAGGTATTGGGCTCTGCAACAGGGTCTGAAGACTATGTGGAACGTGGCGTGCCCATGCCTGGAAAGGGTCGACATCTTTGAGATGTGTGTGCGCGTGATATCTGAACTACGAAATTGAGATCGATTTTCAAGTACGTGTCTGAAATGAGAATGCCCAGAGATTGACAATCAAACAGAGAGAGAGCGGGAGAGCGGGAGAGTGAGTGAGAGAGAGAGAGAAAGAGCTGTAACAATAAATTATGATATTATTTAAAATTAACGTTAAACAAAATGACAGGTCTGGGTCCGGTCTCGGTCTGGGACTTGAATCTGGGGGCTTGGGCTTGAACATTGCGTGATTAGCGTGCACTTGTCGTCAAGATCGTAAGTTAAGAGGCCACAAAAAGTCAGGTAGGGATTGTAGGGAACAGAAGTCCAAATATCTGACCATTTGGCTCATTCATTCGCTGCACTCGTTGGCTTCTCGTAATTAGTATTCCAGGCAGAGGATCGCGAAACACATGTACGCTACTAGGCAATGCCCAATGTACCTCAATCCTCAAGCAGTCTCTGATCATCACGGGCGCAACGCGGCGCATGCGTAATGAGAACTGAGAAGGAGGTCCCAAGACCAGAGTTGAAGATTCAAGAAGACTGACTCACAAAAACTGATTGAACGCTTAGGGAGACACTCAAAGGATGAGTATAAGGATGGGAAAATGTGAATGGGAATGGCAATGGCAATGGCAATGGGGATAAGGATGTGTATGTCAATATGGTTGTGACTGTGGATTCGTGTTGCTGATTTGTTCGCTGTCATAATTCAATAAAGTAGTCAAATGTCACCTGTACTTAAGTAAAAAGCGCAAGGCTTACGGATGTCCACTGCACTTATGTGCTGAGTATTGTGATTCTTAGCCCCACTATGCACCACCGCACACAACGGGCCCAGTAAACGGGTTTAATGGTTATCAACATTAATGCAAATCCGCTTAGCGATCAAAAAAAATATGGAAAGACATGGCAACAGAGCGAGAAAGAAAAGGAAATGCTGAATTTAGCTTAAGTTAGGGATAAGTCGCTATTAATACATATAATACGACTTCTGTATAATATTTATATATACGAATATATATCAATATTTAAAATGGCGCTTAAATATTTGCCTAACAGTTGCTTAACATAACCGAGAACTGTTAGTAACATTGAACTGTCTTTAACATTGAAGCTGTTATAATAAATGTTACAGTCTCTTAATATAAACATTAAATGTTAGTGAAATATCTTTATAGACAACACATGAGCGATAACTTTTAATATATACAATATATAATATTATTAATAATTGTTAAATAAATCTGAGTAATTAAAGAGCGCTGTAACTAATTCATAAACCCATGTAATACCTATATTTTAAATGTACGCTATTTAAATTTAACATTAAATCATTTAACAGCCCCCATATCAGCTGTATTCGATTATTAAGATCAAAAACTAACTAAATCTGAGAATTAATAAAAATAAAATAATAAAATATTAAGTATAAATATATATATTTATACTAGATCGTCCGGCGTGCGTTGCAACTTCCCGCTCCCGTTCCCAAAAAAATAAAATAGTTAAATAAAAAACAAAATAATTATATTCTTCAATATTATTGTAGCCAACTGCGCCACCTTAAATGCTCGACCTGAGATTTTTATATGTAATTTAAAACTGCATTTTTCACCCACTTTCCGATATATTTTTAATAAAATTTTTCCAGAGTGCCAACCTAAGATATAATAGAAAGCTAATGCCATATATTTTAGATTTTTAGCTTCTACCGTTTGGCCTGCTCGTAAGTCGCTAATTAGTCAGTCAGTCAGTCAGTCAGTCAGTCAGTCAGTCAGTCAGTCAGTCAGTCAGTCAGTCAGTCAGTCAGTCAGTCAATCAGTCAGTCCATCAGTCAATCAGTCAGTCAATCAGTCAGTCAGTCAGTCAGTCAGTCAGTCAGTCAGTCAGTCAGTCAGTCAGTCAATCATATAAAGATTAGAGTACTTTTTTGATGTTGTTGGGGAATCAGTTATCAATTCATTAGAACATTGTATTTACATTCGATTACTCTGTTATCAAATATTTAATATTTTCTTTAAACCCTTGCAGAAAAGTATTATAATTTTTTTTGTTTTTTTTAAATATGCTTAATACCCCGTTGAATATACGTATATATGGTATATATATAGCTGAAACATGTCGGTGATATTCGTATTATTCTGAAGTTAAGAATCTGCTCAACTTTTATGAAAATCAGACCACTTTAACTTAGAGGCCTCATAGGAACAATCGATAAAGAATATGTTTTTTTTTTTTGTAGAAATATCTCAACTAAACTTTCGAATATTAAGTTTCAACACGCTCTTAATAATCACATATAAATTGATCGAAATCGAACGACTATATCATATAGCCTCCATAATAACAATCGATCGAAAAATTTAAATTTTTTCTTAGGAAGGTATATATATATATTGCAGAAGTATATAGTTTCTTGTCTATAATTTAATTGACTTTCAGGATTTGCAAAATGTTGTTTAATGTTATGCAGAGAATACGAAATAGTTAATTTTTTTTTTAAATATATATATATATATATTTGTATATATTGTGTGTGTTGTTATGGATGCATGTGAAATTGTATTATTGTTCTTTTCCATAGAAACTTGGGGCAGTTAGTTGAGCAGCGGCTCTCAGCTGGACAGGCTGATATATCTACAAGATAAACGACTGCGTTGATGGTCAATGGATGGCAGGGCGGGCGACGGTGTTGGTGACGCTTTTTTCTTTATTTTATTTTTTTAACAGCAGCAACAACAACAACAACAACAACAACATTAAGAAACAAAGACAAAAGAGACGAAGGAGCAGAGCTGGCGAAGCAGCAAAAAGACAAACGTTGCGGCTGCGGCGACAACGCAGCAAGTGACAAACGTTTAGATGGATGGATCGTTCTTCATTTGGGACCAAACCGGACCGGATCGTACTGGAGCCGGGTATACCAGGGTATATCAGTCTATGGACAGGGACGGCAACAGACAAGGGGTAGAGGGTACAGGGCACAGGGTACAGGGGTTGGGGCAAGCAAGCAAATAAACCAACCGAAAAACGCGACGATTGCACATAAATTATATTCAAATTTCTTTAAGATCTAAGAGATATATAAATACGGGAAAAACATACAAACCAACACACACACACACACATACAAATTTATACTAGTACATACTCGTTTCCACTTTTTACCATTTGGTTCTCTCTGTTTTTTATCCCCACCTTCCCTCTGTCTATCTGTCGCCCTTTGTTTCAAATTTATGCAGATATGCGATCTATCTGAAAACATCGTCGGTTCTCTATCTCTCTCTCTTTTGAGGAAAAAAATAATACTACTCTCACCTGGCCCCGATCCTTCACTGAATTCACACAACCCAAAAAAAATCCCATATCTAGTGTTATATTGAGGCATCCATTGATATACCGTTGACAACTCTGATAATATTCAATAATATGCAGGAAATTCATAGTGCTTCCGGACTTGAACAAAAATTTAAAAAATAAAAAATAAAAATAAAATTACTCGTAACAAATTGTGCTTCGATATGGTTAAATAAATATATATAAAAAAATTAACTAACCAAGCAATAATATAAACATTTCTGGACATTCCTATAAATAAGTTAATAAGAGAGCATAAATGAAAATGAAAAGTCTGATTTTTAGTTTGCTGTGATTTAATTCGAAATAATAATTATTATTTTCATTATTATAAAAATAGCACAATGCACAAAATTTAAAAAATTCATATGTTAAACCAAGTTTTGATTCTGCAAAAAAAATTTTTTTTAATATTTTTTTAAACGTGTCTGCAACATTTATAAATTAGATTTTTCACTCAGAAATTATTTGGAATTGAATTTAAAATTTTTTCATTAATATAAGCCTATTTAAAAAATTGAAAATATCTTAAATATCTGAAAAATTTAAATGTAGACCATAATACTGAAAAAAAAAAATTTTTAATATTTTTTTAAACATGTATGCAACATTTTTAAATGAGATTATTCAATTAAAAATTATTTGGAATTAAATTTTATATTTTTTCATCAATATAAGCCTATTTACAAAATAGAAAATAACTGAATATGAAGTTTGGTTTTTCTTTTAACTAACTACAAGACAAAAAAAAACTAGACTTTAATTTGCAAAGTTAAAATTGAAAATTTAAATTCAAATTTAAATTTGTAGAGCCTAAAAAAATTATAATAAAAACACAAACAATTTTATTATAAATAATACTATCTATAATGAGCATGATATTAATATCAAATACCTATGATTATGAAGTATTATAGCAGTCAAAGTCATTAAAATTGTTTATGATTATAATAATACTTATATTATTTAGCGTTAAAGTGAATTTTATAAATTTCTGTAGATCAGTAAAGTTAGGAATAAATCTAAATATTATTATTATAATACAAATATTTCACACTGATTTCAATTAGTTTAAATGATTATAATACACAGATTTATATTAAATTTTAGGAAAATATATCAATCAATATTTTTATAAAGATATAAATTGAACAGAAATAACAACAATAGCATAATATTGCTGATTCACAATAAATAAAAACAAGTTGAAATAGAATAATCAATAAATGTTGATATGCATTAATATGTATCTTTTTTTAAATTATATATTTATATATACTTAGAAGTATGTTTTGTATATACAAATGTATTGTGTGTGTGCTTTGTTTTTAATCTTTAATACTTTACATATTTTATGTGCTGTTTGTTGTCCGTTTAAGTTTTCATCATTTTAAATTAGTGACAGTTGAGTTGTTGTTTTTTATTTATTTAATTGAAAGCAACAAAAGTAATTTTAAACAAATGCTTTGATCTACACTTAAGATGACAAGCCGAAACACTTGTATTTTGAAAAAACTAAGAGGAAGCAGGCTATAATAGTTGCTTTAGATACTATATAAGTGCATATATATATATTTATGCATATATATTATATTATGGTGTTTAAGGGGGGGATAGGGGGGTGGGGCACAGACGTCGCTCGTTTGGTTGGAACAACGCTGTCAAAAATTGCCAACTGGCACATTAATCCAGGCGACATATTTATGAATGTATCTGTATCTTTGTTGGCTGTTGGCTGTTGGCTGCATGTGCCCCGACGAGTATCTGTGAAATGTAAAACTTTTGTGTGTTCGTGTATCCATGAGATATAAAGATATCGCCGTCGCAGTTGTTGTTGCTGTTGTTGCTGTTGTTGTTTCTGGACGAGGGTTGCTCGTTGCTCGTTGCTAAATGAGTGCACATTTCAGATAAATTATTGCACACAATTCGTGTACGACGGCGTCTGGCACAAAATGTATTTAACAAATTAAATTTACACACACACACACACACACACACACACACACTCTGCTGGTTTACAGCGTGCAAAAGAGATAGTTGTAGTTAGCGTAAGCGAACTGGAGATACACATCAAAGAGCGCGCCGCAGCGTGTCAGCTCGACGGCCCGACGGTACGACGCATTGTCGTCGACAGGGCTCGCTGCTCTCCACAGCGGTCTAAACTGGGCGGAGCTTGTGCTTGTGCTGTTCTGCGGTTTCAGCCAATGCCAAGGCATGCGCACACAGATACGCACACACACACGCAGCAGCGTCAGCAGCGGCAGATACAAGCCGATACACAGATACACAAGATACAAGATACATTCATATGGCTGCAAGCAGCGTGTGATTAGTCAGCGTTGCTGTTTGTTTTGAAGTTACTTTTATTTGTTTGTGCTGTGCTGCAGATACATCTGTACAGATACAGATACAGATACAGCTATAGATACAGCTATAGATACAGTATCTCATCGATTTTTTGTGGGGCCACATTTTGCATTGCTTGGCACGAGACTGAGTCGACAATGACGCGGTCGCTGTCACGTGACACGTTGACAGTTGCATCTGTATCTGTAGCTGTATCTGTATCTGTATCTGTAGCTCTATCTTTGACTGTATCTGTAGCTGCAGCAGCTGCATTTGTGGGTGTAATCACAGTCCATTCATGAGATGGCGGATGCAAACACACACCAACACACACTCACACACACACACACACTAACATCGAGCTGCACTTTTTGCCGAGGCTGCTGTTTGGCCGAGTCGCTTTATCTGCCAAAGCTGTAAATATCCGCGAGATTTACAACGCTGTCGACGCAGACGACGGCAACGACGACGACGTCGACAGCATTGCGTATCTTTTCGCATGAATCGGTATCGGTTGGCATTCGAAGGCACGACAAGAAGACAACACGACTCCGACTCGCATAACGCATAAAATAATAGTAGAAACGCATCCGCAGAACGCGGCTAATCCGCCTGATTTCGCAACAGATACAGATACAATATCTGCCAGATACGCGCACGCGATTCCCAACCAACAAAAAACAACAAAAAAAATACATAAAAACCATATAGTATATATATATAGTCGTATATCTTTTCTTCGTTTTGTTTTTTTTTGCTGTTGTTGTGCTCCAGTTGTGCCTCCATTGTTGCCACTTGAACTGTCAACGTAACTCACAATTGAATTGTTCCTTTGTTGTGTTACACACACACACACACACCGTCCGCCCACCCCTCAAAATACCCCCTCTCGGCCCATCGCATTTTGTATCTGAAACGCATAATTGGCATACGCCTGAGGTCACGGTCAGCGTGTTCAACGATCCCTTTGTAGTTCACCGCCAGTTGTGAGCTGATCAGAAGCCAATCAGGATACATCCTGATTTGGTTATCAACTGCTCATCGTTATCGTTATCGTCATCGTTATCGCCATCATGCTGGTCCCACCGGACATGTTGGCCGCCCAGACACGCATGATCTATCAAATGAATCGATTTTGTGCTGAACGCGTCCAGGCTCGCATCTTTAAAACGGCGACGGCCATTCGAGAAATCTGTAAGATTGTTCAGGATATACTCAAGGAGGTGGAACTACAGGAGCCACGATTCATATCCAGTCTGGTTGAATGCAATGGCAGGTGAGTCGGAAGTTATACATCATTTCTTTTTATCAATCTTTTCAATATTGACTTTATAAATAATAATAAATTTGAAACAGATAAAAGTATATTTAAATTTAATTTAGGTAGATTAAAATTTCAGTTTTCCATCATTTTTAAGCCAAGAAGAATAGTTGGTTTGATAGTCTATCTGTACAAAAATCAATTGAATATTTATTTTAAAAAGTGATTTAATCAGGGACCGAAAATAACAATTATTGATCCAATTTTCAATTTAAAAAATCAATCAATCAGAAGGTTAATTTGAGTTTTAATTTCACCAAATTATTAATAATTTTAGAATCTTTGTGCATAACAGAAAAATTGATATTTATTTATTTTTTTCACAAATGATTTTTATGAAAGACTTTTATTTCAAAAAGTCTTCAATAACTTTTATGAAAAACTGAAAAAAATTAAAACTCAGTTTTATGTGTTACGAAAGAATACAAAAATTAAAAGTCAGTTATAATTTTTTTTAGTCTCGGATAGTTGTTATCCATGATAAGTAATGTAAAATATCTTTAAAAACTTTTAAAAGGGATTTGATAATTTAAAATAACTGTTTTTTTTGGTCCCTGGAGTTAATAGTCTTGACGAGTTCATAAGAAATTGATATAAATAACAAAAGAAATTAAGATGATTTTTTATAATATTTCTTAATTTTAGTAAAAGTATTGGAAAAAAACTAAAGAAATTATTAATATTACTTAAATTTCATATTAGCATTTGATGTGAAAGTTATTTTAATTTAATGCATATACTTTTGGCATTAGATGATTATTTTTTAATGTAACTAAACTTAAATCGATATATGTAGATACTTTTTAAAAACATTTAAGCTCATATGTTTCTCCCTTTTAAATAATAAATAAGTTCTAATGCAAAATTCACTTTTAATCAATAATAGTATTAATAATTATATTTCACATGATTCCTTGTCATCAGTTTGTGAATATATCTCACTGTCATGCCCAATAAAGATACAATCGAATTGAGCAGATACACATAACAGGAGCATGACTTGACAAGAATGACGTTGCATGTTTTATGCGATTCAAGATCTTTTTGATCTTATTTTATTGGCCTGTTGGCAGCTTAAAGGCCTACTCACAGTGCTGCAATGACAGCCGTCAGCCTCCGGAATTACGCAGATCTTCAATTGGTAGTAGTTCAATATAGAGATGGATACTGAGACAGTTGGTATGAGATACAAATTTTACGAATAGCAAAACATCAATGCGAAGCAGAAATCCTAGATTGGTTAACTTTGATTATGGCGCTACATTCATTTATTTTTGATATTCTATATGTGTTATTATTATATATTCAATTTCTAATTTTTCTCTGCTGTTTTTTCAATTTTATAATTAACTAACTTTAACACTTTAAACTCAATTTGTGTTGAATCCGAATTTCGCTTTTGTGTTGAATTCGTATTTTATTTTCGATTGTTAGCTGTTCTTAATTCCGCAAATTCATTAAACATATAAATTGTTTGCCTTTCCATTCGAAAACAAAAATACAAAATTTTAAACGATTTTTTATATAATTAATTTTGATATGGGAAAATCCAGAGTAACTTTACACCACAGCAAAATGTTTGTCACGTGTAACTCATAGAAGAAGACATCTCCGAACCCATCAAATCTATATATTTAATTATATATTTTTTTATATATTTATATATATTTAATCAGGACAACAAGCTGAGTATATATATCCTCTATATCTATATATTCTGTCTATATCCCTCTGTCTGTCTGTTTCCATGCAAACTAATCATAGATACTTGTTGATTTAGGCAGTAGATAAGACATAATCAGCAAGATCGGATTATAGAAACGATCGGGCACACCTCATGAAAATGCTTTAATTAATTTTTATATTTTATTGACAAGTATATTTTTTAAAGTCGATTAAAAAGAGTTTAGGTATTATAAATCGCCACAGGCGCCAATCTTATATATATCTTATAGATATATCTGCATAGATATTCTATCGCCCCACTTAAAAATTTAAAGCAAATATATACTATACTATGACATAAAATATATACTATAATATACACCAATGCTATAAACTTTATAGTAGATAGGAAGGAGAACGTTGGGTTCCTAAATATTTAAAATTTAATCAATTTCCAATAATAGTATTATAATATGTAGCCAATTTACCAAAATTATCAGTATAAACGAAGAAGAAAATCAGCAATATGGAAGAAGTGAAGAAAAATAAATTAGTTGTAGGAAATTTTAAGATTTTAAAATATTTCAAGATTTCTGTAGCTAACTGAGTTAATTTTATTGTGAATAAAGACAATAATATAATTAAAAACTGATACTCTTAAACAAGGAGTTAAACAAATTGTATTTAAATCATTTATCATATTATTTTGTAATCTGCATTAAGGGGACAAATTTTAATTAAAATTCAAATAAATGGTTCCCATTGGAATAATCGATAGAATAATTTGCATTTTCCAAATAACAAAAACATTCGTTCGATGTGTTTTTATTAAGTTTTTGGACTTTATCAAAATCGAAACCCTAAAATATATTTTATAGCTAAAACGAATCGTTTGAAAAATGTGCTTAGTGTTTAAAAATATCTCAACCAAATTGACCAATTCAAAGTCGCATTATGGTCTAGATAATCTGTATAAATTTAATTAAAATGCCATAAAAAAAAACAATTGATCGGTCGAATATTGAAAGATTTATAGAACTTCGGTATATCGCTATTATTTTAGAATCTATAAATAAATTTTACTTACTATTAAATACAAATCAGTTCAATTTAGCTATAATTTTGATCTCTAACACTAGCTTATTCTTTTAGATTCGAGGGTGTGGAAGTTGTCTCACCAAATGAGTTCGAAATAGTGCTCTACCTGAACCAGATGGGTGTCTTCAACTTTGTGGACGACGGCACCTTGCCCGGCTGTGCGGTACTCAAGCTGAGCGATGGACGCAAACGTTCCATGTCCCTGTGGGTGGAGTTCATTACGGCATCGGGATATCTATCGTCGCGCAAGATACGGGCACGATTTCAGACATTGGTTGCCCAGGCTTGTGATAAGAGCATCTATCGTGATATGGTCAAGATGATTGGGGATACCACAGAGGTGAAGCTGCGAATTCGGGAACGTTTTGTGGTGCAAATAACGCCGGCATTCAAATGTTCCGGCATTTGGCCACGTTCGGCGGCCCATTGGCCCATGCCGCATATACCCTGGCCGCATCCCAATATTGTGGCCGAGGTGAAGACCGAGGGATTCGATTTGCTATCCAAGGAGAGCATCATAATGCAGAATAAGAACAATAATGCGGCCAGCATGGAAGGTGATGCCTGGGTGCTGAGTTTCTTTGAAGCTGAGAATCGTTTGCTGCAAGGTAAGTGCCACTAAAGGGGGGAATATGGGTAGCCAGGGGCTCAAACTGTTTTTTTTTTTTTTTTGTTTTTTGCATTTTCCTTGACATCTTCAAAGGTGGCTGCCGTCGTCGCTGCCTGAGCATATTGAAGACACTGCGTGACCGTCACCTGGAGCTGCCTGGCAATCCGATCAGCGCCTATCATCTAAAGAATCTGCTGCTCTACGAATGTGAGAAGCATCCGCGTGACTTTGAGTGGGATGAGAGTTGCATTGCGGATCGTTTAAATGGTATATTCCTGCAGTTGATCTCCTGCCTACAATATAGACGCTGTCCCCACTATTTTCTGCCCAGTCTCGATATGTTTAAGGGCAAATCTCCCAGTGCTCTCGAGCAGGCGGCCAAGCAGGTCTGGCGTTTAACTCGTGAGATGCTCACCAATGCCAATGCCTTTGAGAAATTGTGAATTCTCTAAAGAGAGAATGAGAATGTGAGAGAGAGAGAGAGAGAGAGAGTGCGTGTGTGTGTATGTTTCTGATTCAAGGTGCTAAATTTTCATTGTCACTGTGCGGCGATTGCGTTGATCTGATAAGCGATTGCCTCTCACTGGCTGCCATTTTGTGCCATGTCTATGTGTGTGTGTGTGTGTGTGTGTGTGTGTGCATAGCAACAACAAATACAATACAACAATAGCAAAAGAGCGCAAAATAAAACCCGAAGTGTTAATGCAAAAGATGCGAGATAAGCCGCGCACATTGCCCACACTCCGACGACTCTTTGAGCCCATTTACACGTTGAAGTTACTTCATGCACTTATTGGCTTACACTTGTATTGAATTTCTAAAATATATAAAAGTATATTTTTTTTTATCAGACTTGAGGTAATATAAGCATGTAACTTTATAAAACTAGGCAGAGTTTTATGCTTTAAAATGTAGCTAAAATAAGTCAAATAAAATTATTATAGCTATTAAAAATAGCTATTTATAACAATCTATTAGACGTTGTTTTTAACATATTTCAATTAAAATCACAATATGCAAGATTTTATTATATTTTCTTCAAAATTAAGCCCAAAAAAATTGCCTGGAAAAATTTGTTTTTGTTTTGAGAAAATAGTTAGACAATATTGTATAAAATATTGAACATTTCCGTTGAGATAGTTCAATTGCCTATTTATTGCGATATTTTATAAATATTTGTGCAAGGTTTTTAATTTCAGAACTGTTCTAATATTCACTTTAAAAAAATATTATGCGAATTATTTTCCAAAATGTTGATATAAAACTTGTCTTTGAACTTACATTAAATTAAGGAATACTATAATATATATACTATTCAATTCATCTCAACGACAATTGATAGAAAATTTAATTTTGCAAAATTTCTTGTGTTACAGTCACAAACCTAAAAGGCAAAAACATCATGAAATAACTTCAACGTGTAAACTCAGTCGACTTCCTTTTCTGCTGTTGCTGTATTTTTTTTTTTTTTTGTTTTTCATATTTTTTCCTTTTGCATGGTTGGCTGCTTATCCAGCGAATATTGTTTTTAATAACTCTCCGCATTCAGCATTTTTTCTCATGCCACATTTTGTGCCTTATGGCCAAACAATGGGGCAGCAACAGCAGCAACAGCAGCAACATAAAACAAAGCAACAACAAAACAAATATATATACAAAATACAAAATACAACATAAAAGAGCATTTGGCGGCTTCCTTTGCAACTCTACTCAAGTGTAAGAGAAATTGAGTACTTACTCATTTGAGTACTCGTTGTAAGTAATAAATACCCATAGTTAAGTACTCGTAAATACATACAATACTTACATATATAATATAATACATTGCTGTATACGATACAATTAAGTACATATGCATATATGTAATTATATGCCCTGCAAACATTTTTTAAATAAATTTATATCTATCTTCATTGCAAATAGATAGTTTTGCCACCATTTGAACTATAGAAACAGATGCCAGAATTTATCGAAAATAAAACTATATTTTATAAAAAAAAATGTTACCTAACAAAATCAATAATTTCTAATCAAAACTATCGCAAAACATAAACAAATTTAATTGAAATAGAAATAGAAATAGAAGAATCGCGTTCTTTTCTTCTGAACAACATAGCATGAAATGTTTGCTGGGTATTTTAAATACATATACATATATGCAATAACATATGTTGATATCAAAATCTATATTCATTTGTCCTTCCAAGTTTGACTGAGCAACAAAAAAAAACGAAATTTTAAAACTAGGCAATTATTAAAATATTACTTGTAACATATGTATAAAGATATATATGTATTTGTCTATTCCTTTCAAAGTTGAAATATAAAATTGTTAACAAACTTTTATTCAATTTTATTTATATATATTTTTTTTTCCCTTTGTTGTATAAATTAAATATTGTATTTAGATTGCTTAAGAAACAGTTGAAATGCAATAAATTCTAAAATAGCCCAAGGCAATTAATATAAAGAATATTAACATTATTATTGGGATGGGAAGGGCTTGAAAATATTTTGGGAATTTTTTTTAATTGAACAATAAGAAAAATAATATAAAAATGATTTTTTTTTTATATTTTTAGGAACATGTGTAATTTTTCGATTAATTAAATAAGAAAGTTTCTTAAAGCAGAAAAAATAATTATAGATTTTTTTAGCTTGCATTTTAAATAAGATTACTATTTAATTATTTTTTACTGGGTTGATCAAACCATCAATTATGATAAATATACATATATATTCTTGCAGCTCTAAAAGATTTGAAGACATTTAAGGTTTACTATTAGAATTATAATATTATTTGTTATATATAGAGTTTATATATTTGTTTTTCTTAGATTCTGGAAGAACTAATATCAACTGGTTCCAATAAACCTCACTTGAAATACTTTTAATGTTTCCGGTATGAAAATGTTCTCTGATCTCTTTGTATTAAATACTATATTGCATTGCATGGAATGTTGTCCAAATATCATTAAAAGATCAGTTCAGTTCAAAGCAAAGGATCGTGATCAGAGATCAGAGCTCATTAAAAACTTGGTAGCTGTTTGATTCGGTTTCGGTTTCAGTTTCGTATCTCTACAGACTGTGAGTTAATGTTATGAGTGTTTGGACATTGGTTGGATCGCCAAAATACAATTTATTTGTATCTCTCAAGACAGGACAGTAAGTAAGTTTGTAAGTTTTCCTGTGTGTAGCAGCTGGAGCGACAAGCGAACATCATTTTTATTACCCTTATTTATGGTTATGTTTTTTATTCAGGGATCCAATGGTATCATCATCATCGTCTTCATCATCTTCTTCATCGTCTTCTTCTTCTTATTCATTGTTTGTTACTCTGACGGGGAAGACAGACGAAAAAGTTTCAGCGAATGTAATCGATATTTTCGTTGTCTTTCACATTAATTCTGAAGCTGACAATAGATGTATTCCATTTCGCTGTAATGTTAAGGACTAGAGAGCAAAAAATGCAGTTCTCATATTTGTACGAAAACATGGGCGTATCTATGGCAGGATAGAGTGGGGGATGTTAGGGGAAAGTTAGCAAGCCCCCATTAATAAATAAAAATCAAAAGTCTGTAAATGTTAATACATATGAATAAAAACAAGTTCAAGTTTGCCTGCTTAAATTTTTTAATTAAGCAAACTTTTTGTAAATGCGGATTCAATTCACTAAACTGCGTGTTCCTATTTCCGAATCCTTATGAGTTTGCTTATACGATGAATTTCTGAATTTAATTATAACTATTATTTAATTTAATTATAACATTAAATTTGTAAATAATGCCTTAAATATAACGATATTTTTTGAATTAAGAATTTAGGAATGAATTTATTTTTTGGTAGTACCGACATTTTATAAAAATTAATATACGAGTATATATATATATATTTTATTGTAAATTTTATTTAATTTTTTTTTTTTATTTTTGAAATATTGCACCCGTGGCTAAGTTAGTAGCTACGCCTTTGGTTAAGTATTATAAATGTGCGTAAAATAATCAAAAACAACAGGAGAAACAGAAGCAGGAGCTAAAGGATGTTGAAGTTGAAGCATAATGCGATAGCCAAAATAACAAATTATGCTCAAGCACGCAGGATCGTATTACATATGTATACCTATACCTATCTACCTACCCATACCTAACCATTATTCCATTATAACCGACCCCCAATACAACGCCCATCTCATTCAGTTTCTGTGGCATGGTGGTGTGGGAGGGAGGCGTGGCAGCTGGTTGGCATGGGAAAAGCAGCATCAGGTGACTGTGACAGTGGAATGCATTAAAAAACAATATATCTAATTAGATATTATTCAATTTTTGCAAAATAAAATTGTTCCTCAAGAAAGTCGAAACTAGTTTGAAGAAAATTAAAAAAAATGGAAATCAGGAAATCGTTCTTTGATTTATTTTATGTATTTTAGAATATCGCTTTTTAGTAATTTTAATATGCTCAATCGACTTACATTAAAATATAAACAATTCTCTCACAGTATTTAAAATTAAAAACAAAAAATTTAAAGAAAAAATTATAGTTTTATAAATTAATTAAATTTAAAAATCAAATTATTATAATGAAAACAAATGATAAATGAGACAATGCAAATTTGATGCGTTTTAGTTTTGACAAAATTTAGAGAGATTTGGGAGTCTATAAAAAGCGTTTTCTATTAAGAACAAGATAGATTATCCTGAAGAAAGTCTTTCTTCTTATTTTTCTTATTTTTTATTTATTTTTATTTTGTCTAACATTTTTATTCTTCTATAATTTTCACGCCCTATGTTCTTCTGATCATGATTTCTTTTCTGTGTTTATTTGATAATTATATTTCATTTATTTTTTAAAATATGACAGCTATATGTTAGAGGTATATAGACACGATCTGATCGCTTTTAAATAATTCTTAAACGAATTTTTCAACTGCCATCATTTTGAGATGTTACAAGTACATTTTACAACGATTTTTAGGTAAATGTTTCACAGTGCAATTTTTGCTGCTGTTCATTTTGCCAGCTGAGGCAGTGGCAGTGGCAGCAGCAGTGGCTGCGGCACGTGTCCACATTCAGGAGCTGGGCTCAGGCTGGTGGCCATGTGGACCATGTGAATGGCCGCAGGCTGCGTGCCCCCGGACGCTGATAAGGCACGTTTATATATATTTTAGTAGGGCGCCCAAAAATCCAGTGAAAAGTACACGGGGGTAGAGATGACGGGGTGGAATGGGTTTCCTTGTGTTTTGACAAATTATATTTGAAATGTAATTAACAAAAAAAAAAAAACAGAAGAAAGGCAGACACACAGTAATGAATCCAGCTAGGAAACAAACCAGGAACCCAGAGGCAAATCCTTTTCTTTCTTTTCAATCCTTTCGACCTGTCACAACTTTTGCTAAAGCCAAAAGGAAAAAAAAAAAAAATCAAAATTTTTGTCGCTTGTCGCCCTTTGATTTCTTTACTTATTATGCTCAGTTCTCTGTGTGTTTCTCTCTCTCTCTCTCTCCATTCTCTGTTCATGTCATGTGACATTTAAGTTCGCCCCCGACCGCCCCTTCTTTTGGCCAGTGGGCGTGGCGCGCGTTGACAGGCGGCTTGCGATTATATTGAAAGTCGCGACGTCCTTTGGTCCTTTTGTTGTTGGGCTTTGCCTTTGTTTTAATTGTTTACTAATGATATTTAAATTAGTGCTCTATATGACCGCAAGCGGTTTCTTTGTATTATTATTTACTCGTAAGTCCTTCCACATTTTATGTCATTTCATTTGTTCCCAGTTTCCCCCTCTCTACTATATTCAAAATAAAGGTATCGCCCCAACTGCAAGCCTTGTTTAACAGTTCATTATCGTAATGTTAATGTTAAAGCAGCGCTGTTAAATTCACACTAACATATGTTATTGATATGTTAAGATCAAATATTAAATATCTGTGTAATTTGCGTATTTACGTACTCTAAATCAGAAAATGTTATCCAAAATGAATTTGCAATATCTGACTACTCAATTAACATTGCAACATCTGAGTACGTAATTAAATGTTAATGTGATGCTGTTAAAGTTGCATTTGCTATGTTAACACTCTGTTATTGGTCAAGATCTTTTCTCCCTATGTAAAATTGGATTGTATATTATTAAATCTCTAAAAATGAGCCAAAAATAAATCGAGATTATAGTCAGATGCCAATTTCGGTAAGATTTAATAAAATTTTGGTAAATATCACAACTATAATTTTACAATTTTATAAATAAAATGTAAGACATATTCAAGCTTCCGCAAACTGAAGATAACATTTTCTTTTCAATTTTTGTTTTCAAGAATTGTCTAGTTTTATATTTATTTTAAATGCCTTGAAAATAATCTCGATTTATTTCTTATCAAAAATTAAATTTTTTACATTTCTTTAGAGACTTTCCTGCACTTCCAGGCGTTGTTAAATCAAATCTATTTCTTTTGAAAAATATACTTAATAAAAATAATATATTAAAAACATATTTTCATAGTCTGTGTTTGCTTTGAAGCTGGGCTCCAAGTGGATTGGGCTGGGGATAGAACTTTAATAATTATGTCGTCATTATCAGAAACACGTGGTGCAATTTACAAAGATGACACAAGGAGTATTCCGGAGCACACGCCACAAATTATGAATATCAAAATGTGCCCAAGATAAACGACACAGGAAAAGTAAAGTTGAAGTTTTTCGGGATGGGGATAACTGAGGGAATCTTTAGGATGACAGCTACAGTTCGGGGTTTGGAAAATTAGTTTTCCACGCATCGTCAGCAAACACAATGGAGCATCAAGTATGGGGCTTGGGCTTGGGATTGCGATTGAGAATTGAGGTGAAGTGAGGGTATAGAAGGAACGACCAGGATGGCACCTACACATGATAATTTACAGCAGATTGTCGCCTTTTTGGTGAGGGTCGCTTCAATAGATGCCACATATTTTTGGATGGGCATTTGCATTCAATTACGGCAGCTGTGAGCCGGACAGATTTATTTTTATGCACGCGCCATAAACGAAGGCCCCAAAATGCGCCGCAGACATTGACGGAGACGGAGGCGGAGGCGGAGGCGGAGGCAAACTTGAACGGAGGGTAAAGAGTGAAAATTATAGAACTAAAGAGTTGTGAGATCTGAGATGAAGATGAAGATGAATGAAGGTGGAGGAGGAGGAGCAGGAGGTAGAGCTGGAGGTGATGCAGTTGGCGTTGGCTGCGCTCAATCATAATTATGTGATTTGTTTGCGACGGGCGCGGGCGACTAATTAAACGGACGGAGGCGCTACCGTGAGATGGGACGACTGGTAAATGTTAAATGGGCAAGGGTAAGGGGTTGTTAAAGGGGTGGGAGTGGGAGTGGGAGTGGGGGTTGAGACATGTTGGGGCATGTTGACGTATTGTCGCTTGTGTCGTCTAAAGCAAGTTATGACATTTTGATTTGAGTTTCATTTGATGTCGCTCAGCTGGAAGAACTTTGATTTATGCCCCAAATGCAGGCCACAAGGCGGCGCGGGGCAGCTGGAGGTAGTTGAGCAACTAATTAAGTTGCAAGGCTTACAGATATTGTTGCATGCTGCAGCTGCAGGCAATTTAAAAAACCAAAACAACAAAATTCGGACAAGGATTGAAAAGTGAACGCAGGCGGGGCCAAGCTAATTGTGATGGGTGTGTGTGGGTGTGTGTGGGTGTGTGTGTGTGTGTGGGGCACACAAATTAAAGTTATATCGATAACGATTAACATTATTAATGAATATACTATGGCAAAGAGACCCTGGACAAGAGGTATTCAATTCAAGCGGACAATTTCCAAGAAAATCCCAAAAAAAAAAAAATGAAACGAAACTTCGGTGAAAGATTGTCAACATGATCATCAACTGTGGAATGGGAAGACCTTGGCAGACCAAAAACCTGTGGAATGTTCAAAACAAAAAAAAAACAAAAACTGAAACAGAAACCAAAAAAACATTGTCGAAATAAAATGTGAAAGAGGAAAAACAAAAACAAAAACAAAGAGTCAAATCAAATGCAGATAATATCAATTATATGTAAAAGATACAAACGCATGCGATAGATACATTCGCCGAGATAAGCATTTAAATTATTAACAACAACAACGAAGGCAACGGCAACGACAACAGTTGACAACGGCCCCAACAACAACAACAAACAACAAATAACAACAAACAACAAATACACAAGCAAAAGGATCCATGACATGAAATTAATGCCTGTTTGTATCTTTATAATTCATTAGAAACATTTGAATCATATTGCAAAGATCAAGACTGCAATTTGAATCTTTTTCTTAAAACATCAGTTAAATTCCTTTTAGTATAGAAAGAAACTTCTATCTTCGGCACGCCGAAGCTATATACCCTTGCAATGGTCTACCAAGAAAATTTTGAATATTATTTTATGGAATAACTCATTTTTGACACAATTGTTCCTAGGGCAGCTATATGATATTGTATAACTTGATCAGATTGTACAAATCGTTATTCTGTATCTATATCGATTGGTTTTGATATCTTGAGAAACAAAAAAGTTATTTATACAAACACTTTTCATTAAAATGAAGTATCTTCGATTGTTCCTATGGCAGCTATATGATATAGTGGTCCAATCGGGCTGATTTTGACATACAAACTACATACATTATCTAGCTTAATCTGTGCCAAGTTTCATCAAGATAAAACCAAAAACTTTGTTTAGAAACAGACGGACAGACGGACATGGCTATATCGACACGTCCTGACCGAGAATATATATATTTTATGGGCTCGGAGACGTCGCCTTCTATGCATTACACATTTCGGGACAAAATTATATGAACGCTCACAAATTAGAACCTCCAGTAATTAGAATTAAGGTTTGTAATACATTAAGCGCTCTAAAATTAGAATTTGAAAATTCGAATTTCGTTTTTTGAAGCGTGAATTTATTTTCCACTAAGCACATAAGCAAACTTCTGGCTCTTCATAACGATATTGTTGTTTCAAATTTAAAAAAAAAAAAACCGAAAAAAATGATTAACAATCAAATATAACTGACTATATGTCTATGTCAAGTAAAGATTAGTTGTAAAGTTGATGATTCAGTCGGTTATTAATGTTAATTTATTTCCTATTTTTAAACATTAACATCGTAATTATCTTTAGTTTTTTTTACTGAATATATATTTATTTTAAATTTTTAACTAGAAAAATATATTTTATGTAAATGGAGTGAGTATTAATGTTTGATTTTGTTGCATCTATTTTGGATTAAGTGTATACATATATTTTTAATTAAAAAAAAAAAAAAACTATAATATGTATTGTACTGAATGGCTAGCTTTTGTTTTATTGTTTTTTTTTAATAAAATTAACTAAAAAAAAGTTTCATTGTAACTTTTTGGAATAGTTTAATCCATTTTTTTTTATACAAAAAAAACGTTCAAAAATTAGAATTTTTCTGAAATTAAAATTACTTTAAAAACCAAGTGGTTCCACTATACCTCATATAATATTCCTTAAACCTAGAGTCAGGAAAATGTTTATTTCAAAAGTTCATATAATTGGAATACTCTACATAATAAAGGCAACAATTTTTTAAAGAAACTTTCCAATCGATTACTCGTAAAATATTCTTTTCAAACAATATTTATTTATATTTCAAAATTATTCTAATTAAGTATAAGAAAAAAAAACAAAAAAAAAGGTAATATATTACATATAAATAACAATTACATTATATACATAAATATATATAAATAAGATTGTGCTCTCCCTCTTGCATTTGCTCACGTTTTTTTTTTTTATATTAAGTATATAAATTGTTTTTTTTTTATATATATCTTATATTATAATCGGAATACTATAATAAAATACAAAATGATGATGTTTTGTGTCTGCGCTGTAAGGTAGGGAGAATACCGGGAACAGTTGCTCCAGACTGCTTTTGCGTTAATAGCGAAGACACACATCGCGCGGTTGTTGCATGGGCTAAGTGCAATAAATCTGTTGCCGCCTTTTAGGCATGTCACAGAAGAGCTTTCGTTGAATTTGACTTTTGTTGCGAGACCTTAATCCTGGAATCCTTTAATCCTTGCAATTGTGCGTATGTAGCACATTCTCTGTGCCGGACAATATGGCGCTCTCGTGCAGCGGACATAACTTTAAATAAGTATCACTTGACTCCAAGGACTCGATGAGTATATACTCGAGATAGATGCGCGGCGAGGAGAGTATGCGCCAGGTGAGCGGATTGAGTATATTCGTTTGATAATCCCAGAAGACAGTGGCATGACCAGGATCTTGCAGATCCTTGCCCGCCACCAATGCCGTATACTCAAAGCCCGGCTCAAAGTACATGGCCTTAGAGGAGAATTTCATCCTTTCCGTGGTTTTCTTGCTGTGCTCATCGTGCAGCCGTATGGAGAGTGTGCCCACCTCACCGCCATGCAGTGTGCTCTCATCGTGACTGGAGACGCGCACTGTGATCTTATAGTGCAGCCGGCAGAAGGGTTTACGCTCGCCCGTCATTAGATAGAAGACCGGCGGCGGATCATGTGGTTTGATCAGTCCACGCGCCAGATGCTTCTTATAATCCTCATGACTGTGAAAGCCCATGCGCATGCACATATGCCCGGGCTCATCACAGCTGCTGCACTTGACCTCCTTGAAGCTCTAAAAGAAGAAGGGATTACTTGGTTATATGTCTGAGTAAACAAGGATCTCTATTGTGGCACTTACATCAAAGGATTCACAGGTAATGCCCATAAAGGGACACTTGCTCTCAATCGTCTCCGTATAGTAGTTCTCGCTGCGTATGTGATTGCAGCCCAGGAATTCCTGCATTGTGGTAAACAAAGTTGCTTTGCGATTACTTTTCATCACATCCTGTAGCTTCTTGTTGCAGCCAGGATTGTCAAAGCCACCATTCGGATAGAAATCCACATGACCCAGACGCTGTATAATGCCCAGGCCGCCCTTCATCAACGGATTCGCATCCGTATGCACAACGTCCACAAAGTGCGCATCGGAACGATCCAGACGCACAATCGGATCGGTGTCTGTGAATAGCGGCGCCGCCGGATCCAAGCCCGAAATACGACCCAATTTCAAGCCAAAATCCCGCTGCAAATGTGAGCCCGCATAGCCGGACAGATGAGCGCCCAGTGAGTGGCCAATAATGTGCACATTATCCAAATTGGGCAGACGCAGCTCCTCGTACAACATGTGAATGACATGAGCCGTAATGGCGCCAACAAGCCGTATATTGGCCACAGCCTGAACATACGGCGGACTGGCGCCACCGCCCCAATCAATCAATATCACAGCGCATTCACCCTCGGCACAATAATTCAAGAGCGCCCTGGCCATGTCCATCATCCAGGGTATTACGCCGGACTCTAAATAGCCATGAACCAGCAAAAAGATCTTGCCCTGCTTATGTATGCCCAAGCCCTGCACACTATCCGGATCATTGAGATCAATGTATTTGGGCTGATCGAGGGCACGTCGCAAATGCAGCGTAAAGTGTGGCTCAATCTCTGATGGCTTCTGTGGATGCACATTGATGGTGCGGGTTACTGTATTCCAGGGTCCATTGATGGGAAAGCAGCCATAGACGCCAAAGCATTTCACTTCGTTAATATCTGAAAGTAATAGTTAGAGAATTGCAAATTAAAGTTAAAAACGCTAACATTAACATTAAAAAGCGCTGTTATAGGCATTTCTATAGCATTTTTATAGAAACTTTTATAGCACAAATTAAATTTTAGATATTTAAAATTTATATTGCATTTTTTTAAATTGTTTTATAACATTAATATAAATTAGTGACATAATTGTCTATCTGATATTATATGCTCCTTACAAATTAATAAATGTTAAATTAACATTGAAGCGCGCTGTAATAAGCATGTTTTATGACATTTGTATAGAGTGCTTAATAAAATCTTTTACAGTCTATATAAAACTGTTAAATTTTATAATATTTGTTATAGCACTTTGCAATTTTAAAGCTAAAAATATAATATGTTTTATTGCAAGTTTTCTAGCATTTGTTGCATTTTTACAGCATGTTTTTTAGCATATTTTATAGCATTAATTAGCATAGCTATAACAGTTACAAATTTATCAATCTTACTGTAAACTGTAACTAACATTTAAATGCACTGTTAAAGCAGCGCTGTAACAAATTTTTTCCAATGTAAAATTAATGTGTTGACTTTACAAAAAAAGTATTGTCAACGACAATAATAAATTTTTCCAACTGTCTAAAAAATATTAAACGCACTTTAATTAAAAGGTATTTAAAATGTCCTAAAGTTTATATAAGGCGATTGAAGCATTTAAATCAATAATTTTGTTGTATTAAAACAATAAAAAAAAAAATAAATAAAATAAGAATTTTCACATATTTTATAAAAATTATTATTTTCATTTTTCCCAGTGCACATTTCTGAAAGACACAAAACAAAATTTGTTTATGAATTGGTGTACAATTTCATGTAATTTAAAAAACATTTGGGCGACCCTTTCCTAAACATTCAGTTTAACATTTGTTCTAACATTGATAACACTGTTATTAACACTTGCATGTTATCGAGTGCTTTAACATTTTAAATATGCTGTTATTAACACTCGCATGCAATGTTAAGACGCTGTTACAGCTAAACACTTGACCACTTTTGCCGTTAACCGGTCATTGGGCATGTCATTGAATGTTTCCTTACCCGCATCCGCAGTTGACAGACAAGTACGCAAATATCTAAAATTGAAACCTATACAAGTATGTATATATATAGCCTTAACCGGCTGCTCAACGTTCCGTGGCGCTCTGTTAGCTTCTGTCTTCCGCTCGGATGATCAATGACCGAATGACCAAATGTCTGTCGTCATTGTCATTGTTTTAGCTGTATTAGTATTTATACTAAGTAGCTGCAGTTTCAATGCTTATCGTCTGCTGGTGTATCTTATTTATATATTTATTTATTTATATTTTGTTATTTATCGGAAGTTTTCTATTAGATAGGCGTGTTTGCTCGACCTGTCGTCGTGCGAGTGTCGTAATTGCAATCTGACCGCTTTCGACTGAATTTGATTTCGATGCAACACGAATGCATCTATACGCTTTCCCCCTTAACTGAACAGAGTACCCAGTACCATTAGTTCCCCAATAGGTTGAATGAACCATTTGAAACCAGAATTTGTTTGCACTAACGGCCACTTGAAGATGCGACTGTTGATCTGACAGTGGCATTGGGTTAAAGTCTTGTTTTGTTTAACTAATGAATGGCAAATGGAAAACTTTGAAAAACTTTCAGTCATGCTGCCAGAGTTGGGTTAGTAATAATAATAAAAATAATAATAGTAGATATTAATGAATACTTAAGCATTCGTCTCTCTTTCTTTCAATCTAACTATCTAAGCAAAATCTTAATTGATATTTGTCATGAAAGTTTTACTTGGTTAATTGTTATTGAAAAAGAGAGTGTAACGGGAATACCGGAACTACCGACAGTACCGAAAAATCTATATACTTAGAATTTAGAGTGTTATATTAACAAATAGTTTCTATAATCAGCTCTAAATGAGGAAATATATATTTTAAAAAGTTTTTGGGGGTTTTCCTTAAGGATTTAATTGTAATATTTCTTGCTGATACATATATAAAAAATAGGGTAGCAGGGCAATAACTGTGAATACTCCCAAAACCATATCCTTGATTGAAAAAGAGAGTGTAACGGGAATACCGGAACTACCGGCCGTACTGATAGATTTATATACTTAGAACTGCGAGTATAATATTCAGCTCTAAATAAGCAAAATATCTCTGTTAAAAGGTTTTTAGGGCCTTTCATGTTTTTCTTAAGGATTTTATTGTAATATCGTTTGCTAATATATATACACAAAAAAAAGGGTGGCAGGAGAATAATAAATATCATAATTCTAATTTTAATTTAAAACTATACTTTACTATTAAGTATACTCCTATAACTTTTAAATATCTGTAATTTGGCTAGATCTTTTGAATGCTCTACCAAAGAGGGTCGCTGGAGTACCGTAACTATCCGCTTTAATTATTATTTTATATAAAATTGATATTTTATTATTTACACCTATTTTTATAGCTCATCTAAAACTTGTTGGTTTTGTAAACTTTTTAATTGAAAAATACAAAAAAAAAACGGTAGCTGCGACACGTTTGTCACGTTCTAGAAACCGCAATTGGTTCAACAAATTTGTTTTGGCCACATATTGTTGCAATAGCTGAATAAAAATAACCTCAATATGCGACGTATATGTTGCACTTACCACTTTTGGTCGCCGGTGGCAGATCGATCAGCGTGTTGACTGCAGCACGGCTGGTGTGATTGGCCAAGTAGAGCATGGTCTGCAGCATTAGGCCGCCGGTTGTATTGGCCACATACATCTTGTGGATATATTCTTGATGTTGTTGTTTTTAATCACCTTATATTGTTGTTGTTGCTGTTGTTCAGTAATCGCTGGTGTAGTGCAACTGTCTACATTTTAGCCAGGAACCAAAAGCTGTTAGATCAAATCACGTTCACTTTGCTTTTTATACAGTTAGCTAGGTATATATGGCCAGTTACAGTTTGTCTTTTATTAGTTGAGGATTTATGGTTATTATGACGATCGTTTGCTGTCGATTTTTATTTTTTTAATTAAGTTAAATTAATCTTATCGCACACCTGTCTCTTTAGCTCTCTATCTGTCTATTAGTTGTCGTCCACTTGACTTCCACTTCGTTTGTCTTTTAGCTCTTTATTTATTTTGTATGGGTGTGTGTGTGTGTGTGTTTGTACTACGTGTGCTTAAATTTGGCACGTTTCTTTCACTTGCTTCCCGGATCAATCCGTTTTCGTTCTTGTTCTCGCTCACTTTACTCGCTATGTAAACGCACTCGTTACTTGATGTTGTCTATCACCGTTGACAACCGCCACAGCACTGAGCCGATCAGCTGCAAGCCACGCAATATTTATTGCCCATCGGCCGTCTGCCGAAGACGCAAGTTGAGCTTCGGCTCGTCATTGCATGGACGTCGCTTTCCGTTAGCAGGGACCATCGGCCCTGAGATAAGCTTAAACATTAGCATTTTTCTAGCAGTGTAAGCGGTCGCCGAGATGCAAAGTACAAAACAAGCGCGGCAACAACAACTTCAACGTTAACGCCGACGTCGACTGCACATATTTGATGCACTTTTACATGATAAGCGCCAGCAGCAGAAGCGCCAGCAGTGGCAGCGCAGCAGTCGAAGATCAAAGTCGCGGGACCGCTGCCAGAAGCTCCATGCATAAATACATACATACATACATACGAATCTGGGCATAACGTATTTTCTTATACCCTTGCAGATGGTATTATGATTTTATTTTTAAGTACAGTAAACACAGCTAAGACGCGTTTTCAATTTTTTTAAGTAAAATAACCCACCACGGAATTTTGAAAGTTGAGCAAAAAATTGATAATACAGTTATTGGCTAGTTTAATAAAAACTCGTATTTTTCCAGTTTTAGATTGTAACAAATTGATTTAATAAAAATCATCATATTGTATGTTCTTATATTAAATTTTTATATATTAAAATAAATTACTTTAAGAACCCCGGTCGTCACTATTCTTACATATACTATACTAGCTCTCCCAACGTGCTTAAAAAGAAAATATTAAAAAAAAAAACAAACTAATCATTTTCTACAATGTAACTATAACTGTAACCTACTATACCACCAGCTGAAAAATTCATACAATTTCCAAAATATACATTTTTTTGTTATATTTATTTTACAATTTATATAAAATATTTTTTTTATTTTTATTTATATTATTTTAATTAATTAATTAATATTTATTCGTTCCCTTAATTTATTAAAATAATTATTTTAATTTGCAATAAAAAAAAATCTAACAACATAATTATAATAATAAAATACTTATTTTATTATTCCGAATGTTTAGTTAATGACTTAATTAAAGAGCCCAAGCCAACATATTCACATATTTCATTGTTTCCAACTGACATATGTAATTAAAAGTTGAATTAGTAACTATATTATATGTGCATATATAGCATTTTTTTAATTTGTACAATAATTTTGTTAGAACTTCCTTAGGGTATTAAATGTTCGGCAATCAGTAGATAGTTTTTACTGTCCATTCTTTTTCTTTTTGATGAAAGCTTTGGCTGCTCGCCAACAAGTCAAAGTCGGAGAGACGCAAGCCATTTGTATAGATTGGAGAGTCTGCGGACTTAAATAGAGTGTATGACTGTACACTGTGCGGCTATATTTGGACTTATCGCTTTGACAATCGGCAACTGGAAACTGTGTCAAGCCTCCCAATTGGTTGAGGGCATTTCAGGTGGTGTCAATGTCTGGGGGGAGACTCTTATCATCAGGGCTCAACGCGTTGCGACGGTTCCGTTACGGACTGAGAATTAAATACGTTTTCGGATTCCGATTTCAATTCGGCATCGCATTGAGTCTAAAGTCCATCGGCAAAGGTGTTTACCGGCTTGTTAGTTGCTTGACTTTTCCAACAGGATTTCATTATACGATTGACGTCAATGGGCGTCCAGCATCGCTCGTCGCGAATATATTGCCAGCCGAGTTCTTATCATTAATCACATTCTGTTCTGTATATAGTACATCATATAATATTTGTTTTTGTTTACGAGAATCACAGCCACGCTTTTTCCAAGCCCATCTCTGTCTCTCACTTTCCTATCATCACAAATCGCAAAAAAAGAAAATATCTACATTAAAGGAATCCACAGGAGAATTTCAGGGAGAGATCGTAGATTGATTTGCAGAAAATTGTTTAAAACTCGAAGATAAAAGCTCCTGTATTATCTCTCTTGCTAAATTTCCATTTCTTCTATAGAATTGGAAACATATAGTACATAGTATATATTCAAGCTCAAATTCCAAAAACTGTGATGGGAATACCCGGTACATGTTATATACACTCTGAACTGTCACACTTGCGAGATACTTATTTCAAAGAAGTTAATTAATTCAAAATGTTCTATTAAATATTGATCAATTAAGAGGCATATTAAATTATATCATCGCATATTCTGTTATATTTGTTTAAAATATTGTTACATTTTATAATATACAGTTTAGAATATTTTCTTTTTATTATCCACGTGGAAGCAACCAATATATTTTGGCCTCCGAATCCGGATGTGAAGTCAGCACATGTGTATCCTGTATAGCTCAAAAAATAGGCTTTGTAGCTATTAGTATAATTATAGTCCAAAATTGTAACTTTTGTAAGAAATTAAAATTGTTTTTTGAAGAATTTCAATATTGTTACCTTACTACTTTTATTTTACCAACTTTCTGAAGCCGATTTCTATTTGAAGAACCTAAGATCATAGGATGCCCTGAGTTAATTAAAAAAGGTAACGTCTTCAACCCTTTATAAAGTATATACATATGTATATACCAGAACAGTATCAACAGACTTTCTTTTTATTAAAGCAGGAAAGTACTTTAAGTAGTTTAGAGATTCCCCTTTGTAATGTGTATTACATCGAAAAACTTAAAGCTTTGAAATACGCGATATTTAAAAATACACTATTATTGACCAAAATAGAATAATTTAATAAGATTTGCAGGCATTTAACCTTTCAGTATTTAAAATATTAAGCCAGTTTATACTCTGATTTTGGAGGGCTTAAGTGCGACATTAAGTGCTCCTATATGTTAAATATATCTAATATAAACGTGTTTACGTATGGCGTATTACTTTGTAAATTACCTGCTTTATAAATAGAGTCAATTATTCCATTCCTAGATCCCTTAGATTGACATAAGGTACTTAAATATAATTCCAGTTGAAAGCATTACACGTTTGGGTAATAATAAAAACAAACACGGGGGTTGATCATTATATGCAATCCTAATCATATAGACATATGTCTGTCAATTCCATGTGTTTATTAATAACATTAATAACATTTTTCCAGATTACAAGAACAGGGGGGCCATAGGGCGTTGACGTTGCCCTAATAGAGTATAAGATTTGCGCACTTATATTTGTTGATGATCTCAAAGTGCAATATTGAATAATTAAATAATATTAGTATATATTGTAATGTAGTAATGAAACCCCACAAGATGATACGCCAATCTAATAACAAATGTGCAACAAATAATTAAGAAACAGTGAATCATCGATAAAGTGACCGTTAAACGTTATTTAATCTTTAACAATATTATAAGTATTAGATTTCAAAATCTGTCCTAACGTTGTTTGCAATTCAATTTGGCACTTATATAAGCTTTTAACAATATATTAGAAGAATTTCATTTATTTTTACTTTCTTTTTTTCATAGAGTTATTAATTAAATAAAACAAAATATATAAGTATGTATAATAATTATGTTCATATTTATCAATTTAAAAATTAAACATTTTCATATTTTTCTCTTGGTTGTGGTAGAAAATAATAAATGATTGTATTTTAACAAAATAATAATAAGAAAAAATGAAAGTTGCAGGCACTTAGGAGGAGTTCGGCTTTTTTACGTATTGTCATTAAAATTAGTTAAGGCAGTTCAAGTGGGAGCTACGGATTACGTTTGGCTAACTGTCTAAATCTGACATTAGTTAGATACAAAATGGCACTTAGCACTAAGACTTAAGATACAACTAGTTAAAGATTACAAAAAAAAAAGTGTAATTAATCAAATAAACAGAATTATTCTTTTGGTTTATCCTCGTTCTCAATTCCAGATCTTTGATCTCACTCGCTTCGCTGCATTATCATCTCAATCTTGTCGCCGGCGGCTGCAATCAGCGGCACTGTAAGACAACAATCAAAGTCCTGCGTCTTCATCTCATTAACCTATCAACAGGACAAAAAGAAAGCAACATTAGACCAAGTTTAATTGGAAGTTTTAAAGCAGAAACTTGCCTGCATTATGCGATCGAAGGGCTTTAATTGGCCACACATATCAGCCGGACCGCCACTTCGAATACGATTGATGAAGACGCCACGCTCATAGAGTCCATCGGATACAGAGAATCCATAATCATCATACACTTTATCCTTGTAAAGTGTGACATGAAAGATGCGCTGCTGTTGATCCTTCAACCCAGTGCCATTATTATTGCTGGCCTCCGTATTGGCCGATGGACTGCGCGGTCGACGCTGCACCTTGGCATAAATGGCCTGAGTCTGTGGCAAGCCAACAGCACTGGCTGCACTGCTATTGTTTATATCATGACTGCGCAGTATCTTCAGATCCACCAAATCACCCAGATTATGTAGCAGACTGGTGGCATGCGACAGCGGCATACCTTGCACCGAGTGCTCATCAATTGCCAACAGCTGATCGCTCACATGGATTTGACCATTTTTATGCGCAATGCCACCTAAAAATAACATAATAATATCAATAGTTGAATCATTTGGATTGTATATGAATTTAAGTACAAATTTCAATTCACTTTGAATTATAAATTGCAAACAAGCAAACAAATCAATTTAGTAGCTTGCCAAACAAACAAACAAGCACTTGTTTACTTGCTTCGCTTCATCAAGTAATTCTGATTTTAAATTTAACTATTTAACTGTTTGGCTTGGTTAGATTAGTGTGACTCGAACTTGCTTGGTCTGCTCCGTCAAACAAATTGCAAACAAGCAAACAAATCAATTTAGTAGCTTGCCAATCAAACAAACAAGCACTTGTTTACTTGCTTTACTTCATCAAGTAATTCTGATTTTATATTAAACTATTTAAATGTTTGGCTTGGTTAGATTAGTGTGACTCGAACTTGTTTGGTCTGCTCCGTTAAACAAGCTTATGTGTTTTCAATAATTTGAACTATTTGGTTTGCTGAGACAAGAAACTTGAGGTAGCTTTTCATTATTATACAAACTATGCTTGAACTGCTTTTCTTGGTCAAACAAGTATGTTAAATTAGCTTGGGTAATCAAGCTTATGCTCTTCAAGTTCAAGTATCAATTGTTTATTCAAGCATTTAGCTTTAAACGAATGTCCTGTTTGCATTTTCAAGTGGATTCCTGCCGAATTATGGCTTACCCTCGACCAAGCCGCTAATTGTAATGGGCTTGGTTATATCCTCGCTGCCCGCAAGCGTTATGCCCAAGAGACCACCCTTGGGTTCCAGACGCACTGTGAATATAATCTGATGCAGGCTGCTGCCGCTGCTCTTACTGCTGGAACTGGCCGCCGAGCCATAGACCTTGCTCTCCATGGGCGGGGGCAGAGCGGTGCAGTCAACGCTAAATTGAAGATATATTGGATATATTATTGGAATCAGGCTAGAGCTGATTTTAATATTCACTCCTCACCTGGCATAACGATTCAGTTCATAGCCGCCATAATGATGCGAGTCATGATCCTGTTCATCCTCCTCCTCGGGCAGTTCGGTGGTCAGGCTTTGGGTATTCGGTGCGGCGGCAAAGGAGCGACTATTGGAGCAGCCATTGACCGTTGTCCAGGCACCATTTGTAGCAGCGTTGCCATGTCGCAGCTGCACAGATTGCAGACTACCCGTCTCATCTAGGCTGGGTGCACGAAAGTAATCCGGCTGCGGTGTGCTGGACTTGAGCGAGATGCAATCGTTGTATTTGGATACCACATAGGCGCTGCTATAGAGCTCATTGTCGCCTGGCACAGCGGTGGTGCAATTACTGTAAATGGGACTGGGCAGAAAATCGGGCAGCACCACCCGCTTGATAGTTAGGGTGGTGTAATCAGCACTAGCCGCTGGCGTGGGCACATCCTTAAGCAGCGCATCCACATTGAAATGCTGCACAGGATGCTGATCAACGGCCAGCAATATGTCACCCGGACGCAATGAGCCGCAACGATGTGCTGGACTGCCCATTTTAACATCCGATATGACCAGACCCCCATGACTGGAGCCGCTTACACTCAAACCCAAGCCACATTTGCCGGCACGTAGCAGCTTAACATTGAACACACCACTGGAGGGCACCACCGCATCGGGCATGTCAAACTCCACCTCCAATTCAAGCCAATTGGCCGCAGCTGGACTGGCATTGCCAGTGCGTCCGTCTAATAGTTGCCGCATGGCCACCGCATCCAGGCTATACATTTTATTTATGGCCACAATACGATCACCCGGCTGTATGCAACCACTGCGATCTGCCACAGAATCCGCCAGAATCTGGGCAATGCTCACCGCACGTCCACAGCTGCTGGCGGCGCCCAGAACAATGCCAGCTCCCTGGCTGCAATCCAATAAAACGGGAAAACTTTCAGCTCGACATAGGCCCAAGCTGCTTGGGTGTCCATTGCTTGGATTGTTGTTGCCGCCAGCTCCCACAGCTACTGTGCCACCTCCTCCTCCGCCTCCATTCACCTCCAGTGGGAGCGAGCTCTTGCGCACAAAACGCTGACGTTGTCTGCCCGTAGACTTGCGTGACTCCAGGGTGCTGAAGCTATACTTGGGACTGCCCAGCGCCGTGTGACCTATGTGAATAGAGAAGAGAAGCACATTAAATTGCGATCTTTTCTTGTATTATTTCTTTTTTTTGGCTATTTTTGGATGCCCCTCTGTGCCCAGCTGTCGCTTATCCACTATTTACGGGCCGCCTTCCTGCCCAAACTTGGCCAAAGCTTTTAACACTCGATCCATTCGGGTGGGGAGGTTCTCTGCTCCCATCTGATGGCCATGTGTGAGAAATAGTTGCCAAGGCGAGAGCCAACCACTTTGACTGCAGCTAATCCACAGCTTAGCCACAAATATATGTCTATACATATATACTACATATGTATATATTATTGTATATGTAGATGGATGCAAAGATTGAAGAGAGGGCGCCTCTGACTCTGTTTATTTTCCTGTCGATCTTGCTCAAGAATTTACGGCCCAAATAGTCGCCCATTGTCGCCCTTCCCCATGAAACTGAATTATTCGACTTTTCTCTCAAACACAAATTGATTGGCATTAATGTGTCTACAGCGAGGTGTGTTCAAGAACATATTACAATATGAAAATTGTATTAAAGATTATTCTAATTATTCAAATCTAGCCTCAAAATAATCAAATTCGACATTATATATTATAGACAATAATATAGGTTTATCGGATAAATTATATCGAACTGTTGCTCTAATCAAGAATATATATTTTTGTTGGAATTACTGAATAATACAATAGTTTCTACTTGAAAAGCAATTCAACAACACATTAAAATATTCAAAGAAAAGTTCTTCAAAGCTCTAAAATGTTTAAAGTTTCTAAATTTATCTAATTTAGTTTCTAAATATGAAATAACAATAAAAAGATCATTTATTTAATTTCGAAAACTTTTTTTTTTTTAATTTAACATTTTAGAAAATAAATATTTTCCCTTTTTTCAATGACTGTTAAATCAAGAAAGAAAAAGATATGATTTTAAACATGGAATTAGATTGACTAGAAAAATAACTTATATAAGTATTTAAAGAAAATCCCTTTTAACTATATGTCAGAAAATAATCAAAAATATAAGTAAAATGTAACCATATTACAAATAAATATATTGAGCTATATCAAAGATATTGTATTAGACAATAAAGTAAAAAAGACAAGAAAGAATTTTTATTTAATGTAAAAAAAAATTATTTTTATAAGCCAATAATAATTTTACATATATTTAATTGAAAAATAGTTGAAAATAAACTTTAGCTATTTTTTTTTTGCTATTTAAATGCCTTTTGAGTTGTAAGTATTGTTATTAAATTGTGAAACTATGGTGACATATTATAAAAGAAAAACCTGTATATTTGCTACTTATTGAGAACTTATTGAACAACCCTCGCCAACATAAAGCGTATTGTTTTAGCTGTTGATCGTGGACTATTTCATTAGACAAACACCCACGCAAAGAGACCTTCAAAGAGCCATTTTAGGAAACCTTTTGTCGTTGCACAAGCAGCCAACGATTGAATTGCTTAGATAGCCAAAAAAAAATATATAAAAAAACATACTAACTAAGTAGTTGGATGGAGCATTCAAAGTGGTTCTATTAATGGCACCAGTATTGTACAATTTAAATTGGTAATGGTAACGAAACTTACCGCGTCTTGCCAGTGCATGTGCCGGCATGATCTGCATTTGTGTATAGCCCCGTCCTGTGCTGGTATCCAATATGGTCATTACCTCATCGGGAGTGTAGGCTGTGTGCTCGATCATTGTGTCATCTATGGAGAGCACCTGATCGCCAACTGATAAGGCGCCACAGCTGCAAATCACAAAATGCAATATATGGAAATCATGATTTCTTGCAATTTATTGTCTTAATTCTAAACTGAAATAATATAATTTTTAACTTTTAAAAAACTTAAATATTATGTTTTAGTTTTTTGCAACAAATTATGTAAAATTTAGAGAAAAAAAGGGGCAGTCAATATTGTTGAGGAATTGAAGACTTTTTGGAGTTAAATTGAATCCTGAAACGCATCTAGAAATTGTTTATCACTTTTTAGAAACCTTTCTTGACCAGAGTTGTAGATTTATAGATTTAGAGCAGATGCTGGATACAGAATGATTTCAATTTGAGATTTGTTTGCCTAATTGGGAATTGCTATACCTCTCCTCGGAAGGACTTTCTTGACTCTTGGCTTGCTCTTGTAACTGCATCGGCAACAGTTGAAGAATTGCTTTCAAAAAGAAAGAAAAACTATACAAAAAGCTTTCCAAATAAATGTAAGCTTAAGTCCTTCTATTTTTATTTAATTTAAACAGATTATCTAGAGCATAATACAATTTAGAATTTGAAAGTTTGGTTAAGATATTTCTAAAAAATAATAAAGTAAGAAAACTATAGTCAAGTATTGAACAACCTCTGTGCCCAGTCCATGATTCGCAAACACAAAAATTCTCATTTATATATATACATTAAAATCAAGTCAATCTGAACATAATGCAGTTCAAAAAATGATGCTAAGGATTCTACACTATCATTTCCAATTCTGGCAGATAAAAACAAATCATTAATAGAACTTTATAAATAGCATATAGGAAATAGGTTCCATTTAATTATGAAAAACAACAGCTTTAAGTTTTGAATAACACTCACCGATCGGCAATACTGGCGGGTAATATGCTGGCAATATAAATACCAGATTGGGCAACCTCATCTATTTTATCAGTGCTAGAAGCTGTGCCAGCTGAACTGGAGCCAGAGCTGGTATAATTGCATAGCACTAGGCCCAATTTATCATTCATGGGCCTCTCGATCTCAATGAGCAGCGGCCCCATTGAGAACTCCACACTTTGCACCACCGAAACATCATATTCAATGGTAAGATTTGTATAACCGGAAACGTGACCGCATTTAATGATCTGTTGTGCCTCCGCCAACGTTTTGCCAATAAGCGAGATCTAAAATAAAATAGAGAAAGGAATATGTTAGTTAATGCAGATTTCGATACATATTTAGTCAGATTCGGATATGGTAGAACGGAAGCGACTGTCAGCAGGTGTATCCCATCGACGCCATCAGTTGAGACGCTTACATTATCGACACGCAGCAAACGATCGCCGGGCTTGATGCGTCCCGTCTTATAGACAGGGCCGTGCAGTCTCACGTGAGTGACAATCAATGGATAATCGGCACCGCCCCGCAGCGTTAAACCCAGGCAACCGCTCTCCCGTTCCACGGTGATCTGTGCCAGTTTCGAGGTAACATATAGACTATTTTGGGAAACTGCTGCAACAGAACAGAGATCGCATTAGAGTCTATAAATATATTTAAATATATATTGTAGTATAATAATAATCAATATTATCGGAACTTACTGCATTCAGGCAAGGAGTATTCAATCTCTACAATTGCTGGACCCGTATCCGTTCCATTGGCACATAGCATATTCATTATCTTTTGATTGCTTAAACCAATTGTGGAGATGCCATCGATCTGATGAAGTCGATCTCCTGGCGCCAAAAAATCAGCCGCATGACCCACTGGATTAAGTGCTCCAATAACAGGTGGATAGGATAGATCATTGCGCTCTACAATTTGGAAATGTGTGAAAAACGTTGTCAATCAACATGTTTAAATGAACAATAATTCCGAACTACAAATTAATTAGTTCTCATCGATAATATAGTAAAAATAGTTCTTTATGTTCATCAAAAACTTTTGTTAATGTTTGTTATTAAAGTTCATTTTCAAAGTCTCAGAAAGAATATATTTATGTGTGTTCATTTACAGATAACCGAATAGATTCTTCTCTATTTTCAAGATAAGCTGTATTGGAAGTTCTTTTACAACATTTATAACACTAGGTAGCAAAATTTCTTTTTTTTGTATAAAGTACCAAACATACTTTTTCTGATACATATGTAGCCCCAGATGACGAAAGTCACTTTAAAAATTTTTCTATGGTGAGACCTTTTTTTTAAAAAAATTTTTGAAATCTGGTATTTATTTTTAAGTTTTTTTTTAGAGGCGAGCCAGCAGATGACGATTGTCGACAAAAAACATATTTAGCTATAAGATGTTGTTATTTCTATGTCTATTTTTTCGACTTTTCCTGGAATTTTAAAGTTAAAAAATCGTAAAAAAAAAAATAACGCACAAAATATCATAATTTTCTTAATTCAAAATTAAATAGTTGCAAAACTAGTAATGTAAACTTAATAAAATATATGTATGATCAATAGACCCATTCATTAGCTTTCAGAAAATGTAAGTCATTTGAAAATCGGCTGTAAGATTCTCGAGTAATGTTAAAATCTACAGGCTCGCCCCTGAAAAAAGGCTGTAAAAAAACCAGATTTCCAAAAAATGTTAAATCAAAAGTCTCACCATAGAAAAATTTTTAAAGTGGTTTTTCGTCATCTGGGGCACCATATGTATCAGAAAAAGTAGGTTTGGTAAAATATACAATTTGTGTGTTACCTAGTGTAATTGGTATTCCCACAGGCTGTGTCACATATTTCCTAAGGGTTTTCCCGCAGCAAGACTACAGGCTTTTATACAGGATAGTCTTAAAGTACTCAATTCATAATTTTTAAATACTGCTTCTGCAAAAATATTGCAATTTTTATAACATTAATTCTAAGAGACCCATAAATATTTCCACAGATTTTCCTTCACAGTAAGTTGCTCTTTAATCTCCTTTTTTATTCATTCTATTAGCTAATTCTAAGTAAAAAAAACATCTTTTGTTTGTTATTTTTGTACAGTATTTTCTATAGGTTCTACAGCTATTGAAGGTTCTCATTCTATAACAATTTCTTGATGCTCATTTATTCTGTCACAATTTCCGCTGAAATATATGTATAGGCAAATTTTGAAATATTTCAGAATCATTTTAAATTAATTCATATTTTGCCTTTCGTCAAATATGTATGTAGCATATACCCCCCACCCATGGAGCCTATAGTTTTGACCAGAGTTGTGTTAGCCAAAGTTTATGTTGCCTTGGTCTCCATTTCCATATCTGTCAGCGGCTCATCAGGCGACACAGGCGCGCCTTTTGGTCAAAATAAAAATTAAGAAAAATAGAATAAAAAAAAACATAATATAATAATAAAAAACTACTCGTTAAAAAAATGTATGCTTAACATGCAAACTCCCGACATTGGTATACTTCGTCATATAAAACTACTTGTCTGCCACGTATGTATGATATGTGTGCCACGTGTATGTCTGGTGAGAAAATTTACAAAAAAAAAATTAAAATTTCGCTGTCATATTAATTTAGACTCCAGATTTTAGAGCACATTATATTGGAAATAATTAAAGCCACAGAGATATTGAGTTTAATAAAGATAGTTAAGGAAATTGTGCCACGTAAGTGCTACGTGTCTGCATATACAAATTTTGATTACTGAAGCTTCAATAGGATCAAAGTTAGTATATACTCGATTTCTCTTTGATAAAACAGAGTATAAAATGCGACTGTCCAACTTGTTGTTATGACAAACTACTAGCACTGGGCAGCTATTTCGTGTGGATGCGCTGCTGGCAAATTGCCAACCCTAAGATTTGGTCTACGCCTCCGTACCGGACCAAGTGAATTGAAGGCGACAACAAGACGTCACTGTCGCAGACGCTTACGTCAGAGGCTACGGCTAAGAATGAGAATGAGACGGAGACTGAGACTGCGACCGAAAGTCCGCACTTTAGTCCGGCTCTGAAGCAGCTGGTCGCTAGGGTTAATACCTTCCCTCAATCTCTCTCTTTCACTCTCTCTCTCTCTCTCTCAATCTGTTTTGTACCTCCTCAGTCCGATGATTCTTATTTCTTATTCTGGCAATATGTGGAGATTAGTCAGGGAAGCGAAATAAAATTTTGTTGCCTACAGACTACAAAATTCGGTTGCAGACAAAATATGTATTATATTGTCTGGCAGTCGACAGACTCTAGACCCGCCAACAAGATTTTTGTGATGGGGATGGGGATGGGGAGGGAGACTGCCAGATTGAAATGATGATTTATTTTGGCAGCTTCAACGGCGTCGACAACATTTGCCGTCGTTATCGACATGGACGCGTTCCGCATTCAAATCGTATCGGCCCACTTTGGCTGGAGATCAAGACCTCAAAAGTCAGACCGCAATATAAAACAGTCGCAACCCCCCGAAAAAAAACAAAAAAAAACAAAAAAAAAAAACCAAAAACTAGAACCGCAAATTAAAGCAGGGCCAACCCATTTGTATCAAGTAAATAAATTGCTTATGACTCAATCGATAGAGCTAGAATAAATAATATTAAAAGCAAAGAGCTTTATATGAACATATGTAGTTATCTGACAGATATAAGTACACAAATATTTATAAAAAAAAAAAAAAAAAAAAATTCAAATTTAAATTTTTATACTTTCTAGACACACAAATGTTTAACTAACACTTTTTGTTTTATTTTAATATTTAACTGAGTATTTTGATATTAATCAAATAGAATTTGCTAAAAATTTTACAAGAATTTTTCCATAGCTTAATCAATTACTAAATACACAAAACAATTAAAGATTTTGTAAGCAATAAACCCGATTAATTAATTAATAATTAATATTCTACAATCGAATATTGTTTCTAGTGTAGATAAAAATGTTTAATTTATTCAAAAGAATCATTTTCCTATTTTCTACATTAATTCTAAATTTTATACTTGCATTAATTCGAATATAAATTCTGACACTGAAAATACACATTTTTATAAAACTGACTTTCTTATAATAAAGCCCACAAATTTTACATTAGTTTATTGGTTAATTGTTGTACTTTTAGGTTTTAGCTTTTATATATTTTATTTTTTTAAATTACATCAATTCACATTTAAATTGATTTACTTGCCTGAACATCATAATTTACAGCTGCTTAATCGCAACCCCTTAAATGGCTTACAAATTGATTTAATATAATTATAGATATTTTTGAAAGAAACAAAATTAAATTCTTCAATCAATGTTAATGCCAACTGACAGCTGTCAAAAATCACAAAAAATTTGTGCATAAATATGCTGGTAGCTGCTTTCAATCTCAATCGAATTCTCAACTGTCAATTGTTAGATTTATTTTCGAAAAGTATCTTTTAAATGAAAATTCCAAAACGGGGTGCTTTTATAATGTTTCATCCACTTGAAATACATTTGTGTGTCTCTGTGTATTATCATTTTCTATATACCCTTTTATATAGATTGCTTACCTGCAAAATTGATGGCCAAATGTAGGGCATTGCGGGGTAATGTGATTGTTGCATAGGTTGTGCCACGTTCCGGTGCCAGGCCAGAATCTTCGGACTGTGCGGGACTCATCGCGCGATCAACTGCAAAATGTGTTAAGAAAAAAAATTAATCTCAGTGATGAGTAAAATAAAAGCGTAAAATTCACATCAAAGGTACTCGAATTTTGTATGTGCAGACAACGACGGTCATTGACCATCTTCCACCTACATTCAACCCCAAAAACCAGCTGCCTCATAAGAAGTTCTTCTACTTTTTTTTGCCAACAGCTTTCAAAGGCCACAAGAGGAGAAGACCAATCGGCAGCAGACCGTATGATGAATATAGTCGGAGGTCTTATGCATTTTCTTAATTTATTCATCAACACCGCACAAAAAGCGCCAAAAGATCAAAGGGCCCAACAATTTTTACATTATTTCGTTTTTTTTTTTTTTTTGCCATGGATTTTTGCTTTTCCGGCCGCACCCCAAAGATTGGAAGACACCACGCCTACCTGGCCAATAATTATGATTGATATTGAGTCACCAAAAAAAAAAAAAAAACAATGAAATAATATCTACAAAGCATATCAATATTATTTGTATATATAGAGATATGTTTACTAAACGACCTTCAATGTTTTCAGCGAGTGCTTCAATTAAAATTCCAACATTAAAAATGAAACAAGAATAAATCAATTAATCTTAATGTCTTTTTTTTTATTTATTCTTATTTTTGTGTATTTTTCGCAAGCCAATGCAGATGGCCATATTCTTTGTTATACTTATTTTTTTTTTATGTTCGAACATTGAAGAAAATAAGAAACCACATTTATAAAAAAAAAAAAAAAAAAAAAAAAACGGTGGGAGAAGTGAAATCGGGGCTGTTCCGCATTACGTCTCTGTTGCAATTTCATTTGTTTATTAAAATTAATTTAAAATCTTTTATAGACAGACAAAGGAACCTTCTAATATTGCTAGATATTGAAGAGATCACCGAATATGTCTTAAATTCAAAATTATAGTTTTGATTGCAATGTCTTAAATTTGATAGTTTTTATAACTAAACTATTCTACTTAATGTCAGAATCCTTTAAAATTTCTCCACCCATTTTTTAAGCTCATAAATACATAGCTCGTAATACATAAAAGAAACCTTAACTACATTTTTCTAGAACAGCATAATTAATGTAAATAAATGTTTATATTGAGTACAATAAAAATGTATTTCTGATATTAAACAAATAGAGCTAGGAATTATTTCCTTGAATTACCAAAGACATATTAAAAAACAATGAATAATATGCTTGAAATATTCCTGAAGTAAAATGATATAATGCTAGAATACATCTATTTCTTTAGAGCAATACACACATTTTGTGACAAAATAACAATACTCCAATATCAGTGTATGACAATAATGCATACAATATAATTATAAAGCTGGCAACACTTTTCATTCACAATGATTTTCGCGGCTTTTGTTGATGTGGCAACACTTTTTTTTTTTATATTTTTGTGTATAGAGCAGGCCACGCGGCGTATACTCGATCTGCAACAATTGCGGCATTGCGCCGCCATGTGCGGAAAGAACTGAGGAAAACCGACGCACACCTCAATACACACACACACGCACACACCAGTACACTCACACCATACAACTTTTGACGTAAACGGCGGCCACGGCGGACGCGACTTTTATTTTTGAACGCTTCAATGGCGCATAAAGTTTTTCTTAATGCCTGCCCGAGTATGAAAAACAAAAACAATAATTAGGCAAAAACAAAAAACCAACAAAAAAAAACAAAAACAAAAACACAACCAAAAAAGAAAAACAAAAAATAAAAGAAAAACCAAAGACAAGGGCGGAGAAGCTAAAAAACGTAACGTTAAAATTTGTGCGTTTCGCTTCATTTGCGTAGAACAACAACAACAACAACAACAACATAAAGGCACACACATCTTGCAGATACATTTGCCTAGATTCGTATTTACACGCGTACATAGAGCTAAAGATGCGAGTTATCAAATAATCGAACAATGGCACTATCGATCGATAGTATCGATGGGTAAATATTCAGTTCTCTTAACAATTTTATTATATATACTTCCATATTTTATTAAAATTCAATCTTATTTCGCAAAATATTATTACAAATAGTAAAAAGTTTTTTTTTTCTGATATCAATCTATTTCTACCAATATAAAAACTATCGATAAGTGAGTGTTTTAAGGCCTAAAAATAAAATTAAAATATAAATTTCTTTATTTCAAATTTCAAATTTGTATGTTGATTGAAAATATTGTCAGAGTGTTGTAATTGATAATTTGAGCAGAGTTTATTCTCTTATGGTTTATAATTTTAACATTCCAATGTTGTTAAGCCTTATATTCGATACTATCGATAGTCCAAGTTTTTCCAAATCTTCCTTTGAATTTCCTAATTCTCCGTACTATCGAGTGGCGGCAACTATCGATTATTTTACCACCTCTAGTGTTTATATACATTTAATGTTTGTTTTGTGGCTTTACGCGCTACATTTTGCGGCATGCTCCGATTTTCTGTATGTATCAACGATAATTAAGTTTATTTTTATTGAATTAGTTTGTTTTCAGCATTAGGTAGGCAGGTAGGGAGGGTTGGGGATCATGCCAATTTTTTAGTACCTCTTTTGGTGGCACATTTTGCAGCAGTTTCTGACAATTTGACGCGCTTCCTTTTTGCCACTTGACGCATTCGCTTTGAAGTCATTTTATATTTCTATATTTACAATTCTTGGCTGACTTTTGGAACGAGTTTATTTTTTGTTTTTGTTTTTGTTTTTATTTTATTATTATTTCTAGTTTTCTTTTTTTTCGCTATTTTTATATGGGTTTTCATTTTGATTTTTTTCAAGAAGCGCCGCACAACGGCGCTACAAATTTTCATTTATATTTCTTTTATTTTTTCTCATTTGACATAATTCATTGGATACGGCAAGCGGAAATCGTGTGTACGATTAGTTTCGGAAAAAATTAGTTTATACATATATGTATGTATATATATAGTATATTTAAAAATATTGACCATTCAAGCAGCATCAAAAGTTCAAATTGTGCTGAACGGTTTACAAATTTTGAATTTTCAATTTTTATGCAATAAATAAAAAAGTTTAATATTTTTCAAAAACACAAAAAAAATCACAAATTCAAAATTCAGTTTTGTAACTTTAATAAAAAAAAAAAAATAATAATGAAAGTCATAACATTAAAATAAATGATTTAATACTTGATTTAACAGTTTAAAGCAACACAAAATTATTTAGAGACATATCTACTGAATTATATAAATAGTATATATGTTTTTATATTTCTAGAAACATTTTTAAGCATTAACTTGTGATATTATTAATAGACATCGGAAAACAAAATGATATCATTTTTATGTTATTATAAATATGGAGATTATTATTCTTGGAAATGGTTGATATAATAAATGTTCTGTTTTTTAAATATATAAATTATCAGATATAAATTGTAATCAATGTGTCAACTAGAAATAAAAAGATTTGCGATTTTAGGACTTTGATATTGTAATGTTTATATATTCTTGAAATTTTTGCAATTTTCTTTCCTTAAAAACTTTCCATCTTAACCTTTTTAATTAAATATTACAATTGAGTTGTTTTGAACGTGGTGTCAAGATTAATACATATTTTATGTTGACTTCATTAGGAAAATTGCAAATTGGCTGGCAAATGTTGCAATGCCATTTGCAGTTCCGTTTTTAAAAAGAGGGGTTGTAATGGGAGGGGGAGGGGGAGGAGTGGTAAGGCAAGAACCCATTAAAAAGAAGAAAAACTATTTTGAGTGTTTTGCTGTGTTAGCTTTAACTCATTTTATGGACACTCTCACTGGCTGCCGTATTTGTTGCACGGTGCCGCAGAGACGCAGTAAAATTTATCGGCGACAGTTGCACGTTGCATGTTGCATGTTGCACGTTGTAAGGCGGAAATTGCGCTCAGCCGCAACATTACATTGACTTGCCCAAGGGGTAACAAGTTTTTAGGTTAGGGTGTACTACCAAACCAACACTTCCGGGTTGTTGCTAATCCTGGCCAATAGAGACTACACAGATCACTTGCCACACTGATTAAAATAGATGGACACATTGGACAGCACTTGAAGGTTGCCACAGAGCCAAAGAAAGCTATTCAACTTCAATTCTCAAGAAACCGACACAAACTGATTGACATACACTGAGAAGAAAAATAAACGAAATTTAATTTCTATAAACCAAAAAATAAAAAAATGAAAAAAAAAATAAATGAAAAAAAAAAAATAAATGAAAAAAAAAATAAATGAAAAAAAAAATTAATGAAAAAAAAAATTAATGAAAAAAAAAATAAATGAAAAAAAAAATAAATGAAAAAAAATAAATGAAAAAAAAAATAAATGAAAAAAAAAATAAATGAAAAAAAATAAATGAAAAAAAAAATAAATGAAAAAAAAAATAAATGAAAAAAAATAAATGAAAAAAAAAATAAATGAAAAAACAAATAAATGAAAAAACAAAAATAAATGAAAAAAAAAAATAAATAAAAAAAAAATAGATGAAAAAAAAAATAAATGAATTGAAAATTTCCTCATTAATCTTTCCTTATTTGACCAAAGGGAAACAATTTTTATAATACAATAAAGTTTTGTATTCATTTTTGTTTTTGGAATGAAATATAATTTATAATAATAATTTTATGTAAAAAATTGATATATTAATATGTATATATATATTTGCTATATTGTTTGTTTTGTTATTAAATATATAAAAAATTCTTTAAATTTTAAAGAGAATTTGGCAGATAAATCAAAAAAAAAACATTAATTTGCCATGTACATTTAACTCAGTTTTGATATTATAAACCGACAAAACTAATAAAAATTTCAATAATAAATGAAATTTGTGAGTTTTTATAAAAGCTAGAATATGTTCTTAAAAGTTTAAAATTTTTCTTGAATTTATAAACATCTTTGAAAGCAAATAGAACAATTTTTTAATGTTAATTAGCCGAAAATAATAACACATCATATCAACTTTTTAAGCCAAATAAAAATTTGCAGAAGTAGGCATCTGCGACCCTATAAAATATATATATATATATATTCTAGATCAAGCACTGCTTGTAGTTGCAGGGTGTTCCTTAGTCGAATATGCTATAGTGTTACTATAACAATCTTACTTGTAATAATTTAATTTCATCATCTATTTTTCTCAGTGTTTAGTTCGACAGAACTCAGTTCGCTGGGGGTCTTAATTTTGTTGTCGTTTGTTGTTCATTGTGTGCCACCATTTGCGGCACATTTACAGCCAGACATGCCACAAAGCGCTCTGCCACATTTACTTTGAAAATAGACATCATTCAAAAAGCCCAAACGCACTTTTCCAACTAGTCTGATGGTATCTTTGTTGCCCATGAATACATTCTTGTGTTAATGATCTGAAATAAGTATTTTTTTTTGTATCTTAACTGGAGTACTCAGCTCATTTGGCTTGCGAAACTTGAAATTCAGAATAAAAGATCTGTTTACTGTATGCCCTTTTTTTGACAGGTGCACTCGGGACTTCTAATGTGGGTCACTTCAATCTATTGCGATTGATTGATGTATGCGCCATACTTGTAGTACTACTACTATAACATTGACAGCTCGACGGTTTGTGTTTGTATTCAGAGAGAGAGAACTGACGCAATAAACAACTTAATTTATATTACCGAGAGGTGACTTCCAGGCTAAAAAAAAAAGCTATATTTATATGTGTGTGAAAAGTGAGAAAAGAACCCATTGCTAGGCCTCGCCTTCTGGCTGTTTATTCAAGTGTCCATTAACCTCACACTTCAGAATGGAGGACAGCAGTTACTGCTGTAGCAGCAGAAGCCTTTATGCGTTCACCGTAGAAATATGTCAAAAATGTTGCAACAAAAACTATGTAGAATGGGGCAGCCTAGGGGAGTCACAGAGCTACAGACGAGACACGGCGAAGACAACAAGAAAAACCAATTATTGCAAATGAACTCATGTGTGGTTCCGCAAAAAAAAAAGAAACAAATGTCAACATCTGATAAAGCCGCAACAAAGCGGCGCAGTCAACGACAAGGCAATGGGGCAGGGATACGTGGCAGAGACAAGGGACAGGACAGCGGATGCAGCCAAAGTGCAACAGCCGTTGAACTAAACTCAACTCAACTCAACTCAACTGAAATGTAATGAACTGTTAAGGCGTGGCAAGCGGGCGGAATGGGGCAACCCTTGCTTGCGTGCGTGCAACAACAAACGCCTATGGGCCTCTGTTTTGCAAAAAGTGACGAGGCATGCAGCATTTTTTTTTGGTTGCAAATGCATTGAGATGATGCTTAAGTATTTAGCAAGACGCTGACATTCATTTGATGAGCGCCATAAAAAATGAACCAGCAAAAGGACTCAGTAGAGTTGTCAATTGTGATTCAATTGAACAGGTTCGCAAAGAGCTTAAATATTTCGAATTTTTGATAAATGAACTTATTGCTCATATAAGTAGTTGGTTCATTTGTTGATAAAGAAGCTTATTTAGTTTTTTTTTAATGAATTTTTTTAATTATCGAAATACAAATTGTTGAAATAATATCAAATTACCTAATATATATAATTATATTTATTTGTAATAAAATTAACAGAGCACTCCATAGTCGAACTCAAATAAGAATTATGTATTTATTTATGAACTAGTTTCACAACTGTAAATGCGTCTTTAATGTTTATAAACGTACATATAACAGGGTAACAGTATAACTAAGTTTTTATATATTCTGCTCTGAATACAGAAACACATCTGTTAACATTTATTTTATTAACATTTAAATATTATTTTAAGCAGCTAAAATATAATAAATTTACATTTCAATGTTAATTACAGCCCCTTTTAAATTAATTGAATCACTGTTAATAACATTTGCGCATATGTTAATTACATGTGCTAGCAATTTCGACTTTAATTCAATTTTTTAAAGCCGCATGGCCCGGTATTAATTGTGAATGGGAAAAAAAGACAGAATGCCAGGCATAGTAGTATTATTTATTTATATATGAACTAGTTCCACAACTGCAAATGCGTCTTTAATTTTTATATACGTACATATAACAGTGTTAACTAAGTTTTTATATATTCTGCTCTGAATACAGGAACACACCGGTTAACATTTATTTAATTAACATTTAAATATTATTTTATGTTAGTTACAGCTGCTTTAACTTAATTGAACCACTGTTAATAACATTTGCGCATATGTTAATTACATGTGCTAGCAATTTCGACTTTAATTCAATTTTTTAAAGCCGCATGGCCCTGTATTAATTTTGAATGGGGAAAAAAAGACAGAATGCCAGATAGATTAAGTATTATGTATTTACTTATGAACTAGTTCCACAACTGTAAATGCCTCTTTAATTTTTATAAACGTACATATAACAGGGTAACAGTATAACTAAGTTTTTATATATTCTGCGCTGAATACAGGAACACATCTGTTAACATTTATTTAATTAACATTTAAATATTATTTTATGTTAGTTACAGCCGCTTTAACTTAATTGAACCACTGTTAATAACATTTGCGCATATGTTAATTACATGTGCTAGCAATTTCGATTTTAATTCAATTTTTTAAAGCCGCATGGCCCTGTATTAATTGTGAATGGGAAAAAAAACAAAGACAGAATGCCACAGGACGGACAGAGTCATGCCTCATGACTTGTCGTGTATTTTTCATATGCCAGAACCAATGGATCCTACAACATATACATGTATGTACAATACATACATCGTTTGTTTCGTATATATGTATGTAAGTAAAATTATTATGTTTGTATCTGCTCATTATGACGCCGTTTTGTTGAAAATATTTGCGTTGCAGAGCCAGAGGCGTAGGCACGTTGCATTAAAATTGATTTATGCCCATTCGAGTTGTTGTCGCCTTGGCGTCAGTATATATAAAGAAGCCGTGGCCTAACCCTTTGGCGTTAAGGGTTAGGGCCAGATCATTGGCATTACACCCACACCCACACACACACATATATATTCACATTAGTGAAGAGCAATGCAAATAAAACATGCAATGAAATCATTAACTCGGGTAGACTTACATATTTATAATCGATATTTTTCCCGTAGTTCTCTTATCGCAACAAACTCACAATACTTTGTACGTGCAACTGTATTATGGGGCACAGATTTATGCCCCGAAATGTTAATAGCCCATAACCAATACCCGGTCCCTCAAGCGTTGCACGTACCGAACCGACATTTTAGGGGTTTTTGACTTTCGTTTCATTTCTTTTGCTGATAAGGTTCCTCTAGCTCTACCTCTACTCCGCCGTAAACTGCAATTACCATTTGCATTCAATAGATACGGAAATGTATCTACACATGTGCATTTCAATCTATTTTCCAACAAAAATGCTTACTGTTGACATAATGAAAGGCGTTTCGACGAGAACATTGATAATGTAAGTAAATGGGGTGTTTAAGTATTCGATGTGTTGGATAGAATTTGTACAGCTGAATATAACCAATCCAATATATAACTGAAGAGTATGATGTAGAAAATCAATTTACAATCAATTTTACTATCATAAATATTCTACAGAATTTGTGATTTATAGAAGAACAGAAAAGTAATACAATAATTTAGCTGGATACCAATTTATTGCTATAAAATCGTGGAGGTAAATTTAATTCGCTTTGAATGACAAATTTTATGTACAAGGAAGATATTAATTAAAAGTAAAATAAATTAAATAAAAAGCAACTACCAAACTAACTTTATTTTGATACATATAAAGCCCCAGATGACAAAAAAAAAACCCTTCAAAAAAATTTTCAAATCTTGTATTTTTTCAGCCTTTTTTTAGAGACAAGCCTGCAGTTTTGATCGGCAATTAAATATAATTAATAAATAAGCAACAAATGCGTATAATCAGAATTTATAAGACTCTCTATATATATGTATTAAAATTGTGTAATAAATATTAGTATAGGGTATTAATCAGCCACTTTACATTGCAATTTTTAAATCATTACTGCCAGTAGAACATTAACGAATGCGACACAAAGCAGAATAGACAATAAGCATTGCTCTCAAGAGAGTAAGCGTAATATTGAGAACATTCTCGTAAAACCCATACAATGATACAAGTAGGTGTAAATAAAATCAACAAATTTTATAATAAATAAGCGAATTCTAATTCTAATTTAACTCAAATAAAACAACACATTTTCTTGGCTCTACCTAAAACGCTTCAATTACATCAACTTATGAATGGCCCATAAGTATCAATAGAGAGCCAAGTGGAAATACTTTTGTATCTAAAAACTGCACAATAGCTTTTTCCCCCTGACTACACAAAAATATTTCTCACTCATATATAGGATCTGTAGAAAAATATAAAAACAAAAAAAAAAAAAACCAAAACATTCTTAGCATTCATAATTAACACGTGCAGAGGGCGTTGACAAAAATTGCGAGACTGAGGACAACATTGAAGCTATGGATGTTGGAAAATCATGCAGTTGCCACAGTAGCAGTTGCCGTAGCAGTTGCAGATACAGATACAGAGATACAGATACAAATGTAGATACAGATACGGATGCGCCCTGGCAACAGACAATAATTATGGGGTAGCATGGTGACAGGGGGGGGGGGGGGGGGGGGTGTGTGTGTGTGTGGCAGAGAGGCGACAGACTCTACAAATTAATCCAAACGGTAGACGACAACAAAAACAAAAACAAAAACAAAAACAACAACAACAAATTACATTAATCGTGTGCCTTCTGGATGATGACGATGATGATGATGATGATGATCGTAATGATGTACTTAATGATAATTTGGCTGCCTTTGGCTTTGTATTTGTTTTTTTTTTTTGGCTTTTTTTTGTTACTATTTTTAGCGTAAACGTTGAAAATTGTGACAGTTTTTCCTGCACAGCCTCCAAGACCAAAAGATGCATCTATACACAAACTTTCTATAGACCTTATATTGTTGTTGAGCATGGACGTAGTCAGGGGCTGTGGTAAAGGGAGCACTCGTCTCTCTTCTCCCAGAATTTGGTTCATATGTAAATATTTCCATTGGCAAATTATTAAAAAAAAAATTAAAATAATAATAAAAAATATATTTGGTTAAAATATATTTTTCAAGGGCAAAAAAAAAACCTAGTTAAGATTTTTACTGATAATAAAAGTAAATTTTTTAGCTATTTTTTATATAAAAACAAACTTTCTTACGGTTTCGAAAGTATTTAGTATTTAGTTAATGTATTTAAGCAAAAATAAACAAGATAAGTTGGAAAAAATATATCAAAGTGTTTTTATAACAAAAAAAAAATAAAACTATCCAGTACACAATGTCGAAAGGCATATAATATATATATATATATATATATATAATACAATACTATTGAATAAATTATAATTAATAAAAATATTATTTTAATTTAAGAATTTTAAAAGTAACAAAAAAAAAAATTTAATTAAAGCATAATAAAAATTACAAAACTTGTGTTTAAAAAAAATTGGTGTTCAATAAAACAAAATTATTTGATTCACAATAATATCTACAAAACGAGGCTTAAATAAAGATTAGATTTCAGTAAAAAATTAATAAATTTCAAGCACAAAAAATTTAATATCTACTCATATTCTATTTAATCAATAAGAATCAGCTTCCGTCTACATATGTATAACCACGATTTCAACCTAACCTATATTTTATTTAAACTCAACTTTCTTGCAATATGATGCAGAGTGTACAATACAATAATAAAAACAAACAGAAACTGGCAATTAAAGTAGTTAGATTTTAACTTTTATTTATGATCAAATTTAATTCTCAATCCCCTTTTCTTTACACTAAAGATTCACACTACGCCCATGCTTGCAGTAGCTGCAATCAAACGAGTACAATGCACGTCCTCTGTACGCTAACTTTACTTAAATATTTATGTATTTTCAATTCTAAATAGATTTTATAGCATGTGTGTATGTTGAGTGTGTGTGTGTGTTGAGTGTGTGCGTGTGTGTGTGTGTGTGTGTGGTGCTGCTGAGTGACGTCGTTGACGTCGATTTCGCGCACAAAAGTAAACAAAAGCCAACAATTGCCACAGCAGTTGCAACTTCAACACTAAAAACAAAAAAAAAAAACAAAACAACAGCAATATTTTGCAGCACTTTGGTTAAAAAAAATATGGGTATTTTTTTTCAAAATATTAGAAATATTATAGCAAAATTGAATTATAGAATTAGCAGTCAAAAATATATATTAACAACAAAATGTTAACTTTTAACAGCGACAGCGCACTTTTGCTAACATCAATGTTAAGCTGATGTATTTTTTTGCTTTTCTTTTTTTTTTTTTAATTTAAAAATTTTAATTTTTAATGATTGTTGCTTAGAGTTTAATATAAAAGTTGACTTTTTAAACTCGATTAATCTATTAATATTTCCTAGTTACATAAGCCCGCTGTTAATAACATTTAAAAAATATAACTAGCTGTTAAGTTATCTAACATAAAATGTTAAAAATTTAAAAATTTTAATTTTAATATTGATTGTTGCTTAGAGTTTAATATAAAATACTAGTTGACTTTTTAAACTGGATTAATCTATTATTATATTTCCTAGTTACATAAGACCGCTGTTAATAACATTTAAAAAATATGACTAGCTGTTAAATTATCTAACATAATATGTTATTTGACTGTTAACTGTCAACAGTCTTTGCTGAATGGTTAAATAAGATGGAAATAATAATAGTTTAATAAATATATTCTGATTCTATATTATATGAAGAGTTTGCTTTTAAACTTTAATGTTTTTATTTATTTTTTTGGTTACTTAAATTATTCTCAACTAAAATTCTCTTTGAAATTCTCAATTTATTTTCATGTAATTAAATAAAAATGTATAATTGAATTTACATCAAATACATTTGGTTCCACTGTGCCAGGCAGTCAATGTCATTTGCCTTGCAACTTGCGTCTTTTGTCTGTAATCTCAGCTGATGTTGCAGTTGCTGTTGTTGTTGTTGTTGCAGTTGCAGTTGTCGCCCATTGTTGCTTCCGTTTGGTGTGGCAGCTTAATGAGAGCGACACCCGAAAGGATTTGCCGCCCGTTGAAAAACAAAAGAGAGACGCCCTCGGCATGCCACACACGCGTCTGTATGTGTTGCATAAACAAAACCAAATGCTGCAACTGTTGCTGCTGCTGCTGTAGGAGTAATGAGCGGGGCGGGGTATCGGGAGTAGCCTGTGCTCATTTCGTTTCAATTGCGTCAAATTGTTGTGGCAACTTCTGTGGCTCTTACCGCACTTATGGCAGCAGCTCTGCTCCGCTTTTGTTTATACTTGGCGAAAAAAATAAACACACTGAACACACACACGCACACGCACACAACAAAAATGTTCGATTGTCTAAAATCGTGGCATTTCAGCGATTTTTCACATGTCTCTGTCGAATAGGAAAAACAAATTTTAATGTTTACTCATTTGCCTCGAAACGCGTCGTCTTGTCTGTTCCGGCAGCCCGAACCCCCACCGAACGCTATCCCTATCCCGTTCATTCCCAAGTCTATATTCCTGCCCCTCCATAGACTTTCATTGCAGCAATGAAAGTATGAAAATCCCCCTGGGCTGTGCAACAACAATACTCAAGGCCTCTCATGGGGGGAAAAATTCAAGAGACAGACGCAAGATTTTTATTGCAATACCAAAAAAAAAAAAAAAAAAAGAAACCCCTCTCTATATTGATGCAATCCCCTGAGAAAGATGCATTTATACTCCCATGTCAATGCCAGCAACAATATAAACCCATCAGCAATGAAGTGTCGCCAACAATTTTTTCAAATGACCTGTTGATGGACGTGTTTCCGAGGCTGAAGGAATCTATTTTAACGTTTTCTAACTTTAAAACTATATACATATGTGTGTAAGTATTTGTTGGAAATTTGTATATTTCAATTTATTGGCCATTAAACTAATTTTTGAATTAGTTATAGTCTGGTTTGGACTGCATTGCGAACACTCAAGCTCTACATAAATGTTCCCAAAATCTATTTTTGAAGTTTAAGATATTTTTATTTCGGTTTTCGATGACCAATTAATCATGTTTCAAATGCAACTAATAAAAACTAAACATCTGCCCACTATATAAAAGTTTGAAATAAATGAATTATCTTAGAAGATACTTGTATCTAAACTCGAACTAGCTGCAGTTTCATTTGATTTTACGCCCATGCAAAATGTTGTTGGCTTCTAATTTTATCATCGTCAACAAAAATTCCATAAATTAATGCATATTAATATTTGTAAATGGACACGTTTTGTGATTTGTCAGTTTATCAAATGAATCAATCCTAGAGATATATATTTACAGAGATCGAAACTCAAAGATTGAAAAAAACTAAAGTGTTTCAACAGTTTTGGCATCATTTTTTTTTTTTGTATTAAGATTATTTATGATTTATTTTATTAATTATATATAGTAATTCTGATTAGTTTGCTACTTAATGGAACAGTTTACTTAGGAATATTTGCTAAAAACAATTTCTTAAGTTAAGTGCCAAAGGTTTGAAATTTTTGTTGATTGATTTTATTTATAAATTTATTTATTATTTTATACAGTTTGTTTATAAATTCATTTATAAATTTATTTATTTTATTTAATTATTATTTTTATAAATTTTATTTATTTATTTATTTTTTTATAATTTATTTATTTTTTTTTAAATTTCCAGATGTACTCAGAAAAGTTTATATAAGCTTTTATTATCTTTACTCTTATATTTTGGGATTTATAAATTTACTTTAAGGTTTTGTAAATTATTACACTGAAAAAAAGCCATTTTAACCCTTTTGGGACAGGTGGGAAAATACGTCCCAACAATTTTCAAACGTCTGTATTTTTAATAATTTTCTAGCGATCGTCAATGTAAACTATCCCAAACGCAGCGTTAAGCCTTTTTTTAAAACAATTTATTTTAACTTAGATTTTGATTAGATTAAAGCAACTTTTTATTAAATTTTTATACAAATTTGCAGAATTGCATTCAGCAAATGTAGAATGACATTGTTTTCAGTTCTTAAACGTATATATTAAATATTAGTCAAGAATCAAAGGCTATATTACTTTCCTGCCCACTGCAAATTAGATTTGGTAATTTTGATTTAAATTTTTAAGTTTTAAATAATTTATAATACTTAAAATAAAATAGTTTTGTTGCAATAACTTATTACTTTTCTTAATCAGACTGCTTTAGAATATTTAGCTCTAAAAATGTAATTTCAAAGCGACTTTCTTTAAAGTTAAGGCTGATTTTTGTGCTTTAATGCAATATTTAATTTTCTCAGAGTATCTATATGCTATTGTGGAAGCTTTACTCAAAAAAAAATACAATTCTATTTCGAATTGTTGAATGTTTTGCTGGCTGATTTGATGAGTGTTTAATGTGCGCCAGCAACAAGCCATAAAAGATGAAAATGTGAGGGGTGCTTGAATAAGTAAGGGTGTCGGCTGGGAAGTATGGATAGTTGTAGATACATAGATGTTTAGATAGATGGATAGATATATAGATGGATAGATAGATGGATTGTCAATCTGGTGCCATTTGGTTGCGGTGCATTGACATTGCACACCTTTTAAATTTCTCAGGCTTTTGTTTACACGGAGGCCGCTGTCGAGTGTTTAGTAAATGCAGCAGTTGTTGTTGTTGTTGTTGTTGTTGGCAATGTTGTTTATTATTGTTGTTGCCGCTGTGTAAACAAGTGACATCTGGCCGAACAATCCATCCATCTAAGAGGCAATCCATCCACTTATGAGCGCGCCCGCCTTTTGTTTATTGTATCTTTTTTCTAGTTGTGACAATTGGCGCTGCTCTTTATCTGTATTTGTATTTGTATCTGTATCTTCTACTAATATGTGTGTATCTTTATCTATTGCCGCCTATCAGCGCATATCAATGAGTTGCCTATTGGGTGGCCAATTGTCTTGCAACATTCAGTACGAGACTGTGTTGCATCTCTAACAATCTCTGTGGCATTCCACGCAAGCTGATTAGGCAAAACAAATTTTTCTGTATAGAGGCCGTGTTCAGGCTGTAGATCTGTGTATCTCATAGCCAAACAATGCGTCGCATCACAAAATATTTAATTAAATGCTTAATTACGCTTGCCATGCCATAAATTCATCAAATGCAATTTAAGCTTGCACACACACACACACACACACACACGACCAGCGAGCACCCTCCAAACAGCTACATATATATGCGTTAATGTGCACATGCAGATACAGATACATTTACAGAGATACAAGTACTTTGTATTGAGACAGCCTCTCCCATCTCGTTTTCCATTCATTCATTAAGAGTTCAGTTAAAGCTGAGCACTTTGCTCGCCGGGTTAAACGTTATGTGCCATAACTCTTCCAACTCTCGCTTAACTGCCACATGAATCCCAGCAATGTGGCAATGCGGCAATATGCTCAAGTAAGTATCTTGTATCTTGAAGTTTAATCCGGCTTCTGAAGAGCCTCATATAATGGTCGTGAGTTGGCAAATCGTGAGGCTTCTCCACATTATAAATCTCGCTATAGTATACTCTCATTAAAGTATTATTGAAAATAAAGAAAGCTTACTTTTAGAATTATATATAATTAAAGAATCTTGATTTCTTTATATTGCATTCAGTATTCAAGTTCGCAGTTGCCCCTTTTTGGATTAAAATAAATATAAAATATCTTTAAATATTTCTAAAAAGCAAAAGCATTTCTTTAATGATTAATTAAAAGCATTTTTCCATTTAGAAGCATTTTTCAATATAAATTCTATTTGATTTCCAGTTAAAAGCGTTTTTATTAATGAATTTTAAATGTATTTTATTTTTAGGTATATATTGCAAATCAAAACATATAATTAATTGTTTTTTAAAAGACAAAAGTGACAAGAATATTGTTATTTTTTAATTATTTAATTGTTTTGGAGTTTTCAACAAAAAAAACCATGTGTTATTTTTAAGTTTCTTGTGCTTTTTATAGTTCTTATTTCAACTTTTAAGCCAATCTGATTTTTATTTTATCACAGTAACGCATATTTTTTTTTAATTAAATAAAAAATCATTTTTTTTATACTATTATCCAAAAGTTATTATTAAGCTGAAGTTGGTTGCTTCAAAAAATTCTTAATTCAAATTTTTGTGAAATTTTACAAACAACTTAAAAATCAATAAAAATTAAGAAAAGTTTTTAATTTTTATTAAGCAAAATCCCTATTTAAATCTGGTTAATTAATTAAAATTAAATACATACAATCTTTTATATATTTCAAAGACAAATATCTAAATGTCAATTAATCTTTTAAGTGAAACCTCTATAAAAAAAAAAAGCAAAACTCTAGTTTTAAATTTAGGAAAGCTGCTTTCGATGCTGCAAAAACTTTTCCTATATGCAGCATTTGGTTTACACTCCATGGAGAATCAGTGATCAGGTCATTGTGTCTACATTTCCATGCCCACACACTGGCACACACAGACAAAACATAGATACGCACAGGCATAGTACACGAAATTGACAAATTGCAGTGAAAATTTAGCTTTGAAATGAAAACGAAATGCGAGCAATTATTTTTAATTGAAAATGTCAAACATGTTGCGCTGCTGAAAGAGTCGGCCAAGTCGTCAAGTTGCCAGAGCCAAGTTGCGACCAGGCGACTTTGCTTCTGTATCTGTATCCAACAGATACAAATGCGCATTGTAGTACGCACTGTATCTAACAGATACAAATGCGTAAAGTACGTTCTGCTTGGGAAAAAACGTGGAAAAACTTATTAGACGCGTTCGCTGTGGCACTTGAGGGCCATTTAATGGCGGCGGGACGCACCTTGAGCGGAAATGCGATAACCCTGAGCAACGGGAAATCGAAGAAAAACCAAAAAAAAAAAAAATAATCGATGCAATCAAAAGCAACCGACTGTCATATACTCTACTAAAGATTCAGCGTTGCCATAAAGGCATGTCGAGAAATTACACAACCACAATATAATCGATTACCCTTGCAAAAAGAGAGTATATTCATTAAATATTATATTATTATATATTAAAAAATATATTTAAATTAGAGTAAGGTTCAACAAAAACCAAAAAGCCCTCTCAAATGAAGAGAACAGAATTTTAAAGCACATAGATTTGATTTATTAAAAAACTACGAAAAAAAAAACTAAAGTTTATAATTTAATCGAATTTTCAGAATTATCGAATTTATAATCGAAAAAACAAATTGATTAATAGACGAATAAACTAGCAGTGCAAAAACCAAAAATATACAATTTTATTCTTTGGGAACAGAGTATAAAAACAGATACTTTTGGGCACATAAAAAAATTAATGTTATATTTAGAAATAACAAAAATTAAATTTTGGAAGAAAAAAAAATTGCACGAACAACAAAAAAGAAAGAAATAACAGATAAAAGTGCCAACGAACGAACAGACAATCTAAAATAAGATACTCCTTTTTTCCTACAAAAACAGAGTATAAGAAACAGAAGCTAAAAAGTTTTTTTTTTAAGTTCTATGTAAAAAAAAAAATGCAAATGAATGTTGCAAGCTCTTACCAGATAGCATGGGCGCCAGCGCAATGGCATTGCTCTCAAGTTGCAACTGCTGTTTGGTTGCAAGCTCCTGTTCCTGCTTCAGGACGCTGGATTTGCCGGGAACACAGCCACCGATGGGCTTCTTCGATTTCCACAGTTTCATTATTGGCGTAATGTCAATTTACGAATGTTTTGTCGTTGTTGTTGTTGTTGTTGTTGGCACTTTATGTATTTATGTATTTTGTGATGACATTGTCTATGGGTAGAAGGAACGGTTACGCACGCTAGGATTTTTCACAATTCACAATCTTAACTGTTGGTTCAGCTTCATTCTTTATGAAATTGAAAATTAATTAAACCAAATGGCGCTGCATAACAAAATCCCAAGTCAGAAACATAAAAACAAAAAAAAAAAACATCGAACACACAATAATAAAAAGAAAAATAAAAGAAAATGTAGAGCACACACTTATACACACACTAATATAGACGAGCGAGCGCGAGTTTTCAAAAAATTCAAATGTGACGCCTCGCGAGGGCGACGTCTGCGACGCGGATGACGACGTTGCCTGCTGGCTTTTGTGGCAGTGGCACGTCCGGCGTACTCAACGAGAAATTGCACAATGATTCAGAAGCGCGCCAGACGCCGGCAACGGCGACTGCGACTGCGACGGCAATGGCGACGACGACGGCGTCAGCAACGCACAGTGGAGCATCGGCGTGAAAAAGTGTTGTCAAGAAAGTTTTAAAGTGAATTTCAGTATATACTTAGCAGCATTGTACCAAAAAAATTTTATTTTTTATGTTTATTAATTAATTTTTATAAACAAACAAACATGTTTTTTTTATAATATTAATACAAACTGTCACCTTTAAACACATATACAATTAATAATAAATGTACAAATCACATCTAATATATAAATATTTTTAATTAAAGCTAACTTGACAATCTGTTAATCGGAAATACTTTATTGAATTTTTTGACAATCATTTTAAAGTTATAACAATTACTTACCAATTACTAAAGAATTGTTAAAGTAAATAGATTTTGTATTGAAGTTAGCTCAAATGTTAAGAAAATGCAACGAAATCAATCGGTTGGTTCCACCATGCTACGGCTGCCCGCCGCTATTCAGTCGCGATCTTACAGTTAGTTCTGTTGGCAGCGAAGCAAAGCGTCGCATCGCTTCGCATATATCTTCAAATACGCAACAGAGCGCGCGCTCTCAATCACTCTCTTTCTCTCTATTTTTTTTTTTGTTTTCCTTTGCCTCTCTGGTTGTGTGCATTTTTCGATTTCCCGACCACGTATTTTCATTCTGAGCACTGCCAAACTCTCTCTCCCGCTTCCACTCTCGATTTTGCCTGCTGTTCTTGTGCCTTTTACCCTGTGCCATAACTGTCAGTTGCTTCGAAGGCTAGATACCCTATAGCGTTTAAAACAGTAGAAATAGCTTATGTAAGCTAATGTATAACAAAAAAAAACATTTTCAAATAACGTAATTTTAGTAAAAAAAAAACTGTTTTGTTACAACGTTAGGCATACACACCTAAAAAATTACAGTGCCCTACTACATATTTATTTTTAAAAAAAATATACCCCATTGCCATAAAATCTCTGTGGTATTATAAACATAAAGGCGCATATGAAACATATGGAAGCATTGACATCGCATGCGAGTTTCTAATTGGAAAACACTCAAATCAGTGCGTCTAGCTGATGTTTCAAATGCATGACAATAGAGCATCGGACCTAGGAGTAGGCTCAAGCTGACCAATTGGTTGGAATAGGTCCAAGGGTTTGCCGCCAGAGGCCATATATAAATGAATGCTATAAATGACAGTATTTTTTTATTCGACCGCACATAAGACCAAAACCGATGTCATGATGATGATGTCGCAAATTTCGCTAATTAGTCACGAAAACTTTAGGCTCGAAATGGTCAAAATGACCAAAATTGGCCAATTGGCAATGGAAAACCGAAAACACTATGAAAATGAACGCAAACTGCAGAACATCTGCTATTGGGGTCGACCTTTGATAATATACTTTTAGAGAATAAACAAAATCTTAATTTAAAAACACATATAATAGTATTTGGTATCTCTTAACTTACATATCAGATACACAACTTTTCAATTCATATCTTTAACCTATAAAATATATAACAGCTAATATATAAAAACTATATGCATACATCTTATTTTTATTAGATACGTGAATAGACATGAAAAATTTAGATTTTATTTGGTGTATTATCCCACTCTCCGTTTAAAATTGTCTCTATCGTTTAGAGTAGAGGTCGTGGTACGCATACAAATTTTAATGGCGTTCCGTTTTATTTTTACGTGATTTTTTTCTTCCGATTTCTTTCTTCCTTTCTTCCGTTATAGCATTGGCATGTGGCGGTGAGGGTGGTTCTATTTAATGCCTTTAATGACCTCCACTAATGATCGAAGCTGATTGACTCAACAGAATCAAAGGCATTTACCAATATTATTTATTTTTAGTAACGTTTTAAGACATAAGAAAAATGTGTCTTTGTAACAAATACTGTATCTTTAGATCCAAAACCGGATAATTTAATAGCAAATCTTATAAAAAAAAGTATATAGTCAAATAAGCACGTCTCAGAATATTTTATTCGAGTTTGGGCTTAGAAATTAGAATATTCTTTGGAGCGTTATAATAATAATAATTATTGAAGGTTATATCTTAATCAGAACAAGATATTTTTATTACACACTTAATAATAATAATAAGCGAACTTATGTAATTTAATAATTTCTTAACAATGAATTATCCTTAAACATTTTTATTTTATAGGGATTCATTGCCATCGTATTCATAAATTTTAACATTCCTCAAAATAAAAACAAAAGAAAAACATATTAAATATTTAGCTTAGATTCACTAAAATACATTCTATAAGAATAGCATAATTTTAGGATGTAGCTGAATTATATAGTTTTTGATTTCTTATAAGTACATATAATTTATACAATCTATATCTATAAGAAGTAAAAATTTCAAGAAAAATCGATGTTAAATTGGTTATGCGATATGTACAAGTTATGGTCAAGTATATAAGCGAACAAAAAAATTTTAATTAAATAAACAGGTTAATTATTTTACTATTTCGGCTGAAACAACTTATTAAGGACAGATCTGACCGAAAAAAGGCTAAGTTGCCAGCACTGTTGTACATTTCTCTCTACGCTTCTCGCTCTTCCACGTTTTTGCACTCTTCTTGAGCAATACACGCTGCTAATAAAAGTTAACCGTTATGTGTAAAAGGGAATAGCTGAAAAGAACGAGTAAATTAACGACACAAGCATATACATATAATTTGCAGTGTGTTTACTGTGATTGTCAAATATTGAATTATGTACGCATGTAATTTGATCTCAAGATCAAGTTAATGTTATCAATGGAATTGCGTATTGTATTTATTTATGTAATTATTAGTTTACTAAAAACGGTAAGAGCAAAAAAAAAAACAAAAAAAGCACAAACAGATTGAATCAGCTAAACATTTTTTTACTGATTCCGCAGTGCCATGGCCAGACTGAACTCCACACTGATCAACCACATGCGGATAAGGGATCGCTGGTGCCAAGCATTTGCCGCAAGGATGCGAACGGTACCAGCTTGAGCGTTGATATACGTCTGCCTTTTATGGACATGGAACTGCAACACGAGCGTCAATTCCACGTGTTGCAGGAGCAACGTGAACAGCTACTGCTAATGCTGCATGGCCACGAGCTATTCCATCTGCAACTGGGCGGCCGGGACAAACGACTGGTACGCCTGGGCGAGCTGGCTGGCCGTGTGAGCCAACAGGTATCTATAGCTGCAGCTATAATCAGCTGGCGCGAATATCTGCTGCTGGCTGTAGCACTGGAGGATTATCTGGAGATCTATCAGCTTCCACAAAAAGCTGTGCTGGACGCAGCTCAATTACAGTTTGAGCCCATACAGGAGTTTGTGCTGCCGGGCAAATTGCAGCACATGCAGCTAGTTAAACCAAATCAGGCGCAGGAACTGCAACAGGTGCTTCTTTTGTTGGCTATTAATCACACCAAGACTCAATCCAAATGCAAGTAAGTTTGGTGTCTTATTATACTCAAAGTTTAGCTGTTAATTTGCCATTGCACCTAGAACTTTTGAATGGCTGGAAACGTACTTTAATCCTCTGGAGGAGCTTACTCTGCCCGTCATTAGAACATTTCAGCTAGTTGGAGGTCAGCCGCATTACCTCATCACTGGACGTTATCTGGGCGGTCAGTCTAAGGTAAGAAATATTAAGAAATTTCTGTCTTTGGGTTGCCAAAGATATTACTCCTCAAAGAAAGTCAACATACCATAGTAAATACTCTTTCTAATTGTCATATCTTGCTCCACAGCTTGTGCTGACCATTTATGAACTGGAAACGCCTTCGTTGCATCTACAGCGTCGCCAAAGTCTGACCATTCAGGCACGTCATGTTCGTGCCGTGCGTTTTCGTGGTCGCAATTGGCTTTTTGCGTGTGGTGGCAACAAGGTTGGTGCTGCCTCAACCGCCTGCATCCTATTTCGCATGGTCGAAGGCAATTTTGTGGTTTACAGAAAGCACGTGCTGAAACACCTGCATTTTAGCCATTTGGTGGCTTCAGAGCGTGGCCAGCTGCTGGCTGGAGCACGAATGAATGGTGAGGTCTTAGTGTTCAATACCCACCGCTTGGACTGTTATAGCGGCTTTGTGGCCGACACCAATCCCAGTGGTCTGTATATCCATCGCAATGCACAGAATGAGAGTTTCTTGTTGTTGGTTTATCAGCGAAATCCCAGCTCCACATTGTTTCGCATGGTGCAGCTAGGTGGCGTCAATGATGCAGCCATACTGGGCTCCAATCTGGAGGGCAATGATGGTATTAATATAGTACTTAAATTACTTCATTTATATCATTCATTAATCGTTATATCTGTCATAACACAGATCTCAGCAGCGTGCAGCAGCATCGTCATGAATTCGAAGAGACAATCAATGCGCTGCGCAGTCTGCTCTTACGCCGCAAGCAGCAGCTGGATGCAGTGCGTCAGTTGACCCATTCCTTGGAGCAACGCACGCTCAATTTAGAGCAGCCGCTGCATATGCGCAACGGTGGACGCATTGAGCATGTGCATCTGCAGAGCAAGCATTTAAACAGTCCCACACAGCTAAGACAGCGCATGGAGCAGCTACGTCTGCAATATGCTGTAAAAAGGCGTACGGCACGCTCCTTTGGCGTAGGCAATGCCGCAAATGTAGCTGGAGTGGAGACGCTCAAAGTGAAGCATTTACATGTAAAGAATCTCATTTATCACGGCGAACTGATGCCTGGTAAGTGGGTTTTGATATAGTCCTAGTCCTCTTGTCCATAAAATTGCCACAAGAATCGTTATTTACGATCGCTGATATATGTTTCTAATTCATTTTTTCAGGCTATTATTTGGACTCATCAGAACCTACAGCCATGCTGACCATCAAGGATCAAGTGTTGACGAAAACACTTTACACACAACAGTTGCTGCCACCGCAAGGCTACCAGCGGCCACGTCGCTCCTTGGATCCACAGCAGTTAGAAGAACACGCTGTGGTGCAGCGTTTGCTGGTGGAACGCATCAATAATGTCTCATGGTTTGAATTTTACGATTCCCTATTTCTTCAATCCCGTGATAACAGTATCGAGGGACGCCTAATTGTTCAATCCCGCGCAAGGGTGGTAAATCTGCAGACGCCGCTGCTCAATGGTTTGATGGTGCAGCAGTTGTTTAATTTAAGGCAACCCCAGTTGATATCCTCCAACATATTCATGTCCGCTTTCTTTGTAAACAAGTTGGATGCCAATCTGGTAAATGGTTTGAATTTTGCCGTAGATATTGTTTTCCGTGACAGCAATCACACGTTGATTAAAAGTAAGTTTCAAAGTAAATTTTAAAGCTAAGAAAAACTAAAAGAAATGCTTGTATACCTTGTTAGCATAGTAAAACCATTTTAAAATTAATCTGTATATAAATTTATTTATAAATATATATATTTGATGTCATAACTCTTATTTTAAGTTCTCTGAGACTGTCTTAACCGCTGTCCTTACTTAAAGAATATTATATGTATCTAACTTTAATCTTTAACCTTAGACTTACCTGTAAATAACTTTTCTCATCTTTCCAATCGACTTTCAGCTCCTGTTCGCATTAATCAAATGAGCGTCTCTGGTGACATATTCGTTGCCAATAAAACAAAGTGGGCACGTCAAATGCAAGATGAGCCAATGCCGCCAGCTCAACTACAGCAATATTATACCGGAAAAGTTGTGTTAAATGGTTCATTGAGGGTCAACAATGTGTTGCGGGATACGAATGCAACCCAAATGCAGCTGGCAGATGGTCAATCGTTGAGAAGAGAGGAACTGCACACAAATTTTTTGTTGCTGCATGAACCACAAGTGAGTAAACAACAGCATTTTCCATTTCGAACATCTGACGGTCCATCCATATGTTAAATTGATCGGGAATTCAAAAAAATATATATAAGACATACAAAAAGATTAATTTTATGGAATTATAATAATATAATCTAACAACTTGTCATATAACGTTCCACATTAAATCATTCTTTCAATCTTTGATATGGAATTATAAAATTTGCATTAAAAGAAAACAGTTAATTAACCAAATTGTAATATTAATTTCCTGTACAATCTTTAGAATCTAACTCAATTGATATTTGGCAATGCTAAAGTGACGACGCCGACTTTAAACACCGTTCACATTGAGGGACATCCAACGGGCGAACATTTGCTCAGCGGATCTGGCCATAAGGAAGTGCAGGACACAAAGCCCCTGCATATAATATTTATGAATGCCAGCGTTCAGGGTGATATACGCTGTAGCAATTATAGCTCACGACTGGCTGAGCTGTCGAGGGATGCAGTGCGTCAGGGCGAAATATCCACAATAACGGGCTATAAACACTTTGAGGCGCCAGTTACAATTGAAACGCTTCAGACTGCCACGCTAAATGGCATAGCTGTGCCTGATCTTGTGCTCAAGTCGCAGCTCAAGGCACAGAACTTTACCAATTTGAAGCACTTTCCACAGATTGTGGTCAAACAGAATTTGCAAATCCACCGAGATTTGGTTGTGCAGCAACTGAATCGCTTAGCCTTGTCCCAACTGCTGCAGCCGACTTATAGTCTGCAGCGTTTGGAGCTGCTGGATACGCCTGAATTGGAGCAACTTATATTTCAGCGTCTCAATGGTTTACCCTTTGATGAACTGCTGGGCAAGCTGAGCGTTGGCAGCGGCGGTCAACAGTTGCTGCTTCACAAGCAGCTCATCATTGAGGGCAATGTGAGGTTTGAGCATGAACTGCAGCTGAATACCCTAAATAATATTCCATGGAATGATTATGTGGAGCGTCTGGTCAATGCAAATGCCAATACATTAATCACATCGCGTAAGATCTTCAAGGATGTGGTGCTGCTCACCGATGCTCTGCACTCACCCAGCATTAATGGTTTGAATTTAAGCGCATTGCTGGATAACACACTGCTGCGTGCCACGCCCCAATCAATAACTGGCGGCTATACATTTGAACGCATTGTGGCCAGCAATGTGGATGTGCCCAGCATTAATGGTGTGCCCGCAAAGAGCTTTCTGGACACTCAACAGAGCAAATTGCAGCTGCAGGGAGATCTCTATGTGGAACAATTGAACATCAATGGCAGCTTGAGCTGTCAACTGGCAAATGATCCGCTGCCCAATCTGCAAGCTCAACTTGAAGCGCTGCAGCAACGCAACTGGTCCAAGCTATATGTACTGGGTGATGCTCTATGGTCACAGCAGGAGGAGCAGCGTGACAGCCTGGATTATTTGCGTCAACATGCGGTGCGACGTCGTGGCAAAGCACAGACAATTGCTGGACATGTTATATTGGAACAGCCATTGCTGGGCAATGTTCAGACAAATCAAATCTTTCCGGGTAACCTGAACGTCAGTCATATTGCGAGCGATGCGCTGTTGCGCGACAGCAAGGACATTCAGGTGATAGAAGCCGCTCAAGAAATGCTGCAACCCATCAAAGCGAGCACCATAAATATGCTCAAAGATTGCCAGTTTGGACTGTTGAATAATATTGATCTTAATCGTTTGAATGCTTCGCTTTATCGTCGCTCTAGTGGACTGCCCATAGCTGGGTTATTACAATTTGTGACGCCTCCAAGCATAGACAAGCTCTGGCTACAGGGAATGTTAAATGGCGGCCACATAGGAAGCATATTTGAGCAGGGAGAGAATGTCATGTGGCCAGCTGTGCGTTTGAGCCAGTTGCATTTGGAACAGAGTCTAAAACTGGGCGAGATTAATGGCATGAATCTGGAGTATTTGTTGCAGCAACGTGTGCCGCTGCGTGGCGACACCTTGGAAGTCTTTGGTCAGCTAAACTTTGAGCACTTGCAGCTGGGACAGCGTGCCATGCTGCGCACCATCAATGGCATATCCTTACAAAATGTTGTCTACAAACATGGCCAACGAACGCAGGGTATTACGGGCGCCAAGACCTTTGATGGCGGCATTCAGTTGCAAGGACCTGTGCATATCATGCGGCTGAATGGCAAGGATCTGAGCGAAAGCTATCAGCAGAGTATTTTTACAAATCGTGACTATAATATTGATAGCCTGGTCCTAGATGGAGCTGTTCTACAAGCTGGCCTGCTGCCCGATGCGCCTTTAGTTGGCGCCAGTCGCCAACCCAACGATGATCAGCAGCAGCAGCAGCAGCAGCAGCAGCAGCAGCAGCAACTTCAGCAGCAGCTACAACAATTGGAACAACAGCTGAACAGCAATCAGCTTAATCCCAGCAGCAAACGTTTGCTTTATCTGGACTATGAGCAGCAGTTCTTTGAGCCTGTTTGGAGTGCGCCAACAGGAAATATTAGCTTTGATTTGCAAACCACACAACAGCTGCAGCCTAATAGCATTTGTCATCTGCAGAATCTGCGTGCACAGCTCTCTAGATCCTCGCTGCGTGTACACCTGACCAATGTAAGCATCTCCAGTCGTCTGCTACGCGCCAGCTCCCAAAAGGCAAACATACACATTAAGGCGCAGAATTATTGCAGCCGGCAAAAGTTCCAAAGTCGCATTCACATTAGCTGTCGTGATCAGTCGCATACGCTGGGCATGCGCCAACAGTTGGAGGCACTGCAGCTGCTGGAACAGCATAACTATAGCCTGGTGCTCTTGAGCACCATAACTGAGCTGCGTGTGCTGCGTGTGGATCATGGCAATTGTAGTCTAAGCGATTGGCAATCCTTGCAGCCGGCCACAGGTCGTCTGATGCAGTTCATTCAGGTGGAGCCGGCGTTGCAGCTGCTATTGAGCAGTGGACTGCATCAGCATATGCCAGTTGTGGCTGTGCATCGTTTGGATTTGAATAGTCAGCGCTTTGAGCTGCTACATCTGATTGAGGGAGATTATGATCTGGCCCTGTGGCATAATCAACAGCTATTGCTTAGCTGTTATCGCTGTCATCATATTGGCGTTCATGTTTACGACACTGTTGCCCAACAGTTTGCGGCAGTGCAGCAATTGCGCCTTCAGGCACACATTCAGCAGATATTGCCCTTTGTTGTGGGCCAAGAGCATCATTTGCTGGTCCTTACTGTGCCCGGCTCGAATCATTTCTATCTGTTTAGCTATGCCCACATCGAGGGCTGGCAACAGCGCACCTATGGCCAGCTGAACGACATCCTTTGGTCCTGGCCACTGCTCCGGCCGGGTGCCGTACTGACAGCGTCTACGCCCGTTATGTTGCTCTGCGGTCAGCGTCTATGCAGCCTGGTGAGAGCCTTGCTGGACTGAGCAAGTCTTCCAAATAAAAAAACAAATATATTGATATTCTATATTTATCAATTATTAAGTCTATTACATGCATATCAAATATTTTTCTAGAATTTCTTAGAAAAACAAAAACATGTTTAATATAAGTATATTTTTTTTACTTATAAAAAAAAGCAAAGCTCTTGTACAAATAGAAAAATAAAACATTAAAATATTTATATTTATTTTTGCTAGACATTCGCATGTCTGAAATGAAATAAAATTGTTTAAGATCTCAAGAATGTTGTACAAAGATAAATCTCATTAGCATTTCTGAGAAATCTTTATTAAAGTTCAATTATGCATATAAATTAAAAACAACTTTTTATAACAATATATGTAACTACAATCTTCATAGTTATATCTTTATAAAAAAAAAATATTATTTATTGCAAGATTTCAAATGAGGAATATGTATTATAAAAAATTTATTATTCTACTTATACATATAAATATAATAATTGGTATATATATATTGTATACAAAAAAAAAAAAACAGTTTTAAATTTACTATTTACACATTTACCATATTCCAACTAATTACAAGCAAGTATGTCTTAAATTTAATGATTGTCTTTTTTTTTCTTTTGACTATTAGAGATTATCACATTTCATATTTTTCTTATATTTTAAACAAAGCTATTAAACCAATGCTCATCTTATCTACAATTCTAGATGACACTTTCGAATGGAATGGAAACGGAATACCATTCAGGGTATGAAACTCTTACGACTGTATCTGATCACATAGGCCGTGAATACGAGCAAACCCAAAATGCCATAAATGCAGCTATTCTGATTGCCACCGTATCCAGTTTGTGTACGTATCCACTCCACATGACTGGCCACATCCACAAAAGTGAAGGATTTGCTACGCAGACCAAGCAGCTGATTGGATTTGGTCAATGGAGCACCTGCATCCAGTATATAGTCGGAATGCTGCACATTCTTGGCGAATGCCACGCAAATGTCTTGATCCGACTCTCCACATTGCTGTCGTTTGGCATCCAAAGTCAGCAAATCATGCAACTCCTGACCATCATCTTCTGCCACACCCCAACTGCTAATGTGCCAGAGCTCTGAATCCTGCTCGGAAATTGGTGCCACGGGCAAAGATATGGGCTGAATACGCTGCTGATCGGCCGGCACATCTTGTTCCAGCATAAGTATGGCAAGACTTAGATGCTTTGGTGGCTGATAAACATGGGTGACACCATAGATCTGGCCATGAGCCATGGGCGCAAAGCGCTGCGTGCTGCCCAGCACAACTCGCAGCTCGGCAGGATGATAGAAACTCTTGCTGACATTGCTGCGGGGAGGTAAGTTCAAAAAAATATATGAGAAAATTTGTAGAAATTTCATTTCAATTGTTCATTTCAGGTTCCAAATTAATCAACGGATTGACTGTGATTGGGAGAAATTTTTTAAACGAACTCTGGACTTTGAACTGAATAGAAAGCGCACAAGTTTTATAAATTGTAATAACATTATTATTTCAAACAACTCCAGTTTCATTTTAAAATTGTTTTTCCCAAGACAAACCCATCTCTAATATAATATCTCGTTACTTACTTGTACAGGCATTGACCCAAGGTGAGCACCACAGAGGGACCCACCAGTGCACCCGAGCAGATGTGACCTTTGCCAAAGTAATCCAGCTCCTGGGCAGTCAGACGTATAGAGGCCTGATAGGGGGCTGAACTCAGACGCTTTTGGCCAGCTCCAGTGGATGAGTCTATGCCACGTTGTTTGGCTAGTTCACGATGAGTGAAGGCTGAAAAGGATTAAATGATTATAATATATGAAAATATACATATATTTAATCTAAGTGGCCATGGCAACAGTTTTTTTTTTATTGATCGCATTAATGCACTTTATATATGGTGTGATCCATAAGTTAACCTTATCAATATCAACACATTCTTCAATCAGCTGATCACCTCATTCTAATACTTGGATTTTTTTTGGATTTTAGCATTATCGTTGAGCGTGATATCGTCTAGCTGAAGAAGTCGACGCGTGTATTATAGGCCTTATTAAAACTGATATGAAAAGTTGGCTAGAATCACGCCGGAAGTTGTGATTATTGACTATTTTGGCTAAACTAAAGAGGCCTCGATTTTTATAATCGTTTTAAGTGATTTCTAAATTTAAACACGTTTAGTGTAGACACAATTAAACGGCTAAATGAATATACTTGAGGCATTTAATTTTAAATTTCAAGAAATACATAGTTCTATATTAAAAATTGTCTAGAAGTTTACATTTATAATAAATAAAAAACTTCTTTAATTTGGAATTTAAATTAAAAATACATTTTTGATAATATCGTCACGCTTATCAGCGTAGGGCCAACTGAAAACTATTTCCTGTGCTTATAACTTAGATATAAATATTATCTTAAGTATATTTAAGTAATATACCATATATATTCATATATGTTTATATGTACACTATACTATATATTATCAAAAGTTCGAAATTCATGTTTTTAAAAAATCTTTATAAATTATATATTCAAGTAATATAGTTTAAGGCCTCTGTAGCCAATACTATATATTTCTCCTAGCCGAATATTAATAAATAAATAATAAAATATATATTCAAGTAATATACATATATATGTATTAATATTCATATATTCAATACCTAAGCTCGATCACTTTAATTTTTATTTGCAACAACAGAAAATTTTTATGTTAATCATATTAAGAATGTTTTAAGATTTTCACAAGACAAAAAACAAAAAAATTTAGCAAAAATTGGAAAAAAAATGAAATTTGAATTTTTAACTAATTTTCATTATTAGCTTTATTTAAAAACTTACATGTTTGCATTTCGGTGCACATAAATGCAAATATTAGAATTTTCATAACTCTTTTGAGGTGCTCGTTCGGTTGCATGGCTTAACTGGAAATTAATTAAACAATTGTCGAATTGATGATTTTTTAAACAATTGTCGAATTGATGATTTTTTAAAAACACTTGCAACGAATTGTGCGCACCTTTTTAGAGCTCTGAACACTGAATGAAATATTATTTTCTAAAATCAACGAAAGCAAATTCGCAATACGCTTTTCCCAGATAATTCAATTTTGTTTTGATTTTGGCCGATGTATTTTTTTGTTATTGTTTTTGTTATTGTTGTTTATTTGTTATTTATGTATGTATTGATAAAGCCACAACATTCGACCAACGCCATATAAAGCACATTCAGAATAAATACATATACATTCATATATTTCATACACACCATCATAATCGCTTTTTGATAAGAACTCTGATTAATAATTGTACGTTTTTTTTTTATATTTTATTTTTGTTTATACTTATATTTAAATTGCGTTCAGTGCATTTCGATTTAGTAACATTGAATTCATTTAGTTATAACATTCACTTTGATCATCTATGAAAGAAAATAATTTAAATGTTTAGTTTATATTTATGTACAATTTATTTATTATTTATTTTTTCACCAGCCAATACTTTGACTTCCTTATAAAGGTGCCCAGGTTTAAGTTTGTTATTTAACTTTAACAGAGAAGTGTATGTAGTATTCACCTAATGCTGCCTAAAAATTATAGATTATAAGTAAGACAACCTAACAATTTTTAGCAGCAAGCAACAATATATTTTTGAGGTACAATACGTTTTTTAATTATCAGTGCAATGAACGATTTCATTTTTGTTGCCAATGGGAGTGCACCATAGAAACACATACAAGAACTATAATTAAATTCAAGGTTATCAAGTATAATTTCATAATAACATCTGTTTAACATTGGCGTAACATAAATATGTTAATAAAAGTGGCGTTAGCCCAGCTACAGCTGTTAAACATAACATAGTTGATTTTATTCAAGTTGAAGAATTCTTTTAAAAGGCATCTCAGGTATTTTAAAGATGCCAAATTGTACAATTTGAATATTCCTTATTATGTCTTACCTTCTGGTATATAATATATAATTAAAATTTGTATATATTTGTATAATAGTCACATGTAGAGTGAACGTGCTTCTGCCAGCTTAGAAAAACACAAATTGACAGCCCAAGACGCTTACATGATTGCAATGCAATTGATTGACTGTTGATAAGGATTAGGATTGTACAAATATATACAGTTTTATGGAGCTACCTTATCATGGGAAAACGTTCTATAGCCCCATAACTAAATGTACTACAAATTAAACTATTGCTATTGAGCTATCTGAAATGGTTCGGAAACATGATATTTATAACGCTAGTGGATTATTGACCTAGAAATAAGAAAGGAAATAGCAATTGATTGTGATTATTGCGTCTTAAACTATTTTTTTAATTTATAATAAGGTTTCAATGAGTGTGCCCTGCCCACCTCACATTATCCCCTACATAGATAGATTATAGATTATATTTTTGTGCAGCGCCAAAAGTTATGCTGTATTTAAACGTCTTATATATGATACGAATACCACAAACGTAAGAAACAAATTATAGAAAGTTTTTTAAACAATATACTGTTTAGATAATTAGACATATTTTTGATATTTTCCTCATTATTTCTGGGTATATGTCTAAGGACTTCCTTTGATTCCTTGAATTTCATTATTCGAGCATCTTGCAGTGTTAGCTTCTGGATAATATCCTCTATCCATTGCTTGTGATATATCACATCGACATAGAGAATAGGTAGATGAAGTGCCTGACATTTGATGCCCCAGGCTATAATGCCAGCCAGTTTGCCATCACAGACGAGGGGACCTCCCGTATCCGTTGTGCAAGCATTTTGATTCTCCTCCTTCATATAGATGGCACACATCATGTCCAGCTTTAGGGGCTGGGAGAGATTACTCTCATGCTCGCAATCTTTCGGATTCATTAAGGTCACATTAATCTTCAGCAGATCGCCCCTGTTGTAAAATATTTCTCCATTATCCCAGCCAAAGAGTTCACAGCGTTTCTGCGGTTGCAGATGTAATACATTGTTTAGCCTAATTGGCTGTAATTTTTTATCAAAATAATACAAGGACTCGTTGAGCAAGAGGAGGGCAATGTCATCGCTATAGGTGCTCAGATCTAACTTATTTATGTGCATATAACGATTCTTGATATCGAACGATTGCGTATTCTCCGACCATTTGAATCGATACATATTGCCCAGTTTCACAATGAAATTCGATATGGATAATAAAGTGCCATCATATTTGGAACGACTAATAATTGTTAACAATATATATTTGTCAGTACTTACTATTATTAATGCCTTACTTACTCCAAAAAGCAATGAGCCGCTGTTAAAACCATATTGTGCCTGATTAGTGTACCACCGCAAATGTGTCCAACGCCAAAATAATAGGAATCCTTATTACGTTGCCGCAGGGAAACCAAATAATTAACCTTATTGCCATCTACATCATTATTATCACGATCCAATGAATTGTCCACATCTCTGCGAATGTCCTCCTCATTCTTGTCACTTATATCCGTGGTGGTGTTCATCGCCAGCAGCAACAGCATAATCATTAGGAATATCTCCCAAGCGGTTAAGAATACTAAAAACTTCATGTTTTTTAGTTGAAAATTATTTTGGCTATAATATAATTTATATTGTGACAAATGAATTCATTGTTATCGATAGCTTGTCTACAAATATTTTAAGTTTTAACGTACACAATTTATCGATAAATTTTAAATGGTGTTTCAACAACACTTCGCGTTCATTTTTGCTTCATTTTTAATATAGAAGTGAACGCAACCATAGATAAAAACGGAATATTATTAGATACGAATCAGAGGAATTTTTTTTAATAAATATGAATGTATTAGCACAGTCTTGCTTTATTTCGGTGTATTAAAAAATTTGACTTATATCTACAAATTGGCTTAGACAGAGGAGCAGAGGAACCAGTATAGTTAGAGCATATGTAATTGAGATTATCGCAACGCCATCTCCACTGCCTTCAGGGTCTTCTTCACTTCCACTTCCATCTCCACTACCACTGCCACTTCCATTACCATCTCCACTGCCATTTCCACTGCCATTTCCACTGCCATCTCCACTGCCACTTCCACTACCATCTCCACTGCCTTCTCCACTGCCATTATCAGAAATTTGATCCACAATCCAATCATAGTAGTAGGATACCTCGGTGTAAACACCTGGCAGCTTCGGCTGAGCACATTGAATTCCCCAGGAAACAATGCCAACCAGCTGACCCTGGCACACAAGCGGTCCACCCGAATCACCCGCGCAAGCATCCCGCTGACCCTCCATATAACCGGCACATATCATGCCGGGCAATATGAGATGACCCAAATTGGTATCATTAATGCATTGATCATCACTGATCAGGGGCACATCGACGGTCATGAGTATATCAGAGCCGTAGCCTTCCTCGGTGGTGCCCCAACCAGTTACCTGGCAAACTGTATCCGCGGGTGTCGCCAACGCAGAGAGTCCAATCGGACGTATGGTGGGATGATTGGGAGGCACAGAGCCACTCAACATAACTATAGCAATATCCTTGTCGTAAGTGGACAGATCGAATTTATCCACCTGTAGTATCAGGTGCTCAATATCAAAGGTCAAGGTGTTGGCTTTCTCAAAGCGATCCAAATTGCCCATGACCACAATGACGGTCTCCTTGTCCACAAAGGTGCCATCGTATATAACCTGACTGAAAAGTACATTATCATTAGCTAAATAGAAGTGACCAGTTGTGAATCCAACTTCTGTTGAAGTGAATATCCTTAAGAAATTTCCTCATTTACAATTTTGAAAAGATTTTGTGGATAAGTCTAGACTAGAAAGGTGTTTAATAGACATAACTTACTCCACAAAACAATGAGCTGCACTGAGCACCACATTTGGCTTGATCAGTGAACCACCGCAAAAGTGTCCGGTGCCAAAAAAGTAGCCATCGTTGAGGCGACGTCGCAGATCCACCTGATGCCTGGTTGCCTCCATCGTGGCCGCCGTGCCATTGATAATGCGACCAGGATCAGTGTCGAATCTGGGTCGTATCTGATTGTTGGCTAAACAAATTCAGGAGGAAAACAAATTGCATGAATATCGAATTGTGATCAATTTATAGACCAATCTACCGTTTGATATTAGAAAGAGTCTGAAGAGCAATAGCAAGATCGTTGCAAGTTTAAGAGCCATTTTGTATGTATTTACTGGGCGGGCTGAGAACGTTAACTAACAATGCTAAACAGTTTGGGCCAGAAGCACGCTACTTGGCCATCGAGAGGCAATCGATATCTTCACAATTAAATCTGGCAATACACGCATAACATAATCTAATCAGTTCGTCCCATTAGACAACGCGACAGCCAGCTGACGTATAAATTATATATATATAGTGTAAATTATATTTAAACAGTGGACGACAACTCTTTTTATTCAATTTACGAGAGTATTTAGACAATATCAAGGTACATGTGCAAGAGGTGTGTATATCTATCTATCTATCTATCTATCTATCTACAATATATATCTAAAGGTCTATTGGTAAGGTGTGTGCTGACACGTTGACTTTGATAAGTTTTTGGATTTTCCCAGCTACGCCTATAGAAACACGTCTAATCTATGGATTTTCCAGCAAACCCTTGAAGACTGACACCACTATAAATTAATAGAAAAAACGCAGCTCCTTCAAGTGCAAAAAAAAAACCCAAAATAATATTTTCAAAAAAACTTCTAACATATTTTTCATCTTTGAAATCATTGAACGCACGTTTTGGTTTGATAAACTTAATTTTAATTGAATCTATAATATTACATATTTTAAAGTTAACTGAATAAAAACCCCTGATCAACAGTTTAGATTGTTTTCATATATAATTATATCTAATCTAATCTAGGGGTTTACCATGACAATTTAAGGCGATATCAATTTTTTTAATTGCATTCAAAATTCCCATAAATGATTTATTGCGATCTTAGGTAATAATGATGTAAGCGTGTTCTATGGTTCAATAATAAGTATAATAAATTCAAATTCCACTTATTTTAACAAATTACAACACAAGTTAAGTAATTCAAATCTTAAGATAATAATAAATTGCACTTAAACTCAACAATTTTAAATTTCATTTTTTTTTTAAAGTCTATATAATCAGAGTTATACGGAATTTAATTTTGCACATAGAAGTGCCCTTCATTGATAAGATAAATTCATTTAATATTCACCGATCGAAACACTTGAGTTTTAATTTTGTCACTGTCTTTGTTTATTTACTTATTTCAAGTATCAAAATAATAATCAAAAAAACAAAAAAAAAAAAAAAACAAATACTTAAGACTATCATTTATAAGTACTTAGATCATCAATTGGTTCAGTTCTGTTCAGTTTGGTTTAAAAGCCTTTCCCGGCCGCTATAAATATGCCCAAGATTGTGAGCCACATTCCATAGATGCCCATGCCAATGGCCCTCAGCCCCGCATCACCGTTCTTATAGACCGAATAGTCCAGTGAACTATTCACAGTCACCATCCAATCGCGGTAATATGATACATTTGTATAGACCCCTGGATAATTCCTTTTCGCACATTCTACGCCATAGGAGACAATGCCCACCAGCATATTGTTGCACTGCAGTGGACCTCCGGAATCACCCTGGCAGGCATCGATCCCTCCCGACATGTAGCCGGCGCACAGTTTGGAACGCGGCAAAGTTCCATATCCAATTGCGCATTGCTGGTAGCTGACCAATGGCACAGAGCCCAACTGCAACGTGTTGCTGGAATACGGGCTATTCTATAAATACAAATAATATTTTGAAATATATAAATAGATAGCAAAGGATGAGATAGTTTCTAACGAGATATCGTAGAGGATAGTGCATAAAGTTAAAATATGTCGATAAAAAAAATAAAATAAGAATACTCTTGATGAATATATTCGGCCGATTATTATGAGAGCTGAAAGTCTAGATATATCAATTGCTATGCATTTGGGAACTTCAGAAACTATAAGTCTACAAATCTTTGATTTTATTATTAGGGGAGGAATTGGATCTATTGTACCCCTAAAATTGATTTACTGACAATACAAAATTTTAGTCATACAGATGAAACAACCTTTAAATAAATTAATAAATACGAGGTGTGTTCAAAAAGTAGGATGACTTTTCAAATTTTGTGGGCAACCTACATTCGATTACACTAGATAAATAAAGGTTTTTTTTTTTTAATCCTCTACCAGAACTCCTTTTCCGATAAATATCGAGATAGCGAAAATTATAAAAAATAATTATCGTATGTTTTTACAACATATTAAATATTGATTAAGATATAAGCCTGTAAATCCAGCTTATTTATACCCTTTCCAAATCGTTTTATAATTTTGTCACGACGTATGTAATGCCTGGACGTCCCTGATCCCATAAAAAGTATATATTCTTGATCAGATCACAATAGAAATAGTTGTTTTGAAAATAAGCATATTTTTGTGCAACATTTTCATTTCAATTTCAAATAACTTTTAAACGCATAATCCAATTTAATAACGTTGTATGACAGGTTTATGGAAAATTTTATTACTTTTTCTTAAAAGTAAACACCCTTAATAACATTTAACCATGTTAGGAGTTATTATCACTTAACCAAAGCTACCTTTTTGAAAAGTCGAAAATCTAGCTATTTCCGATTATCTAGAAAACGGTCCTGTCAACCTAATTATATTTTCACAGAAACAAAGTCTTAAAAGTTCGGAATACCAGAATTTCTTTTAAATTGTTGCAGATTTTAATCAGTTACATGTGAAATCCGCAAAGAAATCGATTCAATTTTGAGAAAACTATTAAAGTAAGAAACCTAGAAAGATAAATTTCTATAGAAACCTCCAGTGAGCAACTGCTGGAACTCTAATAAGTCCAATTAAACCTAAATTAATTAACTTACGGTGTGTGTGACGCCCCAGCCAGTGACCACACAGTTGGTTCCCGATGGCAGGAATCGATTATTGAGGGGCAGAGCCTTGACGGTTGGCGACTGCCAGGGAATATATCCATTGAAGAACATAAGGGCAATATCATTAGTTAGTGAACTATGAATATAGCCAGGATGTACGATCAGCTGCTGAACATAATATTGTTGCGTTCTGGATTCCATATTTTGTAGAAAACTGCCGCCCATGACCAGAACAAATTCGCCAGCCCTACGATATAATTTGGTTTGAGAGCTGCAAAAGTTAAGAAAGCATTTAAGAATTGATCAGTTTAAGGTAATATTTTGCTAGCTTACTTACTTATATATACAATGAGCCGCAGTGGCGACCAGACGCTGTGTGATGACCACACCGCCGCATATATGTCCCGAGCCAAAGGACTTCTTCTCTCTGGCTGTTAGACGCACTGAAACCTGATAGGGTGCCTCGGCTATGTTGATGGTATGACCACCCACAACCTTGGGTTCGATTTTGCTTGCATCCGTAGGAACTGAATTTACAAGGATAATAAAATGAAAATAAAATAATAATATAGATTTGTATTTACTAGAAATACAATAGAGTTTAACATATTTCCATCAATTTCAGTATATACAAATATCTGCTTCTACGAGTATAATCTCAGATATCCGAACTCTATCTAAAAGTATAGATACTATGTTACATTCCGAATTTCCCGAAATAAATTAAAATAAATAAAAATGTTGTTAGTACAAATGGCACAAAATTTGTATACTTGTGGTTTCTTTTCACATAATCATAATTTTACAAAATCTCTTTTCTTAAACTTACATCAATTCCATTTCAAAGTTACTTTAAAATGGTACAAATATAAATAAAAAAAATTTTTTTTTTTGACTAAAAATTTAATGTACATAAAATATCTTTGTCATTTTTTTTTTTAAAGGTTTTAATAAACTTATATACCAAAATTCATAGTATTTTCTTCAAGTGTACAAATTTATTATTTTATTATCAATGTGCCCATGACGTTCTAATCATAATGATTCATCGAATTATTATATCAAAACGCGTTTGCTATCGCGCCAATTCATAGTAACAATAATTTCAAAATTGCTCGCATATAAGCTTCAAATCTAATCACAATTCTTTACAAATCAAGAATTGACGATATCAACTGACATTTAGTAAAATTGATGATTTTTTGCACACATGCGCAGAATTAAATTTTATATTTTTTATTTTAGATTTAAAATTTCATTAATTGTTGAAATCAGCTGGAACGGATAAACATATTATACAGCTTTTATTTAAAACAATTGATTGTGCAAATTGTTCTACAATATAGCATATAAAAGCTTAAAATATAGAATAACTTATATAAGATTTAACTAAGCACAGCTCTTAATAATAACTATGACATTTTTACTATCCTACTGAAAATGAGGTCTTATCTTTAGAAGTTTCCGAGAACTTGCTTAGCAAATTGTATACAATCTATATTTAACAAAATCTATTGAAGCTTTTGTTGTCATTCTTTGATAATAGAAAATTCGATTTAGTCTGTCTATTGTCCCCTATATCTTACACAGATAATACTATATTTAAGTTATAGGCCACTCTCTGATTATTTACAACTAAGAACTCACTCGAACTTGTGAAAACTATTTGAAAAAGTATCATCGATGATAACACCAAAAATATTGTCAGCAAATCGCGCATTTTGTGGAAAAAAAAAACAAAATTAAAACACAAAAAAAGAAAGAAACTAAGAAATATAAATATGAACAAAGTGTTTTAAAAACAATTCGAGAAATATTTTGTATTTTAACGCGTCATATATATATAAAAAAAAAACAATGCGCGTTTCTACAATGTTGATTAATATGTTTTAAATAACAAACACGAACGTGCTTCAACACCTTGTCGACTAACTGTAATAAGTGACACGGGCAGTACCCAGGGTCTAGGCCTGAAATAGGTAACGCTACTAATACATATATATATGTACATATGTATATATACGAAGGCTTATCTTATCGGTAAAACAACGCGAAAATTGAATGTTGAAAAAAGTAATTTACACAGGCGCACTCATAAACAAAAAATCAGAACAATATAAAATAACTATTTGATATCAATAGAGAGCTAGAGATTTATCCACTCGTCACTCTAACATAATAGATTTCTGATTCTGGGTATTATAAAATTTTTTTTCAATCACACTAAATATGTAGATATGTGAATCATCATCATAAACTTTGAAGTTGAAATCGCACAAAAATTTCTTATCTCTGCGAATACATAAATCATATAAACACGATATCAACATTAAACTATATTGATAAATGTGAAACGTTTATACTTACATATAAATATTATTTGCAAAAGTCCAATAATATTGTCACCAGAATGCACAGGACATTGTATTATTATCAAGTGCCACGCAATTTATATTTATGCTTAGAACACAATTCATGGAAAAAAACTTTGAAAATAAAACTAATTAATTAGGGCAATATCATAACTTTATATTTTGAAATATATTTAAATCAAAAAAAATTAAGCTTTAATAAATACATTAGTTAGAAGCGTACTTCTTCAAATACAGTGATTTTTTCTGTAGTTAGAGGTTCTAACTAAGAACTAAATATATATGTAGTTCTATCGTTATAAATGTAGTTCTAAGTTAGAACTTTTTTTCTCCCTCTCGGGGGTGTATTCAAGTTAGGATTATGTAATTTTTACATAATATAAATCAACATATAACAAATATTTCTGCGTCAGTCATTAACTCAATATTCGTTTTGAGTTTTAACAGTCTTAGGTATTACTTTTAAAGTTTGTTAACAATATTGAAACTCTCCATAAATTCTTATTTTTATAACTACGTATTCTATTTAATATAAACTAAGGAACTTTAATTGCAATCAATGCAATTAAAAACAGGTACAGACATTTCTTTGCTCTTTTTTTGTATTTTAGCAATAACAATATTTGTTATTGCTAATCAGTCCATTTCCGTGTTTTATATGTTTGTATTATTTCTTTAATTCTGAGCCGCTGGATCATCTTCATTTTTCGACATCGAATCTTTCTCCTCTTCGATCCATTCATTCTCCTGACTTTGGGAGTCCTTATATTTCAACTGTGGTGCCGCACGACGCTGACGCACTTTGCGTTCAATGTGTTGTACGCCCGATTGCAAGACCGTACGCTTTCTGCAAGCAAAATTTATAATATGAGTTTAAATTTATACAATAACAAATATTTGTTTATAAAAAAAGACCTGGAGCGTAGATTCGCGCCTGTTTGCGGTGATGAAATTGGTGACTTTTTCGATGCATTGGATGAAGTCGATGGTTTATCTGGTGACGCTTTGACCACCGCTGCAATTGGAGACCCTTTGGCTACCGCTGCAATTTGTGCCCTGGGCGGAGTCGACCAACCGGATAACGGTAGCCTGGGTGGAGTTTCTATGTCATCTTCATTAATTTCATCATCATCAGTCGCCAATTGTGTCAGCGAATCATCAAGCAAATTCACTACACGATTGTATGACGACACCTCGTCCAGCTTGTCCTTGTGCTCTAGATTGAAGTCATTTAAATCAAATGGCTCTGTGGCGACAGTGGCTGTAATTAAAAAAATTTTGTTATTGTTTACTATTATAAAATTAATTAATGTATTACGAACGACACATTTAAATACATATTTGTAGAAACGATATAAAAAAAAAGAAACGTAATTTGTTGTTGCCTTATCGTTTCGTGTAAGCAAAGATATTAAAGGCTCGTAGATGTAAAAATGGAAAATTAGTTGACATTGAAACAGACGGACAGACTTGGCTAGACTGACTCAACGTTTGATGTTGATGAACTATAATATAAACCATTTAACCCATATATAGGGAATACTCAAAATTGTACTTACATCTACGCAGCTCAGTCCCTTCGATGCGATATTGACCAATTTCAATATCCTTCTTGCGAACCACGTCTAGTAAAGTGTGCACATTAGCACTTAGGTCCGTTGCCGAGTTGAGGGCAACCTTAAATGCGACTTGGAAAAACTGCAAAAAAAAAAAATTGAATTTTAGCGGGTTAAATTTTTTCATTCTCAGTGGAAATTATGTTAAAGTAATTTACGTTTAGATTGTCAATGGGTTCCAAACGCCACTCCCATTTAAGGGGTGCGGGAGCGCCACTAAGGCAAAATTTCATAGTCAACGCGGTTTTCGCGTGCTGTTCGTCGCCGCCATTTTCCGCCTCTTTAATTTCACCATACGAAGCCTCAGATGGATTGGTCATGCTTAAGGCAATGCGCACAGACTTGGTTGGGAAATGCACGCGCCTATTAAGTTCCTGTGTGTTGTGTATTGTTAATATAATTATTTGATTTGTGTAAGCCAATTTGATGAAAGAAATTAATAAAGAGTCTTACCCGAATGCGACGCACAAATTCCATTGAAGACAAAAATTCGTGGTAGCTCAAGTTGTTTCTTGTGTCGAGACAATAAAACTCCACGCTTTCGTTTTTTGAAGCAATCAAGCAAGTAATCGTTGACTGCCCGCCGACATCAATTACTTGTATGGACATTTTGGTGAATATTAATTTCCAAACTTTTGGCGTCAGTTGCGATTGCAGTCACAAAATTAAAAAGAAGTAAACAGCTGGGAACAACCGTTCGATGAATAATCGAATCTCTCCCAACTCTCTGAGACGGAACTAGTTCTGGTCATAGTACTGTTGGTATATAAACAATCGAATAGTGTTGGAAAATGTCGTTAGATGTTTGAAACTGCCAGCTTATTCAAATTTTTGGCGGTCAACTTTAAATTACTAGCTATATTGATTAAGTCAAATTTATTTATAAGTGAAAACATAATAAATATATTTTTATTAATATTAATTGTTATCAAATTATTATGTATGATATGATAAATTTACCCCTTTATTTTACATCTCAATCCCTTACAGAGAACAAATCTGTAAATAAAATAGCTGAAAATAATTCCGTTAAATTTGAATTTATATTTTAGCGAGCAAGTCCACAAAATAAATGCAAATGAAACAACAAAAATGCATTTTGCAAGTAATTTTGTTTTAATCATATTTTGTTTATTTGTATTACTTTTGTTTTTTTGTTTAAATTTATTTCAGTTTTAATATTATCAAAAAATTGTTTGTGTATTCATTTTTGTTGTTGTTTCCCCATTTTGTTGTTATTTTTTTTATTTTTTGTTTGTTGATTAACTAGTTTTAATTTGTATTTAAATTTTACTACTGACAGAAAATAGCTACATACGTCATCATTCACATTGAATGCTAGATAATACCACATTAATACAATACATATATGTATATATATTTTATGTTTTATATAATTAACTAATACGCATAATATGTTTAAAAATATTTGTTTCTTATTTTCTTTGCATTTATAATAAAACAGTTGCAGTTATTTAAGATGCCGAAAATTAAGTTTTTTTTTTCTTTTTGTTCAGGAAAGATTTTTTGGATCGTGGATCATACATAGATCGTAGATGCCTTTAGATCAGCTTAAACTAGCCTCACGCTTAACTTATAAGTTGTTAAACTGTCTTTTTATTTTTTTTAAAGTCTCGCCACAGTTGGCAAGTACCATAAATACATACATACATATGTAAACCTATATATTTCGGGTTAAAATGTAAGCTTAGACGTAACCCTAGATTACTCTGGGCCGCCGTTTGAGATTTTGCATCTTTTTCGTTGGTTTTCATATCTGCGGGCGTGTCCAAAAATCGCTCAGATCCTTCTGACGCAATTTACCAAGCTCTGCGAAATTACAAATAACAGATATTAATTGATATATGTAGAATTAAAATGTGATATTATATGAACCATACCCAGCGGTGTGGGCAGCACACTGTTACTACGGAAACTCAGATCAAAACGCGGCTGTACGGCCAGTTGGCTGACTGCGGTTGAGGCGGAAACGGCGACGGAATTGCGAAAGGTGGTGCCGCTAAAAAGATATACAGAAGCATTGGTATACTCAGTTCAGATATTCTTAATTAAGTGCACACCACACACCTATATGGATGCTTGAGGCAACCGTAGACCTCACGATAGCGTCCATAAAGTGTGCCATAGGAGACGCCCAAAATGCGTGCGGCTTTCTTCATTTCAAGTCTTTTGTTTTTTATGGCATCGAGTACCTGCAGGAAGAAGAGAGCAAAAGCTTTTGGATTGCCAGCATATAAAGCATACAGGGATACACTTACGCGCTTTGTGAATGGCTCCTCCCAGAATTGTGGACGTCGTCCCTTGGCCAAATAGTCATCCATTTTGATAACATCCTGCCACTGTGATAGTTCCTCATTGGTCAAACGCAATTCGGCCGCATCATAATCCTCCAACTTGACTTCAGCATAATCACCAGAAGCAGCTCCATGTTCACTACCAGATGCTGCCTGGTTGCTGCCAGTTCCGTTGCCATTTGTGGCATTGGCATTGGCATTGGCATTGGCCACAGCAACGGCTGCCACTGCAGCAGCTGCAACTGCTGCACTGGCCGCCACACTGGGCCCAAACTCGTGAGCCATCAACATGCCATGATCATTGATTAGGTAGCCACCAGCTGCAGCAGATTCGGTAGTATGTGTGTATTTGCCAGCAAAGCTGGTGGGCAACAATGCCGAGGAGCGTGCTGCAGCGGGTGATTCAGCACGATTGGCCACCAAATGCTCATTCTCAATCTCTTCGACGGTCTGCGGCAATCCTCTTGACGATAACTCATCCTGTTCAGCTGCCTGCTCAGCTTCCAGAGACTCGCTCATCGATATAGCTGAGGCACGCTGACTACGGGCTGTTGCCTTTTCCGCAGACCTTTCACGCTCGATGTAGAGACGACGTGTGGCATGACGCAGCTTGCCATGACGTTCGCGTCGCTCGGCTGCTGCTGCTGCTGCTGGTGGCTTGTCGAATTTCTTGGAGGCATTGCATAGCGGCGTGGTTGCCGCTGTCTGCACAGCCGTTGATTCGTTGCTCAATTCCTGCTCAGTTTTGAGCTCCAAATCGCAAAGCTTTGGCGTCATATTACGCTGGCCACGCTCAGCGTGCCAATCCTGTGGGGTATTCTGTTCCTGCTCGGCAGGATCACTTTGTGCTGGCGCTGGCTGCTGCTGCTGTTGCTGCTGTTGCTGCTGCTGCTGCTGTTGCTGCTGGCGTAGACGCTGACGCTGCTTGGGCGGACAGGCGGCGGGTGGCGATGCCAATGAGGCGGAATGTGTAACGGGCTGCGACTGCTCCTCGGCATAAGAAAGCCCGGAATCCAAGAAAGCACGTTGTACGGGCTCCAAATTTCCAGCATATTGAGCCAGTTTGCGTCTAAGTAAATGAAAAATAATCTAGTTGTAATTAATTGCAGACAAAAAATAAAATAAAAATTAAAGAAAAAAAAAATTAATTGGAATTTATACAGAAATCTCTAGAGATTTGGCGTCGGCTTGGTTTTGAAATCTCTAGTAAAAACCGTCGTTGTCACAAAAGTTCGAGAGATTTCAATTTTCGAACTTCCATAACATCGAAAAGCCCTGCCAACCCGTCGATTGACTTCTAGGGTTGTCAGCAGGAAAAAAAAAATTATTTTGTTAAATATATGATCGTATTTTATTTTAACTTTCGATAAACAAAGCAGAAAAGATGAAATGTTATTAATTTGTTCGTAAAATCGAAATATTAATGCAACTAAAACTTGATTGTTTTAACACAAGATACATTTCAAAATGTTAAAATTTTATGTGGATTTACACAAATCTCCAGTTAAAACAGTAGAGATTTTGAAATCATCGACTAGAGGTGTCTGTGACACCAACGGAATGGTTTTGGGTTGCAAGAGGTTTCCGTGACGCCCCTAATAATAATTGGGATATTCACGTAATGTCGTAAATGCCTCGTAAACTCGTAAATCTGGTAATTTTAACAGGCGGTAAACCAGCTGTAATGAGTTTAACAGAAAATGTAAATGCCGTTACTAATGTTGTGTAAAATGGTAGCACTGTTAATCATATGTTAAACATATTGTAAGCAATGGAAAATGTAAATGAAATGATATTAGAACTGGTTGCTTGGATATCGGATTTACCAAAATATATATGGATTTATATAAATAAATATTTTTTTTATATATTTGATGTTTAAAATTGTATGACTGAGCTGATTTAGTCCTTAACTATTTAAGCAACCGTAAGTTTACGTGCATTTACACTTAATAAATTTTAAAAACACTTTGTTGATTTTTGTACACTTAATAATCCAATAATTCGCAAAAAAACAATCCATTTTAATTTTTACACTCACACATTAAATACATCGTAGGTATCATCCAGTGGCGGACGACCACGCTTGCGTTTGGGTCCCATATATGGATCAGCTGGTGCAATGCACTCCAAATTGGCGCTGGCACTTGGCAGGGGCGTCAGTGCGGGCATGCGTGTGCCAACGCCTGGCATGCCCAGGACATTCTCCAAAGCTGCAGGCGAATGACGTTCACGTTCACGATCACGTTCACGTTCACGTTCGGCACTGAGTTGTTGTTGTGGCATCTGCAATGACTGCTGATGCATCATATCCTGGGCATAACTATCGGCCAGACTGCGTGGCGGTGAATGAAACTCAGCGGCGGGCATTGGTGGCGGCGGCCCATCCTCATCATCACGCCAGGTTACCTCGGCCAGGCCCTTGATTTTGAGATCATCGGCGGTCTTCAACAGCGAGGGCAGGCTAGCCTAATAAAATTGGATAAAATGTGATTATTAATAAACAATAATTAAGCATAAATCTATGTACTTACTTGCTCCACATTGATTTCGCCCTTGTACATAAACTCAATGAGACATTTAACTTCCGCAAATGTCACATCCTTCATTATAATAATCGGATCACGCTCGCTGGCATAATTCGATAGTACCGAATCAAAGAAGGTGCTGCAGGCGCAAAGTACAACCCGATGTGCCCGTATCAATTGACCCTCACATGCCAATGTCACATCACAGAAACATCCACGATCCAGAAGCTGCGAGAACATTGTCTGCAGATTGCTGTGATGATACTTCCAGCGCAGGCAATACTGCTGTGGCAACATTTTGTACGTCACGGATAGCTCCGGTACAGCTTGGTATAAGTTTAATTATGATCTAAACAAAATTGAGGAATACAAGCCCAGAATTATATATAATACAGATCAAATCGATTATTAATTCTAAATAAAACTCAATTGTTTATTAAATGCAAAAATCGGAATATAACCAGCCGCTATATTTTTATATATATCTATAAATATATATCTATAAATAGTGTAAAATAAAATATTATTTGATTGTGTGTGTGATTTGCCTTTCTCCACGATTCTCAAAAATTAAAGGGAGCGCCAGTAAAAAATAAAACAAAAAACGAAATTCGCTCCCTTCAACTTTTGAGAATCGCGTAGGAAGGCTGAACAGAAAACAAATTAACACTGGCATTTACTTTCATTTTTAACTTGACAATTGCTGTTGATCAGGAATATATATAGTCTCGGAGCTTAAAAACCCCTTTTAACTATTTTAAATGTCTAAGGGGCGAAAAACTGTTAACAAAATAATAAAATAAACTTTGACAAGTTTTCATTACATTCAACAGAGATTTATTAAATATCAGATATCAAGCAAAAAATGAAATGCATTCAAAATTTCTGCTGAATGAGAAAGATCTTTATATACACAGTTTAAATGGACTTTCAAATTATTTCATTGATATACACAAAAGTATCAAGTGAAACACATTTAATTGAGTTCCTAATGATTTGTAATTTGTTTATAGTTTATAAAGTGTTTATAGGCTTTCAAGGGAAATTCAAACTGAGACACAGCTGTTGGCAGACTTTAAATAATATGTACGACAAGTTAAAACCAATTTGATCAAACAAATGTGCAGTGTATTCGTATTTCATTAAACACAAACACAAACAATATAATATATATAATTTTAATCATGAATTTTACATACACAAAGACTTTTAATTATAATATCATATTCGAAGGACACATAGATAATTGAAAGTATTTATTGTACTCGTAGTATATATATATATATATATATATTGGCAGCATTTTTGTTACATTTGTAATATGCAATAAATATATTTATATCTATATTTTGGTATCACGAGTTTCTCTCTTCGTTTTTTTTGGGAAATTTTTTATTTAAAATTCACCTGAGTTATTTCTGGCAAATTAAAAGCCAAAATAAATGCACGTTCCACACAACGTAGATATATATTTATGTATGCATTTATATATTCAATCGTTGAATATGAATTTTATTTATTACAAACCCTTCCATCTACCAAAATTCAACACTATGAAAATTTGCTCTAAAGAAACTATATATATTTGAGTATTTTATAAAATAACTATATTTCTAATATAAAAACATTTTATTCATGGAATGGAAAGGTGCAAAATTAAAGTTTGTAAAAGTTCAAATATTCTTCCAATATTTCAATCTTAAAAACGCAAATGTACATAAAAAATACACCGACTCCAGTTATAATAATATGGTAAATTTAAGGTTTTTTTTTTGGAAAATATTTCAAATATTAAAATATATATTTAAATGTACTAAAAACAAACATTAAACTAGCTCCAAAAAAAAATCTATGCACTATAAAGAAACAAAGTATGTGAAGCTATAGCTATAAATTTGACCCCTTAACAATTTTTAGCTACCCTTTTTTTTTATAAGAAAATTCGTATATGCCAACATTTCTTCAACTTTAGTATTTTCTTTTTTTATTATTTTTTTTTTCACCCCAATACATTCCTATTTATATTACAAATAATACAGATTTGGGAGGGGACGAAAAATAAGCTGCGTTTTATGTCAAAGTGTAAAGGGGAATGAGAAGAGAATAACAGCCAAAAGGAACTCACAAAAGAAACAAAAAAAAAAATTAATTTTAACAGAATAAATAATGTAATTTTTTATGATTTTTTGCTAAACATAAATTGGAAAATAGCTTAAATATTAAAGTATAATCTAAATTTTTCGAACTTTAAGATCAAGCTTGAATTTGATGAATTTGATAAAAAATATATAAAAATAAGTTCCAGTCTTAAATGTAACGTAAAATTTGGGCCCTTATAAGGCTTAAAATTGAATATATATATATATATATATATATAAATTTGATTTTTTTTAACTAAAAAATATGATTTGACACGTGTTTCGAAAGCTTAAAAAGGTTGAAAATGTCAACCCCCTGAAAATAAAACCGTTTGCAACTAATTTTCAAAGCTATTCATATTTTCACCCCCTCAAATAAATAAATAAAAATAAAAATTGGGGATAAACTGTTTTTTTTTTTTTTTTTGGAAATTCGGGTCAAGGTCAAATGTGTTTCATTATACGGACTGTTCTTATTTTCGATTTGCAATATTAAACTGTTTCCATTTACGATTTCGATAAAATATATCATGTTCCGGCCAATGATTAATTCTTATTTGAATTTTATATAACTTGTTAAAATATATAAAATATATATTGTTAAAAATAAATATACAAATTTAAATTTTTGTTAACAAAAAAAAAAAAGAACAACATTCTGAATCTATAATTTTAGCTGCACCAAAATTCTAAAAATTCGGTATAAATTTGGAAAAGTTTTGCTTAGGTTAAGTGAAATAAAAAAACAATTTGAAAAGAAAAATATGAGTTGGAAAATGGAGAAAACAAAATCAAAAATGAAACCTGTCGAAAGAATTCAAACAATTTGAATACCAAATAAGTGCACATAAAAGAAAACAAAACGTTATTATATAAATTCTAAAATCAAATTTAATTTTAACTAAAATTCACCTGAACAATGCCGGACAAGACAAATTTTTTACTACCTTTTTTATTTAAGCAATTTTATGGAAAAGTACCAAAAAAAAAAAAAAAAAAAAAAGACATCAACTTGGTTCAAATTACGAGCTGAAATGCAAAGCTGCAAAGGAGCAAAAAGCTGCAAAAAAAATTTATTTATAAAAAAAAACAACCAAAAAATTTTGATTTATTTTTTTCTTTTTTTTTGTCAAAAAGAAATTGAAGCAAAGAAGAAGAAGAAGATGGCAACAAAATCATGATGATAAAGGAATGCGGGCAGATAAAATGCGCAAAATGAAAGATTTTTTCCTTAAAAAGAATATATATAGAGAGTACATACGTATAATGTATATAAGGAGTAAGAAATAAGGAATGTCCGGCCACCACCCACAAAAAACAAGGAAACATTTTTATCAACTTTTGTTTTTTTTTTTTTTTTTTTTGCTGGAAAGGGTTTGTTTTTTAAAATTCCCTACCCAACACCCACAACCATACTTTATATGAGCCGTTACACATTTCAGTTTCTTAAAAAAAAAAAAAAATAATAATAAAAAAATATTTAAAAAAATTTACAACATGAGCGCAAAAAATATGTCATAAAAAATACATGTTTTATTGTAGTATATTTTTGCCGCCATCGTTTCGTTTCGTTCGTTAGAGAGGCAAAGCCCACCCAGACCTTATACCTTATACCCTATACCCCCAAGTACAGTATACTCTACCCACCCATCATATAACACCACCCAATGCAACCCCAACCCAACCTCAAGCGAACCCAACTTGAACTCAAGGCCCCCACATACACACACACACACACACATACACACACGAGCATTGCTTTTTCCACTTCTTTTGGATTTTCTCATGGAAAATATTTTTCAGTTTTTATCACATTTTTCTTCTTCTTTGGATTTCGCTTTTTTTTTCGTTTTTCTTTTCATTTTTTTTTATGTTTTTTTTTTACTCGTCTCGTTTTTTATATATGTATATATATAAAAATATATATATATATAATTTTTTTTTTTTTTTTTTTTTTTTGTTCCTGTTGTGTTTGAGCGCGCTTTATTTTCTGTTTGCAGTTTTTTAATACACTGCGCTCTGCATGAGTATTATAATTATGCCATACAATGTGTAACATTCTTCAAGTCTCAAAGCTATATACAATACAAAACTTAATATTAATCGATTAAGAGGAAATTTATTTATTATTTATTTGAACAGGATATTAAAAATGTATTTTAAGGAAGCTCCTTGTAAGAGTACTCAAAAGAAAACAGAAAACTTATGATATCCAGAAAGCTAAGCTGTACAGTGATAGTCAAAAATATATACACTGCTCAATTCTGCACAAAAATCTGATATGCAAAAAAATCGATAATATCAATTTTGTTTTATCTTAGTTAATGTTTACTCAAAAAAATCTACCATAAAACAAACAAAAGTAGATTTCGATTTTTAGAATTTAGTAAGGTATTTGATTTTTATTATTTTTTTGATTGAATAAATATCAAATACATTTTATTATCGATACTATCGATATTTTAGTGTCAGCTCTAAAAAAATTCCTTCTACACTCAAACACGAATAGACTTTAAATAAAATGTATTAAATGTATATATCTCTCTACTTTCATAATTGATGAAATAAATCATAGTTATTTAAATTCACATTTAGGTGCTTTAGAAACGGAAATTTAACTTAATTTCCAGTTTTTAATAGATGTTTCTAAATCTTGGCACTTGCTGCTGCAATTTTTTAAAGATATATTTACATTAACTAACCAGCCGAATATTTTTTTGATAAATCTTTTAGGTTAAAAAAGTATTTAAATTTCTACTATATACTCGACTTATGTAGCTTTCATTTTAATATCTACTTCAAATAGATTAACAGCATTTAAGTATTTTTACTTAGGTCTGATTTCTTAATATGACTCTAATCATAAAAATATTATTCATATATAATATTAGTATATATATATATATATATATATATATATATATCATATCATCTCTTATCATATCATATAATTGACTTATATACTATTTCATATTATTAGTATGTATATCATTATATTTTATATCATCTCATAGCTGGCGTCCTGGCATCATATCATCTCTTATCATATCACATAATTGTCTAATATACTATTTCTTATTATATAATATCATATCATCTTAAATCGTGTATCATATCATATCATATCATCCCTTGTCATATCCTATCATATTATACCATATCATATTCATGTCATATTATTATCTCATATCATCTCATATCATCTTTTATCACATCATATCATATTATACCATATCATCTCATATCATATTATCGCATATTATCCCACATCATATTATCTCAAGTCATCGATTTACCATATCACATATTAATCATATATCATATCATATATATATATATATATAGAAATAATTGGTTCAAGAAGTTTGCAGAGTATCTAAGCTTTAGCATGCCATGTAAGCCTTTTCGTTTTTCTTCCATTTTTTTTATTTTGTGTTTTTTGTTTTATTTTTTATATTTTTTTTTTACGTTTTTTTTACTGCAAAGGCAAGAAACGTCGTTGGCTCCATGAGCGTAACACGGTGGGGTTGGGAGGGGCGCGCGGGGCATACTTCAGAGCAGGGCCCTGACGCAAAAAGGTTGCGAGCGGAAAATGAAAAAAGACATTACAGCAGCAGCAGCAGCAGCAGCAGCGACGACGACTTCGGCAGCGGCAACAAAAAAATAAATAAAAAAAAAAAAAACGAAAAAAAAAAAAATATATAAAAATAAATAAAAACAGAAAAAGCGTCAGAGAACCATAGCACAGCGGAAAAAAGCATAACGACCGTTTCGTTTCGTTCTTTTCTTTTTTATTATTATTATTTTCATTTTCTGTCTTTCTCCGCTCTTTTGTTGTTGTTGTTGTTGTTGCTGTTGCCTGTTTTTTAAGCTGTAATTTTTTACTTGACGTTTTTTTTATGGTTTTTTGCGCAATTTTATCCTTTTTTTTAAATATCGATTTTTATGTCAACTTAAATGAAAGGTACACAGTTTTCCATATAAAAAAGTGTATGGAATTTATATACATACCGTATGTGTAGGTATGTGTAAGTACTAGTATGTGTGTGTGTGTGTGTGTGTGTGGCGTGTGCCTGAGTAAATTCTCCTTCACTATTAATTTTTTTCCCCCCACTGTTGTTGCATTAAAAATGCACGTCAGACACACAAGAAAGGCAACAGATTTCAAAAGTTTTTTGCATTTTTTACAGCTGCAACAATAAAAAAAAAAAAACAAAAAAATGCTTTTACAAACATTTGTATTATTAAAAGTATTCAAATGGAACTTGTATGCCTTTGAAGAATTAACAAATTAATTTAACAAAACTAAAAAACCCCATATTCAACCGATTCATTTCTATTGCAAAAGTTTCGAATTATAAAAAGTTTTCTGTTTTCTTGTCTACTTAAAACATTTACAAGCGATTTCTTCTAACAAAACTCAATATCGCAAATTTGTTTTTATAAATATGAATATTTAAGCTTATTTTCAGGTGATCATCGTTTCCATCAAATAAATTCCAAATTAAAGTATTTACTTACTACATATAACATTTCTGTTAACAGCGGCACTTTTAACAGCGGCACATTTAACAGTGTCACTTTTAACAGTGTTAATTTTAACAGTGTCACTTTTAACAGTGTCAACATGGATGCGTTCAGCAGAACAATTTGCTACCTCATGAATTTTATTTAAACCAAAGTTATTATAAAACCAAACCTAAAAACATATATTATATAAATAGTATGCTAATTTTAAATAATTTTCATATTAACTGAATTCATTTTAATTGAATTATTATTATACCCTGGCAAAGGGTAGAATAAATTTTTTTAATTAAATTTTTTAAAATATGTCATAATCAGTCGGATTGAACCATTGTATATTATATAGTTGCCATTGGAAAGATCGTTCATAAAAATGGTAAAAACCAAATATTTTGTTTTGTCAAGATATCAAAAGCAAATTTGACAATTCGATATAAAATCATATAGAAGAGATTGTAAAGATCAGAATTCTATATCGAACTGCCAAATTTGATTAAATTCGTAGCACTATATCATATAGCTGACATAGGAACAATCGGTTGTAAACTGAGTTCTTCTATTAAAAACTATTTTGTTTTTGAACTTACATTTTCGATGTGATGTGAGCAAACTCTATCAAAATCGCACTACTATTTATAATCGTTTGAAAAAAGTGTGTTTAAAACAATTTTTTTAATTAAAAATATCTCAACTAAACAAAAAATTTAAAACTCAATTTAATACTGCTTTTTCAAATAATTTAAAGCAATTTAAAAATTCTAGCTATTTTTCAATAAATAGAAAGTTAATTAGTTCGTAGTCTATAACTATGTAATATATATTTTTTTGATTATATATTTAAATAAAATATCTATAAAATCTTTTTTAATAAAAAATGTTAAAAGCTTTTAGCTTTTTTGAGTTTATTCTTTCAGCATAATAGAAAAGTTTATGTAATTTGAATACTCACAAAATTAAAAATTTCTACAAATTGACTTATTTTTTTCATTTTATAAAATATTAGAAAAGCGAAATTTTTTGCATTTTTGGGCATTTAAAAAAAAAAACATTATTTTTTTCTTTGTTAAAATTCAAAAAATTCGGGAATTCTTTACATTTTAGGGAATTTCAAAGAAATTAAGAATTTCTAAAATTAATTATGAATAGGAATATGGGATATTACAAAATTTCAAAATATTCTTTTAAACGATTTTAGTAATTTAAAAACTATCAACTCTTTTAAGCACATTTTTTCCATGAATATTGAAAGTTTTTAAGAATTCGCAAGTGTATATAGTTTCGGTGTAGAAATTTATCCTTCTAGATTTCAAAAATTTCATATCTTTGTCTGAGCCAACGTATTGTTATCTGGAAAAGGACTTGGGGAAGTGTAGAATATTTGTTTGTTATATTTAATACAATATTTCGAATTTATAGAAGATTTTTTCTAAAATTAAGATTAGATTTAGATTCCAAATTGTTGTTATAGCTGAAGTATATAAATACATGCATATAAATCCTTAAGTCATCTACGAACTCTCAGATATTTATGTATGATAAGATTCTATTCTAGAATAACTGATGCTGTATCTTTAGCTAAAACTAATTAAACTTAGTATATATACTATATGCTATACTCAAGGATAACTCGTTCTGAGCTCTCTCTCTGTTGTTTTGTTTTTTATATGAACTACAAAGGCAAATGCGATTTTTTAACTACGATGTACACATTTATGTATGTATGTACGAGTATTATGTATGTGCAAAGTATATAAATAATACTCGAATATATGTGTACATGCATATATATATATATATATTATATGTGTATATATACTATATGATATAAAAGTACGCATCCACACACTCACACACACACACACACACATACATATGCAATGTAAAATCCGTTTCCCTCTGCCATAGCAATTTTCTTTCTTTTTCCAGATGCTTTTGTAATTTGTATAATTTTTTAACGTCGTCGTCGTCGTCAACGTTGTTTTTGTTATGTGCTGGTTGGCATTTTTTTTTATTTTTTTTTTATTTTATATATTTTTTCATTTTTTTTTCATTTTTTTTTTTTTTTGTAACGTTTTTTGCTTTTGTTTCTTTCTCATACGAAGCAAAAAACTGTAATATAAATTTATGTGCTAACGAAGAGCAAAGGGACGCGTGCGGGGCTTGACTGGGGGGGTAGTAGGGGGGTAGTAGGTTGGGTTGGGGTTTGGGGTTGGGGGATAACTTGTGCACGAGTCTACAAATGACAAAAAATGAAAAATGAAAAAAATATAAAAAAAAAAACAAATACAAGTATATATATACAATTTTTTTACACAATTTATGTATATATACAATATGTACATAGCATGCAAGTACATAATAAAATAAAGCTCTAACCATATACAAATACAATATTACTTTATTATTATATGTAAACATGTAAGAAAAGTTTAAAGTGTTTTCCCTCAATTAGAAAAAAAACTGGTTTAACTATATGTTATGTAGTTATATGATTTAAATAGTTGGAATATTAAAATGTTCTAAATTTAAAAATAAACTTGAAAAGCAATTGCAAAAAAAATAGCATTATTATATTATATTAAAAATGAGCGCATATTTATTAAAATGGCAAAAAAAAAAAGTAAGAATTCGTTTTTCAAAATAGATTTGAGTAGAAATCAAATTCGGCATGCCAACCCTATATATTCCTTTGAAATTATTTAAAAAATTCCAATATTGAACCGATCGTTCCTATGATAGCTTTATTATATGACTTAAGAGGTATTGTAATCCGCTGGTTTCGTGTCCTTCCGTAAACTAATAGATTAATTTATAAAACTTATAAAACTTACCTACTTAATATTACTTAGCTAGATTTTAAATAAGACTATAAAAAATTGATTTAAAAAATATATATATATTTTAAAACTCTGACAAAAAGATCGACTAGTTTATTAAATTTGATCAAAAATAATAATTCGAAAATGCTATTTATATAACACTAGTTTGCCCGGCGCGCGTTGCTACGCCTTCTATAAAAATTAAAAACTAAAATTGATATGCATATGAAAAGAAACAACATTAACAAAATTCAAGAGAATCGATAGCACGTTTAGCTAAATAATTAAGAATACACTCGATATAAACAATTGTTTTTTAAAAAAAACCTGATACCAATAATAGCTATAAGATATGAAGAAATCGAAATTCTCAAATGTTTTACAAGTTCTTTTTTACAATTAAATGACATTTGAGTAGAGAAATCGATTGAACAAGTTTAACTGAATTGTAATACGAAACGAAGCTTGAATGTTTTAAAATTATTTAAAATTTGTCTGTAATTTGAGCGTTTAAGAATAATATACAAAATGAGGCTTCTGGGTATGTCTAAATAAATAAAATTTTCATTCAATGAAACGTTTACGAATGCGATACAGAAGAAAATATGTGAAATTAATGCTCATGAGAGAGCGAAAATTGTGAAAGAGAGTCAGATATACACTCTCCGACTTTGAAACATAATATCTGCTAAACGTGTATAGCTTTTAAGATGAATTTTTTATCAAAATAAGTTTTTAGAATTCTACACTAGATGTTATGATAGTTAGGGTTTTAACTGTATAATTAACATTTTAACAGAATTTCAACGAATTTAACATAGAATATTAAAGTTTTTTATTTTTGCGACAGATTATATAAGAAAAACTACGTTTTAAAGATTATAACAGCAGTTCAAAATATATATATAACACCATAACGATATTTACATTTAAAATACAATAACAAAAAAATAATGTTAGCAAAAAATCTAAAAATAACACAAACTTCTCCTTGAAGTTTTTCTTCTGCTTATTGTACAAATAAACAATATGAGACGGGCAAAAAAAAAATAAAAAATGAATAAGCAGTTTCTTCGATTCGTTTTTTGTTTTGCCAATACAGAGAGAGAAAAAAAAGAAAGAAAAAAAAACACAAAAAAAAACGGAATTAAGAAATCCAATAAGAAACGCATTTAAAATCAATTCAAAGGAAAAATAAAAAATCTATGCGTTCCCTTTGTACAGATTTTTGTGCCGCCTTGTCAAATTGGAGTTGCTTTTTTTGTATTATTTAAGTTTTTAATTTATTTGTACTCTTACGAGAAGTATTATAATATTATCATGAATTGTGTAATGCATTTAGAGAGGTTTTTTGAATAAATTAATTATATTTATATATCTGAGCAGCTTTAAGATGCTTTTATATGTTTAAGATGGAATAAAAAAGTTAAATTGCAGATCGTTTAAAAACCAAATTTTGATAAATAAAAATCTGTTTCTTCAATCAAATGCAACGATTCCTAATTATATTATAGTCTATTCAAATATATTTCAAATCTTAAGTAATAATCATAAAGCTGATATAGAAAAATTCGATAGAAATACAATCTTCTATAAGGTCCATATTAAAACATATTAAATGAGCATTAAAGAAATGCGGAAAAATAATGTCAAATTGAAACTCAATCCCAAATAGAATCTAAAAAACCCACAATACTCAAAATATTTTAAATACGCACCAAAGCTTTCAAAGAGTCTGCGATCGTCGCTCTCTGTTTTTTTTTTTTGTACTTTTGGAATGAGAAAGTTACAAAAAAATTAAATAAAAAATAAAAAATAAAATGCAGTAAAAATGTGTGTGAGGATTTGCCTAGAACAAGCTGGAACTGTGCACGCAGGCGTAGAAACAGGCAGAGAGTATGGAGCCTGGAGTCTGGAGTCTGGAGACCAAATTGAAGTCCAAGATCAAGTCTAGCTAACAACAACAAAAAGATCTGCGAGTGGAGGCCAAGTGTAAGAATACTTTAATACTCAAAAGCATCTATCAATTAGAGATGCGCAAGCTAAAATCACGCTAAACTCTCGCTAAAAATGTGAAAGCTTCAAAATGATGAAAGCTTCAGTTAAAAGCTCATAAAAAAGCTTATAAAAAAGCACATTATTTAAAAGAAAAAAACATAGAGCTTAACTAAATTATTAAAATTAAAAATTGGTACCAGAAAAGTTTATTTTAAAACAAATTTTTTATCTAAATAAAAGGATAATGTCGATTTTAGTAAAAATTTATTATAGATTATTATAATACCGCAATTTTTTAGTAAATGTAAGAAATTTAATTGATTATATTACAATATATCTGTTAATATGTTATTGCTATTAATTTTAATTTTTTTTCGTAAATGAATGTGAATCAAGATTGTTTCATTTGCTGATAATAATATAATTTATAGAGATGACTTTTCAAGTCTATAGTCTTCTCTTAGAAGATTTTTATGTAATTCTTGATGAATTCTTGACTATTTGGCTTTATTTTTGAGAACTTTACACTTCTAACCCAAGGCTTTGCTATTTATGTTCACATTTATAATTGAGAAAAGTATTTTATTAATACTAGATAAATTATAGAATCGGGTTTTTAATAAATCTTAATAACTATACTCACTATATAGATACTTAAGCAAACAAGATGTGTAATGAATCTTAAAACAAACTTAATTATACTTCTTCGATAGTATTTTTCCTTAGAAAAAAAACAATCGATACTATCGATTACCATTTGATCTGAACTATTGGCGCTGTAGAGCTGATCTCATCTTGAGCGCATCTCTGTGTTAACTTCAATATGTGTATCTTTCTCTCGCTCTTTAAAGTATCTGAAGCTGTAGCTGAATTTCTGGCTGTGGCTGAGATACGCATGGCACCTTTTTGCCAGAGCGTACTGTGTGTGGACTGTAAGCAACATCATAAAATGTTTTCAAAACAACAACAACAACAACAACTGCAACAAGCAGCAAATAAAAAAAACAAAAAACCTGGAGCCCAAGCAACAACTTGCGACTTTACGATGCTCTACAACTATTGTTGTTGTTGTTGTTATATTTATTGTTGTTGTTGTTTTTGTTGTAGTTCTTCCAAGTCCAAGTGCATTCGCCTTCCGCTTTTTGCTGTCGTTTTTTTTATTTTTTTTTATATATATATATTATCTTTTTTTTCTTTTTTTTTTTTTAAATTTTTTCGCTAGATTCTTCTTTTGCTGCTGCTACAGTGTTGACTTATGCAGCTTCTACTCGCAAAATGTTTCTTTATTGTAATTGTTGTTATTGTTGTTGTTGTTGTTGTTTTGTTGCTGACACAAAATCTAATAATTTTCAGACACACTGACAACAACAACAACAACGAAAAAACGAAAAAAAAACGCAGCGTCCAGTTTGGCGCACATACAGATGCAGATACAGATACAAATGTAACTTTTGCTCGCTGCTGCTGCATTTGTGTAATCTAAGGTGGCTGAACCTAGTTTTGTTGTTGTTGTTGTTGTTGTTTTAACCAGGCATTTGGCTGGAGTTTGAGGCATAAGCACTAAACAGGACTCACCATAAATAGAGTCCTAGCTGAAGAACCAGATTTTTATAGGGTCTGCCCCCCCCCGAAACATTCCTTCTTTTCCTGCTTCAACAACAACAACAACAACAACTTACATAAGTATTCATGTTAAGAAAGAAATCAAGATACAATTGTTAAGACGAATATGTATATTCCTTTGAGCTTTTTTTGGCCATTTTTGCTTAGCCATAAATTTTTGAGGTATTAAAAGATATATAAATAAATGCAACAATTTTTTATAAAATTAAAAACTCAATTTAAGCGTAGGATTTTCAAATAATTTAAATAATTTAGAAGAGCAACAATTTCTTCAAAAATTCAAAACTTAATTTAAGAGTACATTATTACAATAATTTAAAGCATTTACAAGTTCTAGAAATGCAAACATTTTTTTTTTTAATTAAAAACTCAATTTTAGAGCAGGTTTTTCAAATAATTTAGAGCATTTATAAATTCTACGGGTGCAACATTTTATTAAAAAATTAAAAACTTAATTTAAAAGTACGTAATTCAAATAATTTAAAGCATTTACAAATTTTAAAAGTGCAAAAATTTTTTTAAAAATTTAAAAACTCAATTTAATACTCCTCCTTGCAAATAATTTAAAGCAATTAAAAATTCTAGCTATTTTTCAAATATTCATTTTAAATAATAAAAAGTTAATTAGTTCGTAGTCTATAACTATGTAATATATTTTTTTTTATACATATATATTTATATATAATATCTTTTTTAAGAAAAAAGGTTAAAAGTTTATTCTTTCAGCATAATATAAAAGTTTATGTAATTTGAATACTCACAAAATTTAAAATTTCTACAAATTGGCTTATTTTTTTAATTTAATGAAATTTTAAAGAAGTGAAATTTTTTGCAAAAAAAAAAAAACATAATTTTTTTCTTTGTCAAAATTTAAAAAATTCGGAAATTCTTTACATTTTAGGAAATTTCAAAGAAATTAGGAATTTCTAAAATTAATTATGATTAGGAATATGGGATATTAAAAAATTTCAAAATTTTCATTTAAAAGATTTTAGTAATTTCAAAACTATCAACGCTTTTAAGAATATTTTTTCCATATAAACACTTTAAACGAAGATAGAATATCTTTTAACTTGTAGAATTGTTTTAAAAAAAAAACAAAACAAAAGTGCAAAGATACATTTAATATCTAGCTCAAAAATTAATTCCAATTTTTATAATAAGAAACTAGAAAATGTCAATGCTAAGAAAGAAAGAAACAGTCTTTTGACATAACTGAAACAGTTCCTAACTCATTTAAGATAAATCTTATAAATATATATGTGTAGAAATTTAGACAAGTTTTTTTTGTTTTTTTTTTTTTGAAAAAATGTGTGTAGTTATACTAGAGCACTAGCTGGAGATCTCTGACAAAAACCATATAACGATGCAAGAAAAATGAAAAGCTGTTGTAGTACTTAGTATCAAGGCGGGTTTTGGGAGCAGGCGAACAAAAAAAAAAAATAAAATAAAAAAAAAAAGAAAGGCTGGGGTGTTGTGAAGGAGGTTTGGGGGTATCTGGCAGGTGGCAGTAGCTCTTTGGCTTCTATTTTTATTTTTTTGTATTTGTTGTTTTTTTTTTTTTTTTTGGTTGGGCATATGAAAAGCGAAAGATACAAAACGCTTTGTGCGAATAGAAAAATAAAAATAAAAACTCGCTTGCTTCTTCAACAGCTTCTTCAACTGCTTGCTGCCTGGTGATGCTTCTTTCTGATGGAGGTGGAGCAGCTTGGCTTGGCTTGGGCTTAGCCTAGGAATCTTTATGTGGTCTCCGACTTCGGGAAGCAACGCGCACATTCATCAAGAAAACTGTCATCGTTTTTTTTGCTGTATCTGTGTGTGTATGTGTGTGTTTGTATCTTGTATCTGTAAGTACGTTAGCCTCGGCCACAGATTCTAACTCATATATGTATGTGAAAGGTTTGTTTTCTATTTTTGTATTTTTATTTGTAAATACCCTTGCTGTGAGTAGCATATAATTTCTAAATAAATTGAAGGCATCAACTTGTAATTTAATTGATTTATTTTTTAGTTTTTCATTTAGAAAAATTTATTCAAATTATAGATTGAAACTTCCCAAATAATAACAATATCATTTACTATTATTAATTATATTTTACCTTATTATAAAACACCAAAATTAACCATACTTTAATGTTTAAATACTTTGCATTTTAAATAGTAAAAATATACTTTATTTTTATTTTGAATGAGCATTTTCAATTTGCTATTGAATATAATTAACTTGTTTTGGTTTTATTTGACGCATATTTCACATATATTTAAAAAGAAAAAAAAAAAATATATATATATATATAAAAAAATATTAAAATTTTTTTTTTTTTGGCTTTAATTGTATTTTGCGGTGTGTATGTTTGATTACAAATTGAACTGTTATTTAATTTTAATTTAATTAAACTCTTTTTAATATTTACAAAATCACGAAATCGAATGTGTAAGCTGTTTTCAATTCCGCAAAAACAACAGAATATTCGGTTTGAAAATATTTTTCATTGCTCTTTATTTCATTCGAAAATTATAATATAAAACAACAATATTTAAAAAAAAAATAGAAAAATGGGAAATCGAAGTTGCATATTATGCTATAAGATTATAAACTTTTCATTTTTGCAATGAAGTTAAATAAGATATGTAGCTTTAATTGTTGCTTATAGTATTTGTTAAAAACTTCACTTATAATATAAATAATTTATAAGAAAATTTATATTAATATTGCATGTCAGGGTATTTGAATCTTCGACACTTTATAGCTAACTCTGCACATTTGTCTGAATTTTATTATATATAAAATTTACCCCCATTTCTTCACATTTAACTTCTTTCCCCATTTATCGTATGGTTTGTTTATGTCAATGTTTCGAGGGGGTTTTTTTTGTTTCGTATTTGTTTTTATTGTGTATCATTTTTTTTTCTTCTCTCTTACTTATCATATTTTTTGCGCCTAATATTATTTTTATATCTGGAAGCTCCCTTGAAGGCAAAAAAGCGGTACCGAACTAAACTAAACAATGCCAAATGGAGGGCTGCATTCTAACCAGCTATAATCAAAGTAAAAAATAAATATATATAAAAAAAAAATATATATATATATATGTCTCTGGCCTCTCTTAGTTGATAGAATCACAGAGTGGGGATGCAGGAAGAGACAAAGGTATAGGATGGACAAGCCATAGTTACTTTGCCAGTTTTTTTTTTTTTCTGCATTTTCTTGGTGTCGTATCTTTTGGGTTTTTTGTGCTCTTGGATTTTTTGATGTTTTTACAATTTTTTTCCAAGACCTGTTCTTAGTTCTTAGCCTCTCGTTGTCGTTGTGTGTATTGAGCTATAGTTTTTTTTTTATTTTTTTTTTATTTACATTATGTGCATAGAACAAAAAACCCATACTGAGATGAATCCCCTTGATTTGGAACCTTGTCTTTTGTATATATTGTATATATATATTTATATATATATACAACCATATGTACATGATTGTTCAAATCGTATAAGACTAGGTTTTAACGAGCAAAAACTTTAACTAACTTTGAGTACCCTTGCAGCAAGGTTTTCATATATAAAAACTTATATATTTAAGCAACTTTTTCAAAGGCAACTATATAATGTGAAGATTCAATTTTTAAAAATAACATCTAGTCATATTCTATAGATCTATAGGTGAGTTTGTTTGCCATATATTTAATAAATATATTTTTTATTAAAGAACTTATTATTCGACCGATTAGTCCTATCACAACTGTTTAATATAGTTGTCAAATCAATCTGAATCCGACGTATATACTTTCTGCACTTTTTCGCAAAAACTATTTTTAAAGCAACAGTTTAAAAAAGAAAATACAAATAAAGCAAGAAAATATCCATTGACTGCAAAATTTTTATTTACTTTTTCCAATATTCTAACGTAACGTCACGTCATCGAAAACAACATTTCGTATCAATACATCTACACGGATGATTGCAAGTGCGTGTAATATCAGATTTAAGTAAAGTTTATTTAAACAATGTAAATATAATAATCTTTCGGGTCACAATAGAAATATTTCATTTTATACAAAATTTCAAAAGCTCGTCACATCATAGATTTATACTTATATTAAGTAAAAATTATTTTTTTCTGGATTACTAATTTTCCTATAAATTTAAGTAAATCTCAATATTGAGGGCGATCATTCTTCAAAATATACCATGGAAATTTAAGTAACGTCACGCCATGTAACATGTCAAGGTGCATACGAAGGCTTGTAAAATAAAAACAGGAAATGATTTTAAAATGAAATAGCCTGAAAAATGAACTTACATTATTCCAAATCATAATAAAAAAAAAAGTTTTACACAAAAAGGTTTGTACACTTTGCAGATTCAAGTCAAAACTGACTTCTATTTTCGTAACGTCACGTCATCGCATTGTTTTTTACTTTCTGCAGCACCAAAAAATTTATCTACGCCAAGTTTCAATGTAATAAAATTATAATATTTTGTTGCGGAAAGTAAAATTGTTTAAGATCTGGCAAAGTTACGAATACTAAACATTTTTATGTATAAAAACTATGAGTTAAGAATTATTTATGAATTCTTTTTTATTAAAATAATGAATTCTTTTTTGTCGACCCGAAAATAAAAATTGATAATAAAAACTCCGAAAATATTCAAAGTCAATTTTTATTTTTAACAATTTTATTAAATTAAAAATTGAAATTTAATCATTATATAAAAATTTTTTCTTTTTTTTTGAAAAATGCAAATTAAAATTTAATTTATTAGTTTTTTTATTGATTTTATCAGTCAATTTTACTTTATTAGTTAATATTATAAAACAAAAGTAAATAAAAGTTTAACTCGTTTCCAGGAAACTGCATATTGAATTAGTATATCTAAGATTTTTCTATTTATATAGAAATTTTTTGTTCAGGTATTTTATTTTCTTTAACTCATAACTTTTATTTGTAATCCATGCCTGTTTTAAATTAATTTTTTCGCTAAGTTTCCTGATCTAGGTTAGTCAACAAATCGATGCATATGACATTTTATAGCCTTAGTTTAAGTAATTTATATACAACCAATATACTTTTATTACATTTTGGGGAATAGAGCATAAAAATACGCAACATTAATGATGATGTTGACTGCGTTTTTGCCTTCAAACTGAGAGAATATTTTGCAATTACCCATGTACTTTGTAATTTATTGCATATTTTTTTTTGTTTTTGTCGCTTTTTACGAGTTTGTTTTTAAAAAAAAAAATGAAAATATAATTAAAAAAATATTTTTTAATTAAGCACGAAACAAAGTTCAACATATTGCTCATACGCACACAGAAATATGTATATATACATTTATGTATATATATATATATATACATAACTCCCCCTAGAAAAGGAAGAGAAAAACACAAAGTGAATATTCAGTTCAGATATTCGATTTGTATTGCGATTTTCAGTGATTTACTCATTTGATTATATGCATGTCTGTGCATGTCACTGTCTTCCAATCTATCTCTCTGCCGCCCCCCCTCTCTCTCTCTCTGCCTCACTCTCTTTACATATGTATCTTACATATTATACTATAAGATATGCATGTGAAGAAACAAAAAAAAAAACAAAATATAAAACTGACCTCCCCACTCCACCCACACAAGAGCACAAAAAACAAAACAATAAAAAACAAAAAAAAAAAAAAAAAAAACTTATTGAAAAATTCGACTGTTAAATATCCTTGTTAATACCCTCCTTAATATTGAGATATTTTGCAAAATTATATTTTTTTTTTTTTTTTTTTAATATATTGAATCTATTCTTTGATGTCATTCAAAACATTCAAAATGAAAATGTCAAGCGGTTTTGAAATTCACAAAATCGTATCGAATCACAATATTGTAGCAAGATGTTTGAAATTTTAATAAAAACTCATCACATACGTGCTTTAATTTGTTTTATATATTATATATTTTATATATTTACAACCTTTCATTATTTTCGGTTCTTATTTAATTACAAAATTCAAATAGTTATTTGTTTTGCACTTTGTAAAACGATTGAATATTCAATTTGCAAATTAAAACTTTTTTTTTTAGACAAAGACAAAAAAGGGAATTTAAAATTTTTTTAAACAAAAACAATATGTATTTGAAAAAAAAGGGTTAAATATTTTACTCAAAAAATAGATACAAAAAAAAAACAAGTCAAAGCATGCCAAAAAGCAGATCTTTTATTATATTCCAAATGCGTTTTTTTTTTACTACTATATTAAAATTGCTTTTAAATTTAACTATACACTTTAATCATACTTAAAATTTTTCTCTAAATTTTGTATTGATAGATAAAAATATGCTTTGGTTTTTAACGGGAAACTTTGTTAAGTATTATGTCAAGTTTTGAATATTTTTAGCTTTAAAATGCGGCATTTAATTTAATTTGAAACTAACTATATAGGTATAAAAATAAATAACGGAATACGAATTTAATATTAATTATGAATTAAAATATTTTCAAAACTTTGAACACTTTAAAACATTTATGTGTTTACCAAGCGTTTTAAAAAAGGAAAAAAATATTTATTTTTTTAAGTTTTAAATATACTAAAACTATTATATAAACATTTATATTTATATAAATAAGCTGTGTTCTAATTCTATCTTTTTCTCTTTCACTAAAGATATAAATAATAGAAAATAATAATAAGAAAATAATAGATTCAGCTTGTCCATGTTTTAATGTTTAAAATATCATTTTATGGTCTTGACAATAATAAAATTAAAATAAATAAAAAAAAATAATAATAATAATAGAAAATATAAATAAAGAAAAAACAAATAATTTTTAATTTAGTTTCGTATCATTTTTTATCATAATAAATAATATGATTTTCAGCTAATTTTGTAAATTTTACAGATTTATAACTTAGCCATAAGAAGACATAAAAGCTTCAAGTTTAAAACCAAATAAAACTTTTTAAATGTTTTCATCGAAAAATTCCAAAAATATATATTGAATAACTAAAATATATTGCAATTCGATTTGTTATACTTTCAATACACGTTACAAACTGCTTGAACAAATCATACATAGCCGCGCGAGTTTTACAGGGTATGCAGATAGCAACTCTGTGTGTCTCTTATTTTTTTCTCTCTCTTTCTTTTGCTCTTTCTCTGGCCACTTGTTATTTTGTTCAGTGCAAAGTATAAATGAAGTTTTTTGCTGTAGTTCCTTTTTGCGTCTTTCCCTTTGGCAAGCCTGATGTAAAGTTCAGTTTCAGTTTCGTTTTTTTTATTATATACATATATATATATAAATTTTTTTTTGTGTTTTTTTTAATGTTTTTTATGTTTGTTTTTTTTGTGCTCATAGTTTTCTGCCCACGCCAAAAAGGCACAAAAAAGCGAGCAACAGTAAAACGAGAGGAATTTTTTATTTATTTTTTTTTTTACTTTATATCCTTGATACGTTGACGATAGGACAATGGGACGTTGGTAACGCAGAGCGGGCAGCAAGAAAGAGAGAGAGCTGAGCTAAAGGACTAAAGGACGAAAGCTCGTTGGGATCTCTGTCGATGGACTGTGTTGGGCGGCGGCGGGGTGGAGGTAAATAAATTAAATGCTTTTTGCTCGACTTTATTTTGCTGGCAATGTTTGCCCTGTTTTAATATTTTCTTTGCTCGCTTTTTATATTAAATTCGTACATACCATATATATACCGCTATTTTATATACATATATATATTTTTTTAATATTCCTCTTTTTTTTTTTGTTTATGCCAACAGTCATCGACTTATTGCCTGTTAGCCCCATGATTTATATAAATATATATACTATACACATATATAATAAATATATAGTTTGACTTTTGAGTTGCTGGACCCAAGAAGAAATAAAACTATATAGTTTCAAAAACTCGCAATATATATATATTATTCAGATTCGATTAACAAATAAAGATTATAAACAAAATTCAAATTTTAGACCAATTCCTTTAGCTATATAATACGATTCGATATTGTTAAAAATTTGTTCAACTTTTATAAATATAAAATAACTACAATATTAATTGCAAAGTTGATCAGATAAATAAGTAAATATATAGTATATATCACGCGGCATAATCTCGTCGCCAAAATATCAACGTTTTGGCAAACGTCATAAACTCGCGCGAGCTTCTGACGTCTGAAACGTCATAATATCGTTGTCGGCTAGCTTATGACGTTTTGAAACGTTTTAAGGCGTTGCATAAACTCACCAAAGAAAAAGCGACATAAACTCGCCGACACAATGTACTGGGCGACATTATGGCGGCGAGATTATGTCGCTGTCCCGGCTATTAAAGTTGATAAAGAACATATATACTTAATATTCTTTTAGACCCTTAAACTTGTTTTTTAATAGCTTAAGAAGGAATCTTTTAAACCCATTTGTATGAGTTTTGAAACTATTATAGGTATAGATAAAAATACCGGAATAGGAATTTAATATGAATTATGAATAAAAATATTTTCAAAGCTGCAATTTTAAAACATTTACGTGTTTACCAAGCGTTATAAGAAAGGGAAATTAAACTGGCATCAATCGATCAATCGGTTAAAAACACTTTCGCTCGAAAAAGAATAATTTAAAACATAAAGAATAATTAATTAATCATATTAATAGAACCTATTAGTGCATAATGCATATTGCAAATGCATTGATAAAAACTCAATATATATATATATTTATTATGTATATATATATATAAATACATTCCCATAGTTCACATTAAATGACGGGCTAGGCAAAGATGGGCGTTTTAATGCAATATATATAAAAAAAATTCAGCTTCATCAATAATATAAAATAGTAATTGCGAAAATAAAAAAAAAAAATGGAAAAAATACGCACATGTATGTAAATATGTGAATATATTTCACAAAATGCATTAAAAACAATTGCAAAATGCTTCAAATGGGATTTGAGCGACTATAAAATACGCTAAGCCATAAATGAAAATTGTTTATTAATTCAATTGTCTAACAATAAAAATAAAAAATTACTTTTAATTAAATTTTATTAACAAAAACTTTAAGATTTAGAAAAAAATATAGTATTTTTTTTTTTATAGATATTTGAGTAATTAGCGCATTATTTAGAATATTTAAATAACAAATGAAATAATAATGCACAGATATAACTTTTACAAAACGTCAAAAGTACTTGAATATATATTAGCCTATATACAGATCTAAGGCCATTAGAAAATCAAATAATCGTCTTTAGAATTTTAAAAATTATTTAGACTTCATTTTGTATTTTAGACGGCTAGAAATAAATTTTTACTGGGGGAAATTTTTGTTTAGAAATTTTTTTAGAAATAATTTTATTGTAGCTCATAAATGTAATATATTTTTGATTTTTATGAAACTTAAAATCAGATTAATTTATAGTAAATATATATGGTAAAAATAGATCCATAAGTTTTAAGTATCTAGATCTTATAGTCTTTGAAATCAATTAGTTCAATATAGAACAGCTTAAATTTACAATTAAATTCGATTAAAAATAATGTAATTAATAGTTATATATTTAGTACTTTATGTAATATATCCAAAATTTTCAACTATATTATACCATATATATTTTTTACAGGGCATAGACAACGACCAACGACCACAAAGCATTTTTTATGATTCATAATATCAAATCACATTTCGTATATATTTTTTTTTATTTTTCTGATGAATGTGCGGCATTTTAAATTGGATTAAAGATATAAAATATATGTAATTTATTTGTTAGTTTTTTTATTTTTATTTTTAAAGCTTTGCTTATATATATTTGTAACTATATATTGGCTATTTAATTTAAAAAGACCTTCTTTGAGGGCGTCTTTGAAATGATATTAGGGCAAAGTTTCTCGTCCCACTTGTGATAGAAGGCGATAGAAGGTCGAAACATATCGCAAGCTGCTTCATTTTATTTAATTTTTTTTATTTATTATTTTTTTGGATTCTTTTATATGCCTTTTCTATGCGATTGTCATTGTTTGGGGGTTCTCTTTTATATAACGGAAATAGTTTTTTTTATTTTTTTTATCTAGACAGACAGACAGGCTTTAATTTTAGCTTTTGCCCCACTATTTTTTTCATACTTTTCTTTATATATAATTTTTTTGTTTTGTACTTCAAATTTTTTTTATATTTGTTGTTAGATTTTGCGCTTTTTTATATACCCTGTGCTTTGAGCAAAATAAGCAAAAAGGTAGTTTAGTAGCATAGTTTGCTTGGTTTTTTTTTTTAATTTTGTAGCTTAAAAAAGCTATTGTCGGTAAATTTGATATGTGTTTGAAGTAGATAAAAATTTGTTTTAAATTATATTTTGTTTATAAATTTGCTGGTTTTTTATGTTTCATAAAATTGGTAGAGGTATAATACCCATTTAAACATTTGTTTGCTTGTTTTTATTGAAAAGAAATAACCAAAACTTTTATTTTTAAGTTCATAGTTTGTTTATTAAATCTTTTTTAATTTTAAAAATTTTTAACAAACTTGTTATAGGGTAATGTTTAGTCTATCACATTTAATTAAAGTTTTTCTGTGTGCTTTGTTTTTTGTTTGCTTCAAGTTATCTGAAAAATTTGCCTAACGTGTTTGTAGTTTTTGTATTTTTTGTTGCTTTTTCTTTATTTATTTAATTTTTTTTTGTTATATTTTTTCCTAGCGTAAACACAAAAACAGTCATGTACTTTATAAATATATAGATATCTTATATATATAATATATACATAAATATATATATATATATATGTGTGTCTAGATAAGTCTATACATATGTACAGTTGTGTGCATTTATTTTGCAGTTGTTGATTTTGTTTCTATTTTTCTTTTTATTATTTATTTATTTTTTCAATTTGTTGACTCTGCTTACAAATTTTTTTTATTTATTTATTTTTATTTTTTTTTTTGCTTTTTAATTATAAATACGCGCTGATATCAATGAGAATGGAGAGTCAGCAGCAGATATGGAAGAAATAGAAATAACAACAATACAATGATGGCCCCAAAATGGAAAAATAATAATAAATATAACAAAAAAAAAAACCCACAATTCACGGGGAATTTCAACTTAAAAGTTTTTTGTGTATTGTATATGTTGAATTTGAGTTCTTTAACTTGGTTTTATTTTTATTATTATTTTTTTTTCTTTTTGATAAAATGCTTTGAAGCTACACACAATTGACCTTGACGCCCTCTTTTTTCCCACAAAACGTGGTTTAGATATTTTTTAAAACAAAATGATGAACCACACGTTTAATTGCTTTTTAGTCGCGCGCTCGCAAAAATAAAAAATAAAAATTAAAACAAAAAAACCCAAAAAACCCAAAAAAAAACCCAAAAGGTTGTATATACCACAGTTTTTCACTCATTTTCCGTTCATGTGGCTAAAAAATTTTCTGAAATCAACGAACCACACGTTTAATTATCTTTTGTGTTTCGTGTTTCGAGGTAAATGGTGGTAACAAAAAAAAACTCAAAAAAACTTTTATACCACAATTTCCACCCATTTATCCCGCCCAAATACAGATTGAATTTTTTTTTTTTTTGAAATTGTTGAAAACTCGTGTAGAATATTTTGCAAAACTTTTGAAACAAACAGGAATGCACTCTACAAACAGTGTTGCATTTTATGTTAAAATTTGTTAAAAAAAAAATTACACTTATTTCTTTTAAAAGTCTTTGCAAAGTGAACTTGAAATCGATCGAATGAAAAAATATAAAAATAATCTTCCAACTATTTGCAGCCCTCATATTCCTCATAATTATAAGAGATCTTTAATTTTATGACTCAAACATGAAATATAAGCCTATGTTAATTCTAAATTCAACATTTTTGTATATACAAAAGTAAAAAAAAAATATAACTGAGGAACATGTAATAATAAACAAATAAGCGAAAAGCTTTAAAAGTTTGCATTATAAAGAACTTTTGATAACTCTTGCGTAAGCTAAACAAAACAATAGGGAAGAAAAAAAAAACAAATAAAGAGTGCTACAATCGAGTATATCCGACCACGTAACACACTGTACACAGTTTGAAATTCGCAGTTAGAAGTACATTAAAAAATGCAAATCAATATTTACAATTTGTGCATTTCTAAACGCATATTCTCTTTAAAATTAACTTTTCTTATTGTAATGATGCAGGTGCACTTTTTCCCAGAAACTATTATTAAAACAACAATTTACAAAAAAAAAAAAATACAAATAAAGCAAGCAAATATCCATTGAAGGCAAAATATTGATTTCCTTTTTTTAATATTCTAACGTAACGCCACGTCATCGAAAACAACATTTTGTATAAATACATCTACACGGATAATTGCAAGTGCGTGAAATATCAGATTTAAGTAAAGTTTTATTAAACAATGTAAATATAATAATCTTTGGGGTCACAAAAGAAATATTTCATTTTATACAAAATTTTAAAAGCTCGTAACATCACGTCATTGTGTGCGCTCCTCTGGCGTATACACCTAACCATAGATTTATACAAATATTAAGTAAGAATTTTTCTTTTCTGGATTACTTAATTTTTCTATTGATTTAAGTTAATATTAATATTAAGGGCGATCTTTCTTCAAAATATACCATGTAACATGTCAAGGTGCATACGAAGGCTTGTAAAATAAAAACAGGAAATGATTTTAAAATGAAATAGCCTGAAAAATTAACTTACATTATTTCAAATCATAATAAAAATAAATAGTTTTATACAAAAAGGTTTGTACACTTTGCAAAGTTTTGCGCTTTTGCAACTTCAAGTCGAAACCGACTTTTATTTTCGTAACGTCACGCCATCGCTGTTTTTTGCTTATATCTTTTAATCGAAAGGGTAGAATTTTTTCATAAAATTTTAATAAATATAGTTCAGTTGAAATGATACTCAGATATAAAAAAAACTTTACAAAAAATTGACTTTTTTCTAGCTTTTTTCACATTGTGACTTACGATTGTCACGTCACGTTATTGTGGAAATGTCCATATATAATTTCTAAAATAACTTTGTTATTTATACTTCAATCTTTATCAAATTTACACAGTTGCTAAATATAAAGCTAAAAATTGTTTAACCTTAAATTTAAAGTTATATCTTTAAATTAAGGACAGTAATTGGCATTTTAGTTGTATTGAGGAATTGTGGGGTTAAAACACGAAATTTCTTGCTTGTAAATTCAACACACAATCATATAGGATATATACGACTAAATTGGTTTATATTTTATTTAAATGTTTTTATACAAATAAGTTTTGTTTTGGCACATTTCTGTGGCCTCCTTAAGCCAAAAAAGAAGTAAAGTTTTGGCAAATTTAGCGGCAATAACAGACAACAATAAGAACTAAAAGAAATGGGAGAAGAGGAAGATTAGCTGCGAGCTCTCAATGACCTTGTTGTTATTGTGCGAACGACAGCCTAACTCTCTCCATGTTGTTGCTGTTGTTGTTATTGTATTGAGCATTGGGTGAACTTGAAATTTGGAGAGCCAACGCGTAATTGAAGTGTCTGTGTGTGTGTATGTGTGCGCGCGAGTAGAGCGCGCGCTTTGCAGTGCTTTAACACACACACACATACACACACATTTTCTTACACCGTTGAAATTGCGATGCCGCTGCGTCAACTGCGGACAGTGAGACGCGGCGCATACGAATGTCGTTATGAAAACAAAAAACCTAATAAAGCAACGGACAAAAACAAACAGACAATTGACAGCAGACAGTCAATGTTGGTGGTGGCAACAGCAGCAGCAGCAGCAGCAGCGATGCCGCTTCGCCAATTTGCAATTTTAATTTTGCGTGTTTTTTTATTATTTTTTATTGTTCACTTTTTTACTCTCTGTATTTGTATAATTAAAGTTAAAGTTGTAAAAAAAAATGAGTAGCAATAACAAACTAAAAAAAAGTCAATTGCAAATTGCTTGGCTCATTTTGTGGTTTTTTTTAAGCGCGGGAAAGGCGGAAATTGCTGCTGTTGCCGCTCGTAGCCCTCTCTCCCCACCACATCTTATAATTGACAGCGCAAAACAAAAAATTAAAAAAAATATATATATATACATATATAAAAAAAAAGATAACTTAAAAAAACAACAACAGAAACCATGAAAAATATCAAAAGGCTAGCATAAAAAAATTAATTACGAACCGAGCTGAAATACAAAAAAAAAAACAAAACACAATTTTTAATCTGTTTCCTTTTGTTCTGTTTTTCTTTGACTTTTTTTCTAGTTTTTTTATTTTGTTTCTTTTTTTTTTTGCTGCTCTGCACAATTTTTTTTAATGAATTTTACTTTAGGTGTGTGTGTTTTTTTTTAGCATTTAGCAACTTTTTACCATTTCCTGCGCACTTGCACAACTAAAACAGAATGTTTTTTTTTTGTTTTTCATATATTTTTTTGAAATATTATTTATGCCAATTTCAATTTAAATTTAAACAAAAACAAATGCCGTTCACAGCTGGCAAAGTCAACAAACCCGGAAACCTTCCAGCACAGAACAACGGAATTTTATCGTAAATTATTTATTTTTGACGTATGCACTTGCAAAACACAACAAAAATAACATAAACCAAAAAACAATAAAAAAAATAAAAGAATTAACAACAAAGCATACCAAGAGAAAAAAAAACATCACAACAACAATAAATATGCATTTAAAAACAAAAACAAGCAAAAACCGCAAACAAAACTTTTTGGCTAAAAATAATATTTCCACTTTTGTGTTATTGTTGTTGTTTTTATTATTCATTCTGATACTTGTTTTGCTTTTTAGCACAACAACAAATAAATTATTTTGCGTTTCTCACCTTTCCTTATGACTTTTCGCGCAATTATTATTGTTTTTATTTTGAAATTTTAATGCATATACTTTTTTTTTTAACGCGCACGCTGTTGCTGTTACGGTAAATTCATTCATACATTTTGTGTCGTGCACTTTTTGCTGACGAACAAAAAAAAAATACAACAATAAAGCTGCAATAAAAAAAAAATAAATAATTTTGCAGCGCGCGCTTTTTTCTGTTGAGTCGTTTTGCTAACGGTTACTGGCATAAGCGTTTGCCTTGTCTCTCTCAACTCTTGCCGACCACTAACCGACCGGCTTAACAGTCAAAAAGCAACTGAAAAATGTTGGCGGCACTATTTAAGAGACCTCAACCGTTTTGCACTGCACAACACTTGCGCAGAGTTGCAGGCTGATTGGTACGCCTATCGATAGCATTATTCGATTGCTTTTTGGAAAAAAATAATAAATTTAATATATCAAAGGTAACCATGATTTATCCAATATACAGCTAGATTTTTTCAACAATTTTCTGTCGTTTTCATAAATTTCAATGCAGCAAATCAAAATTTTGTCTCAGTTAGATTTTTCGATATATTAGCAAACAGCTGATGTTATAAACAGCGGCGAAACTGATGGCGAGTTAAGAACCAGCGGCAAGTAAACAACAATTTGTATTCAATCATAACATGAGCGCTTATCAAACAAAATGCAGGTCAGAGGGTATCAACGGCAACTTACGAGCACTAGGGAGGTCTGCGCTTGTCAGCTAGTATAGATCTGTACGCCAGACGCGACATAAGAAGATATCTGCACAGAATCTCCGTTAAGCCGTCTTACTAACAGCATGCAACATGTACGCTCTGCCGCCCAACCGCAAAAGCTTCAGCAGTATCTGAAGCCGATTTTCGCCCAAAGATATATAACAGCAGAAAGAACATTTCATAGCTGTTACCATCGAAGCGTCAACTTCGCCGTAACGACATCAGCAGCGAAGTTTTTGCAATTTTCGCCGTCAATATCAGCAACAACGCCGGCCACGATCAGACGCTTTTCAAAACCCAATAAGGTAAGTGCAAAAAAAAGATTAAGTGCAAATAACAAGATTAAGCGGCAAAGTGCAAAATTACTATTCAAAACATTCATAAATTAATTTAGGCAAATTGTTTTACCATAAGCAAGTTAATTATATTTTAAGCTTAGACTGTGTATTTTTGTGAAACATGTGCTTGTGCTCTCTCTCTCTCAATCTCTGAATTGTGCTTGTAACTGTGCATTGTAAAACACGTTGTTATACACTTACTAAGTGTATTATAATTTTTTCACGAAATGTGTAACGCTGAAGTAAACATAGTATATATATTTCTGATCAGCATTAACAGTCAAGTTGATCTGTCTGTGTGTTTTTATACTAGCTAATCTCTCAGATTAAGAGCTTCATAAAGCTTGTCAAAGTTGTTTTTTTTTTCTTAAAGCAGCTGGAATCGACTCAGTATATCGTATTTTTATAAAAAACTTTTTTTTCCAAGAAATTCACTCGTTTTTAGTTATACAACCTGACAAATTTATTTAAAAATTTATCACTAATTGGTCGGAAAATTAATATTTATGTGAAACGTTTTTTTTTTTTTTTACAATTTTTTACAAAATTTCACAAGCAAACTCGGCCTTTCCAAGATTTGAGAGAAAAACTGTTTTTTTTTTTATGAAAATCTCTTCAGAAATGCTTTATATATTATTTATAAGTTTTTTCAACATTTGCATAATTTTTATATGCTCTTATTAAAAGTTTAGCCACATCTAAACATATATGTATTATAACTACTTTGCATTCTAAGCGTATTCAATCTTTGGTGCACGAAAATAACATTTTTTTTTCACCTTGAATCGCCCTATGCCAATTTGCCTTCATATTAAACTCATTTTATGCCTACGCTCAAATTCATTTTGATCATTTGTTTATTTTAGTATCAATTTTTTGCAATTGTTGATAAAGCCAACGCCCTAGCTTGTATAAACACACATATATATATATATATATATATATTTAGTAAGTTTATATATTAACTGAGTTTTCGTGTGGCCATCTGGCAATGATAAATAAATCAAATTTCCAATTGAGTTTACATTTTAACGAGCTTGGATTTTCCTTCATGAAACCACACGCATATATTTTGCATACAAATTAATTCCAAAATAAAGGCAAATTTTATATTTTTATTAATTATGCTTGAACTTATTAAAAAAAAACCAAAATAAACTGTAATTTATGCGCACATTTTTTAAAATTGAATTTCGCACTAAAAATGCCCTTTTTTCTTATAAATTAGCATTGTAAATTTTCTATTGAATATAATTAAGTTGTTATGGTTTTATTTGATGCATATTTCATATATCTAAATAAAAAAAGAATTTTTTTAAATTTTTTGTTTAATTTTATTTACGAAAAAGTCTTTGTCTTTAATTGAATTTCACTCACTGTATATGTAAAAAAAAATTTATAAAAATGCGTTTTTTTCTCCCTATAAAGTAGCTATAATTTTAAGAAATTTTTGTAAACAATTTTCGAATCGTAAATATAACTTATTTTTACTTTTTTAAGATAAAGTGTTGCATATATGTATATATCTTTGAGTATATGTATACAGTATAATCTTGATCGATCTGTAGAAACTTATAAGAGCTAAAATTAGCAAATCTTGTATATAGTTTCTTCTATATCATATGAAGTTTATTCTGAAAAACTTATTTCTTTCTATATTATTATTATAAGTATATTTTCAATTGCAATAATTTTTTCGAAATGTTATAAAAATACATTTTTGGTTTCCAATATTATTTTGGGTCTAGTCTTAACAACAGTTCGAGTAGTTTCCATTTTATTTTGATAAGACTAATGGCATTTGAGACGACCTTTCCGCTCTTGATATTGTTGGTATGCCCACCAGGAGAGTCTAATCGTCAACAAATTTGAACTTTTGACACTTGAAAAAATGATAAGCGTTAGAGAAGAATAGGATGATGATGATGATATAATAGATGATGCAGTCCATGAGTGGGGTCTAAACGAGAAGAAAATAAAAAATAAAAAAATATCATTCGAAATGTTTCTACACTTACTGCACATGCCATACTAATTCGCATTATAATCTAATCTTTAAGAAAATATAGAGGGAGATTTCTTAACTTGTACGTACATGGGACGAGCCTCGAATCTCTGGGCGGCGATAGGGCTTATCGGTAAAAAAATAAATATTTTTTTCAATGTTTTTTTGAACCTATTGAACCTTTTGAAAATATGCAAACATAAATAATATATACATAATATATATATAATAATATTATTTTTGCAACGTTCAGCTTCTCCTCATAAACAGCTCACACTTGAGGGCATTGCAATTCATTGCAACGACAAACGTTGAACGATTCGCAACAGTTAATTTAAAAAAAAAAAATAGAATTATAATTACATATTATACAATTATAATTACATATTACAGACAATGGCAGATCAGCAAATGTTGCAGGCTTCGTTAGTGGAGAGTGATCCCGAGTTGGCCGACCTCATTTTCAAGGAGAAGGAACGTCAGCGTGAGGGCCTTGAGATGATTGCCAGCGAGAATTTTACCTCATTGGCAGTTATGGAAAGCTTGGGCTCCTGTCTGACCAACAAATACTCCGAGGGTTATCCAGGCAAGCGGTAAGTAAAGCTTCAAAAGCTTTAAAGCTATTAAAGTAAGCGTAAAGCTTTGAAAGCTAAAGGCAATTATATAGAGCAAGAGTTTTCAGTTGCTTTCAATGTTATCTAATCGTTATATAACATATAAAATTTATTTTTTATTATTTAAATTTCAATTTTAATGAAATGTCATTAAACCTTATATGAGTTTATTTTTTTTAAGTTTTAATTTATGTAACTGCAAATTGCATAAAAGTTAATAGATTTATATAGCTTAAAATGAGCTTAGTTCTATCTATTTGTGTAGAGTTTTCAAAGTGTTATGTAATTTGTTGCAAGTGTAATTGTTGGCAATTGAATTATCTCAATTTCAAGATTAATACAAAGCTTTAGAATTTATGAATTTAAAACGTTTCAATTTATATAATACTTCTTTGAATTTAAATAATTTATGGAATATAAGACGCAAGGCTTGAATCTGTTGTAATCTTGAATAGAAAGCTTTAAGCTTTGAGCTTTGTGATTAGAATATACAATTAATTTCGATTAAAGCTTTCAGATGCTTTTAAAGCTGTTTTTTTATATTATGTGACTTTAGAAATTGTATTTTATCCAAAACTTTAAGCTGCGCTGTGAGCTAATGCAATTTGAATTATTGTTAGATATATTAACTAATTTTTGAATTTATTTAAATTGCAGTTACTATGGTGGTAATCAATTTATTGATCAGATTGAATGCTTGGCACAGTCACGCGGCCTAAAGCTCTTCAATTTGGATGAGAAAAATTGGGGCGTCAATGTGCAGCCATATTCGGGCTCACCAGCAAATTTGGCTGTCTACACCGGCGTGCTGCGTCCACATGATCGCATTATGGGTCTGGATTTGCCCGATGGTGGCCATTTGACGCACGGCTTCTTTACGGCAACGAAGAGAATTTCAGCAACATCGATATTCTTTGAGAGCATGCCGTATAAGGTTAATCCAGAGACGGGCATCATTGATTATGATAAACTTGCCGAAGCGGCCAAAACCTTCCGTCCGAATATCATCATTGCTGGCATCTCATGCTATTCCCGTCTATTGGACTATGCACGCTTCCGTAAGATCTGTGACGATGTCGGTGCCTATTTGATGGCCGATATGGCGCACGTTGCTGGTATGGTTGCCGCCGAGCATATACCCTCACCGTTTGAGTATGCTGATATTGTGACAACCACGACGCATAAGACACTGCGTGGACCGCGTGCTGGCGTCATCTTCTATCGCAAGGGTTTGCGCCAAACGAAACCCAATGGCGATAAGATCATGTATGATCTGGAGGATCGCATCAATGGGGCTGTATTCCCAGCACTTCAAGGTGGACCGCATAATAATGCCATTGCTGGCATTGCGACAGCATTTAAACAGGCCAAATCGCCCGAATTCAAGGCCTATCAGGCTCAGGTCTTGAAGAATGCCAAGAAACTATGCAGTGGTCTTATCGACTTGGGTTACGATGTGGCCACCGGTGGCACTGATGTTCATCTGGTGTTGGTCGATGTACGCAATGCGGGACTTTCAGGCGCCCGGGCTGAGCTGATCCTTGAAGAAGTGGGCATTGCCTGTAATAAGAATACCGTGCCTGGCGATAAGTCGGCCATGAATCCATCGGGCATCCGTTTGGGCACACCAGCGTTGACCACACGCGGTCTGGTCGAGAAGGACATTGAACAAGTGGTGAAATTCATTGATGCAGCACTTAAGATTGCCTCTGAGGCTGCCAAAAAGGCGAGCAGTTCCAAATTGACTGATTTTACCAAATTCCTCAACGAGGATGAGAGCACTAAGCAAAAGGTCGAGGAACTGCATAAATGTGTCATCGAATTTAGCAAGAACTTTGCCCTGCCTGGCCAGAAATGTCTGTAAATCAGTTTTTTGGATTGCATTCAAATTTCCATTTTAGATATTATTGCTAGCATCAAAAATTAACAGTTTTTTTTTTTGCCGTATTTTTCATTCGAAATTTCCATAAGTTATTTCGAAATTTGCAGTACTCGTCTATGTATATGCCAGTTAAACCTACTGGCTCCATAGCTACATCTATAAATTCATGTTAAAACTATAATTAAGATATAAAAAAAATAAATAAAACAAATTATTTTGTAAAAGTTAACTTGGTCGATTTTACTCATTTAGGTACAGATTGGAACTTTAATCAAATATACATTTATTGATTCGATTCTTAAAACAGAATAATAACATTCGTTGGTTACAATAGTAATACATAGTTGTGACTATCGATAGTATCGATTAAATTGTTCAAAATTGTGCATGATATAAATTAAAATGAATTTCTTGAATGAAAAACTTAAAACTATATGGCTACAAATTAATACTTATAACTATTGGCATTATCTAGCTTTTTATTTTGTTGTTGCTTATTTTTTATAAAAAAATTTTGATACTACTCGATAGTTTTGCTTTTATTTTTGTTTTTCGGCTGTATTACTTAGAAATTAATAATTTTAAGTACTACAAATGATTAAATTCAAAAACATGCCCTTAGTAGAAAAAAAAACCATAGATTTTCCCTTAAAAATTCACAAATTTTTCATAGTGATTACAACCGGACGGATTGCTCTAATACGAGATAAAATACGAGATAATTGTTATTTACAGCAAACTTGAAAGATTTTGGTTAGCGTAAAATTATAATTTAAATATTTAGAAAAGACTTAATAAATACATATTGCAAAATTAAATATATAATATTTATAGTAGTATGTCACTCTCAAAAACTCTCTCTCCCTTAGTGTTCAATATTTAATTTAATTCCACAAACTCAATTTTGCTCATATCCTTGCTGAGACGCGAATTGCGATGAAAACGTGAATTGTGCGTAGATAGCGACCATTTGGTCTTAAAGTTCTTCATGCATATGAAACATTCGTGCTCCTTGCTCTGAATCTCCGAATGCCTGGAGGCAATGTGACGCCTCAAGGCATTCATCGATTGCAGGCGTCGTTGACAAAATCCACAAATATGAGAGGCTCCAGTTGTGGCATTATCTTCCATAGAGTTGGCAACATCTGAAAAAGATGAGGAAAAGTTTTAGGATTATCCATTTTGTTATATATGTATGTTATGTATATAAGATGTTATATATATGATATATTATGTTCGTAGCATTCTTACAGTACAGTTTTACAGACAAAATCTGAATCTGAATATAAATAAAATTTATAATAATCCGATAAAGTTGTTCATATAAATATCGCTAAGATATGTTATACATAGTTGTGATTCTGAATTGGTTGAGTTAGCTTAAAAGAAAAGTATTTTCTATATATGAAATCTCATTTTAGAACAGATTTTTCCTACGACAACTATAAGATACAGTTGTACAATCCGATAAATGTACAATTCTGATAAATGTATGTAAATATATAAGCTTTTAATTTTGGGAAAACCCCGACAATGTGTTTATCCTCCTTTGATGCTGATTAAAAATATATTTATTTATATACAGTTGTGGGAACAATAATAGCACCTAAAGAGTTGTCGAGCTTAATCTTAAAAAAAATAAATTATGCAGGTAGACTGTTTCTCATCTACAGTTTCCTAAAAGATATCACTGCGTTATATTCTTCCAAAAAAAAATGTATTTTTATCCGAAAATTTTATGTCGTTATTAAGGAATTTTTGAGAGAAAAATAGAACCATTTCCGTTTTTGTGTTGTTCAACTTATTTTTGATCATCAAATTGTTCGTAAGTTGTACTTCGTTATGGATATTTAAATACTAGCAATTTAGGTTAATTATCATATCGTAGTTTTAAAATAATAGTCGCTATAGTTCGTGATAGAAAATATTCTTTAAAATAGGAAATATCCATTAAAATATCCTTTTTGAAGGTAAAACATGTCCAGTAGTCGGCTAATTGATGAAATTTTCTTATAGAATGATCTGTTTTTTTTTTGTCAATTTTATTAAGAAATGGCTAAAATATTTGAAAAAAAAAGTTCAGCTGAGGCGGAAGGGCACTTTAATTCTACCAGGCAACTTAAATAACTTAAATAAAATTTAAAAAAAAAAAAATTTAAGAAAATGGAGCTATTATTGTTGCCACAGTTGTATACACCCTATATACACTTAATAAAAATGCATGTTTGTTAAGCTGGAAATACGTATAATTCTTGGCTTTTATTATGTGTATTTTTTTTTTGTTTTAAGTTTTTTTCTTTTTTTGTTTGCTTTTTTTCAAATGAGTTGTTGAATCTTGTTGCACTGCTTAATTCACTTTTTCTTTATAATTTTGTTTTGTATTTTATCAAAAGGTGTTGGAAATTATATCATTTAATATCCTTCTATACACATATATATATATATGCATATTTGGTTCTCTTTCTTGTATGAATTTTGTTTAAATATTACACAAATACAAACGTGACACAAAATTTTGAAAATGTTTTATGTTTTGTTTTTTTTTTCTTTTTACATACAAATTTATATTTGGTTCTTTTACTTTATGTATACCCTTGCAGAGTTGATGATGATGTTGATGTTTTGTATAATTGTTTGCTTAAAACATTTGTTGTTTAACTTAATGCTGAGCTTAGTTAATAATATGCCGTATTTGTCAAAGTATTTTGAAACATCTGTTATAGTTTTTAAGGTATATAAATATTTTATAACTTCAGGCTGTTTTTTTATATATGAGTCGGAATCGGCAGGTTTGAATAGCTCTAAACATACAATTTGTTATAAAAAACTATTTTGGTTTTGTTATTCTATTTATATATATATATATATATACTATAACTTTAACAAATTTGATTACTATTTGTAAGTTCAGACTATTATATCATATATGTATATATATATATATATATATACATACATATATAAATATATACATATATACGACTGGCAATTTGATTTATTTAAAGATCTGCAAGGATAAACGTAAAACCAACCCTCTTCAATTCAATTTAATATATATACTAATTTGTATGTTATTTATTGTTTAGCAACAATTTTTGCTTTCTTTTCTGATAATCAATACATTTAGCCTTTCAATTAACTAAGTTTATATTATCTTTAGTATGTGTAGTTGTTTTTTTGTTATGTGTGTATATGTGAGTGTACAGATCAGGATACTATATATCATACATACATATATATATATATATATTCAACTATATAATAGCATACGACGTTTATATATATATATACCTAAAATATCAAATGATATCATATAATAGTTAAATGTGCTTAAATTAATGTTAACTAACTAAATATACATAGTACATATGTTGTGTGATGAGGAGATGAGTTTTTGGATAAATTTATTTCATTTTATTTATAAACTAATTGATAATATACAAATTGTTTGCCATGATATTTATTTTACAAAAACAAAAAAAAAAAAAAAAATGTAATCTCGGGCAAAAAATATTGAAATGGTTTTTTAAGTTTGTTTGTACAAGGTGTGTGTTGAGCAAAGTATATAAATATATATATATATATTTGTTTATATCTGCTGACTAAATAAATTGCTGCCTTTGCTCTGGCTTTGGCTCCAGGCTCGGTTTTGTTTTGTTTTATTTTTTTGTATAATTATATCTATAATAATTATATAAATTATATAATAGTTGAAGTTTATATCTATTAAGGTATGTACAATATTAAATTGTTTAATGCATTTTCTGATGCACTTTGCTAACTAATCAAATAAAATGTACAATATAAATTAGTTTCAAATTTCTTATAGTTCCTATATGTTTTAAATTTCTTTTTTATTTTTATATCAAACATTTGATATAAAACAAAAAGCAGCACAGATTTGATATATATATATACTTATTATATAAATTATGTATATATATATATATATGACATGGCTTGATCAATGTGGAATAATACCAGCTCCATTGAGTGACTTGACGTTGACTTGACATTGTTTGACAAATTTATAAGTTTGCTTAGAAATTAATTTTCTCTATTAATTATCTTGTATTTAGACACATATACAAATACATTTATAAATGTTTTTTAAGTTCTGTAGCGCCTAAATTTGCCGAAAGATTATAAAATATAACAATATTGAAATTTGGACTTTGAAAGTAGAAATTGCTTATAGTTTTCGATGAAAATTTAAATATAAAACCAAAGTTGATATAAATGTTAGCCAAACAAAATTATTTTTCTTTTAACGTTTCCATTTTTGTTTAAAATAATTTCATTAAAAAAGCCTAAACAAAATTGAAACAGTATTGGAAATTCAATTTTGAAAAGTGTTTTGCTTGAGTAAAAAACATATGTAAAATATTTTCTAGAATAATATATAAAAACATTGCAAATTCATATTTGTTTCCTTGACAATTATTATTATAATTACTATATACAATTACGCAAGTTTCCATCTAAAAATTTATATCGATTTCAAATTACTTTTGTAACGTTTTTTTGTTTTCATACAAAAACCAATAATGAAGCCAAATAAGAGATAATTGAATAGAGGAGCTGATTCGATTAACTAATTTTTTTTTGTATATTTAGTTTATTTAAAAGTTGTTATAGAAATCGAAATTGCAATTGTTAGCTGTTCTTAAAAACGAAAAAAGAAATTATGAACTTGTTTGAAAACCTATTTTACTCAACTCAATAAAATGTGACAACTAAAATCGTTTTAAAAGTTAAATATATAGTTGTGGCTGGCAAAAAAAAAAACCATTTTTTTGGCCAAAAATTAATTATGTGTTCTTTAACGTTTGTCATTGCTTTTGCGAATATTTGTTTGTTTTTTGTTTTTAAATATTTTTGTGTGCTTTACATTTAAATTTTCTTTTCTTTTTTTTTGTTTTCCTTGGACGTATGTTCTATCTCTATCTTTCGTTCTCTCTCACTCTAGCGCACGCTAACTCTAAAACTTTCTGTCTCTGTCTCAGATGTGATTTTCAGTAATTTTTTGTGTATATTTTTTTTTTATATCATTTTTAATAATTTTTATGTTGGTTTTTATCTCCTTCAATCAGCTTCAATTGACGCCATGCTGCAACTGAAAGATTGTCCATCAGTTTTCCGTTTTAATAGCGACCTTCTGCTCATGGGAGATACGTATGTGCTCTCGAAGACTGTATTTATTTTTGAAATTCTTATTGCAAAGATCACATTTGCGCGGCGGTTGGGGCGTATGTTGGGTGCGAATATGTCTCCAAAGATTCACTGTGGTAATAACCATTTTGCAAAACTGACATTCTGTCCATTTATTATTGGGTGAATCTAAAAATATACAGAAAAATAGGACAAATTATAGGAAATATCTTACTTTTCTGTTTTTTTTTTTTAATTTTTTTTTTTTTAAGCATTTTATATATTTAAATACATTTACTATGAAATTTACTAACAAACACTTTGGAGACACATTCGACGTCAAAAACACAATAGATAATAAGCAATAATAATGAAAATAACTATGTAATGTAATAAACAAAAATAAAAACAGGCAAATACAATATATAATATGTAAATTTAACAGTCAACAACCAAAGTAATAAAGCAAATAATATAAATAATTGTTAAATAAAATGTAAAATTGCAATTCGATTGTTAAATAAAAATAAATAAAAGAACAGTTGGCTTCAATGATTCATAGATATTTGGCCTTGTAATAGAATTATTTAAAAGCAAATTAAAAATATTGCTAAATGATAATTTAAATTTAAATGATAGTAATTTGGAAACAAGCCTCAATTTACACAATTTATTATGATATACGTGTACTAAACATATATGAAACATGCAGTACTAAAATGCAGTTGTGAATATTGATAATAAATCAAAATTTAAATTATTAACTGTTTTGAACTGCAGAAAAACTTCTGTAAATCGAGAAATTAAAAGCTTTTCAAAGTTTTTTAATATTAAATTAAACCAAAAAGTAAAACAAAATTTAAAAAAAAAAATTCATTCATATAGACCAGTTATAAACACGTAAAATTAGCTCGTGAGTCACAACAACATTTTCTCGTGTGCGCTTGGAAAAAAACCCCTCAATGTATTTTGTTTTTGTGAGCTCGCTCGAGATGAGGACTTGTGCGCCCGACTTCGAGTTTGTGACACACACTCGTGTGTATTTTTTTTGTTGCGAAATTTTACTTGTGCAATCCCTAATGTATTTTGTTATAGTGGCCCACTGTTGTCATAAATCAAAGTATGTCTGCTGCCTAAGAAAAAGTTACACCGAGCGATAAAAGTGCCAATATAAAATTAAAATAAAATAAAATTTAAAATCATAAATTCTCAAAATATACTATATTTTTTCACTAAGTGTACAAGTTTACATGAGGTCACTGTATACATTTTGTTTTTTGCAGAAATTTTGTCGTGTTTTTGTTTGGGAAAAATTCATCAATGTATTTTGATATAGACAATTATTCGATAGTAAAAACTAGCCTAAACAACTATTAATACTAGAGATCGTCACAAAAGCGAAAGAAATATACACTTTGCCTCATTTAAATTTTAAATTGATATTTTAATTTGAGAAATCAATTTAACAACATAGAATAGATTTAATTTTTGGAATTAAATTAATAGTCACTCACCATTGGTACCACTAGCTTTAGAATCGGTTTTTACGGGTGTTACAGATACGGTTGTTGTTGTTCCCGTTGCACCCGCACCATTTGCATCCTCAAGCACCGCCTGGGTGGCATTTGTGGTTGTTGCACCGCTCGCCGTGCCCAGCAGGCGTGCTATAAACAATTCCAGACAAATATTTATTTGATTTTCATTTAAATTGTAATTTTAATTGAAACTTACTCATTTCGATGGCAATCTCAGCATTATCAGGATCTGCTTGATATTTCTCCTCAATTTCAGATTCGGTTAGAATCTCATATTCTGATGAGTATTGTGCCACAGTTTGTGCAGCCGCTGTGGTTGCATCCTGTGAGGTTTGTGGCGTTGCACCGTCCGACAGTCGATCATCAACCTCACTGACTATATAATCGGGTATATCCATTTTTACAGCACCACGCAGAAAGGTCATCTCAGCAGCTTAAAGTTAAAGTAAAGGAAAAGTTAATTAAAAGTGAAAATTGTTTAAAAATAATGTTGTTAGTCTGTTAGTTGATTCAAGTTGGGCTCAAGCGTTGATTTATATTAATAAAATTATATTTCAGTTTTTACTGGAGCTTTGATGCATATATTTGGCATTTAGCTTGAATTAAACTGGCCTTAAAAACAGTTTAAAAATAGTTTAATATCGATCTAAAATGTTTTTAGGTTCGAAAGTGATTTAATGGTGGTTCAACAAATAATTTGAAGTGTTATCAGAGCAGTTATTGGAGCTATAATGTAAATATTTACTTTCTATAATGTATAATAATAATGTGAATTGAATTAAAAACTAATTTAATGTTAATCTAACACATGTTTCATACTCATATTATAGAATTAATTTATGTTCTATATATTTAAATATATATAATTTACTTCTAGAATATTTATATGAAGTTAGAATATATTCTAATAATTTTCTGAACCTAAATTGGGCTAAAAACTGATTTAATGTTGATCTAACACATGGTAAAGTCATAGCGCAGAGTTTATGTTAGTTTTTTATATTTAAATATATATAATTAGCTTCTAGAATATTTCTATAAAATAAAAATATAATCTAGAAGTAAATTATATATATTTAAATATGAAAAGCTTAAATAATAATATTCCATAAATAAATCTAATATATTAAAACAGTTTTTTTTTTGTGAATAATATTTAGAGCTTAAAACAGAATTCAAAAGTGATTAAGGCACATTTTAATAAATTTTTAACTAACATTTTAGGCTGGCAAAGTCTTGAAACCCTTTTAAATAAATTAAAATAGTATATTTTATGGTTAACTCTTTGACTGAAAAATGGTTAAGTTTACATTAAAAATTAAATAGGCTTAACATATTTATTACAAAATTAGATTTCAGCATTTAAAATGGTTTAACAAACATTTTTAAAACAATTTTAGATATTTCGGGCATGGAACATGTCCAGAAAATGATTAAAGTACACGAATATTTTAAAATAAAAATGTGAATTAAAAATTGATTTAGGAAGAAGGTAAAATAAAGCGGGCCATCTGAAAAGTGTTCATAATGAAGAAAACTTGGTTTGATAATGGCATTTTTGAAGAATTTTAAAAGGAAAACTAAATAAATTTAAATAAATTGTTAAGTAACATTTTTTAGTGAATCTACGGACAATTTACGTACTTTTCACAATGGTTTGTTCATCCTTTACGGCGTAGTCGACCGTTTCGGTGGTGTAGATATTATCATCATCATCTGAGAACGTAATTTTGCGCTTTTTTACGGTATTCGCTGTGGGCAGGGATACCGTATTTGTGATTGTTAAATGTTGCGCCTGCGCTGTTGCCTGTTGCGTCTGTTGTTGTTGTTGCTGCTGCTGTTGTTGCTGCTGCTGTTGTTGTTGCTGCTGTTGCTGCTGTGTCGGCGCTGCCTGTACCTGAATGTGTTGTATCTGAGTGCTTTGTACATGATGATGTTGCTGCTGCTGTTGTTGCTGTTGCTGCTGCTGTTGATTTTGCTGCACTTGCAGCTGAGCGGCAGCTGCAGCAGCCACTTGTGTTTGAACTTGAGTTGCCGTTGCCTGCAACAGCGTTGCGGTTGGTATTTCGATGGTTTGTGTATTGCTTTGCGTTTGTGCAACGCTGGCAACAGCAACGGCCACCTGCTGCTGCTGCTGTTGCTGCTGTTCATTAACGGCGCGTATTGTGCTGGGTATCGTTTTGATGAGCTTATGCTCGCTTATGAGTGGCGCCACCGGCAACTGTGGCTTCTCCTTCTCCTCAGCGGTTAGGCCCTGAACGGCAAGTAATTCGGCGGTTTGTAGAAACGATTGCAGCGCCTCTTGTTGCACATTTACCTCACCCTGAAAAAAAGAAAAATAATAGTTATATCAACTATTATAATATATATGTTATGCACGCTTACCTGATACATAAACTCGACTATCGAGTTGAGATCTTCAAATTTAATAAACTTAAATATAATGACTGGATGCGGATGTGGATTCTCTTTGAATATCTCTTTAAAATATGATGAACATGATGATAATACCACTTTGTGGGCCTTGATCTTGCGTCCATCCACACACAGGCTAACATCGACGAAATCATCGTTAAGCCTATGATTATCCAACGAATACGTCAAATGCCGCAAATAATTATTCCAGCGTAAAGAATATTGTTGTGTGGTTGCCATTTCAGAGCCCTTTCTCTCTCACTCTCTCTCTATCGCTCGTTGTGTCTATACCTCTCTGGGGGTTTTAGTACACACACAGGCTGTCCCCCGGCACTAACCCGTTGCTGTTGCCTTTATTTGAACTCTTGCTTTTGGCCCCCGTAATCCAATTAATAATGCTGCAACTTTTTGGTGGACTAGACAGCCAGCGCCACCCGCGCGCTGTTGTCGCAATGTTGTTGTCGCCTTCTATGCTCGATAACAACAAACAACAACAACAACAACAACAGCAGACGAGGACGACAACGACGTCGCAGCGAATCCAATTACTATAATTTTATTAAATGTATTTGTGTCTATTCTAATATTAAACTTGGTTTTATAATTTTGTAATATATTGCTCTTGCACGCAGCGTTGCCTTTCCGTTTTTTTTTTTGTTTGTGTTTATTTTGCACTTTGTTTTGTTTATTTTCGCAGTGTGTATTTTAGCGTTAAGACGCTGTTTTGCCTTTATAAGTTGAATAATTTTTGCATTGATTTAGTTTAAGCTTGTTCTATGGTAGTAGTGTACAATTCAATTATGCTTGCAGCATTTTTTTATTTATTTATTTTCGTTTTGTAGGTATTCATTTTCAATATATTTTCTCAAATTTTCACGGCAAAATTAGTTAGTTTTTGGCAAGGAAATGTTAATGTAGCATTTATGTTATACTCAAAATGTGCGTGCTATCGATAATGTTATGTTAATATAACAGCAGCAGCTGTCAACGGTGTTCCCACAAAATGTCGCCAGGTGGCGTAGCTAACGTTTATCGAGAATACGTTAAATTCAATGTTTGAAAACGTATTTAAGGTTAACAAAGTAAACACGTATTGTAGATCTAAAGCTTAATTATATTTAACCAAAGCCAAAAAAAAAATTATTTAATTAAGCATATTAAGCATATATAAGCCAAATGTCTAGACAAATAAATTGCGCATTGCAAATCTGTAAGCCAGACGCAGCAAAAATCCATAAACAATGGCACGACACAGATAATCCAGAACATAGAAGATCTTAATGCGAATTCGAGCGCCCTGACTGCTATCAGGACTCTCATGCATCAAAAATTCCTTAGCGCCACGTATGCCATTTTGAAAGAAATCCGCATAGTTAATATTCGTGTGTTGCATAAAGCCGAAAACAGAACTGAAAATCGAGTTTTTATAAATTAATAAACAAAATTTTAGGTAATACAACAGCTGCAAAACTTACATTTCATTGTTCGGCACCGAATCATGAAGCGCCTTAAAATTATCATTCTGAAAATGCCACTCGGTAACGGTAAACACTTGCAAAGCTTTGAATGCAGCAAAAATGCGACGTTGCAACTTCACTAGGCTGCAAGTTTAGTGAAAAAGAATATGAAAAAAATACAAATTAAAAGAAAATGTAGACAACTGTACAGTTAAAATGATTTAGGCTAGTTCAATTGAAAGAATAAATTCCGTGTTTCCATTTTGGTTAGAAAACGAAATGGATTTTTATTCAATTAGCTTATTTAATCGCTTGATTTGCAGATTTATTTGTTCTACCTTGACGAACAAGCGAATCGGTTAAATTATTTAGCTTGTTAACGCAATAATTTGGTAGTTCAATTGTGGTATTAAGTTTATAGTACATAATATTATAGTGAACAAGTCAAATGGTTATTCGATTCATTCGTTCGCCAGTGGCTCCATTGAAACTCTGTATTTACGTTTTATTTGTTTATTCGTTACGTGTTCATTCGTTTAATAGTTCAATTAAATGAATCAGTAAATGAGTTCGTTCGCTCGTTTATGGATCTTTTAATTAGTTCACTTATTCATTTGTTTATTTCGTTTAGCTTGATATTTTTAATTGTTTTAGCTTAGAGTATGTGTTAAAAAAGATTTTTTTCTGTTTCAAGTCCCCTTCAACCCTTGTGTACTCTGGGTTTGAAATGAGCCTTTTTTCTAAGCGAATCTATTATATACTTACAAAGGTTTCTCATTGTACAGCCGAAGCAAGGTGTCCACTACAATAGCCATCATTATGTGCAACGTAATAAACTAAAAAAAGGAGATAAACAAAAAAGAATAATAGATAGAAAATTTTTCCATTTTAAACCCAAAAAAAAAAAAAAACAAAACTCACCCGCACGAAATGCAATACCGGACATAGGGTAATGCTGCCACCTGGTAACCAGAGTGTTTTCTCAAATGGATTCTGTCGTATATGCATTTTGCCAATGTCTATAACTTGACCCATGGTAATCGGTGATATGTTAGCCGTAGCACAGTTAATAACATCAATGGGTTTATTCTTAACCGGTTTTTCAATCAAATACTTATACGCGGATATAATGAGACCACGTACAACTATATCAGCGGGCACAAAGTCAGCAACAATATATGGATCACAATTCTGGGATCGTAAGATTCCAACGCCACAGGCCACCAACATGCCCATAGGACCATTGAAATTATCAGACCAACCAGGCACGGGCTCCTCCAAAGTACAGATTACTAAAGTTCAAAGAGTAGAAAAGTTGTTATTTTTAAATAAATTTTAAGCGAAAAATTCAAGTGTTATTTTTATAGTTGCAAACCTTTCTAGTCTTAAAAAAGTTTTTTTGGCAGTACTACTAGTAAATACATTAAAAGCTGTAATTAAGCGAACACTTAAAAATCAAAGTGTAAAGTCTATAGTTTCTAAATGTTATTGTCTTTAAGAAATTTAAGAACCTTAACGAACTCTTGTCTTTCAAATCAAAGTGTAAGGTTAAAAAAGTGTTTTACGATCTGTAACCAGTTTTCAAGTGAATATTAGATTTTCCTATCAAAACCTGGTACTGCAACAGGTCATTAAAAAGTTCATTTTCAGTATGCAAGTAACAATTACTATTTATTGTAAAAAAAAAACATTAATCACCTAATTCCTACTTAAATTTTCTTATTAAATTTTACCTCATACACAACCTTTTTTTTACACCCTGTAATGCCAAAAAATGTGAAAAAGGTCGTCAAAAAACAAATATATATTCTTGATCACTATCAAAATATGAGTCCATCTAGCCCTGCTTGATGTTCAATTTGTGATTTGCACTGCTTGATTTGACTATGTGTATATGAAAGATTTCGGTACATAGTGTTCTGCAGTAGGGTATACTCGACTATAGCATTTATCTTTGCTTGTTATAGTTAAAATATTTCTTGCTTTATTTTCAACTTACCAATTGAGGGTCTAAATATAAAAATTGGCAATTTATCCTTGTAATCATTTGCCACTTGCTCAGCCAGACTTTTGGTGAAGGTATACGTGTTAGGCTGAAAGTTACCATATCTAAAAGATATTCCAAATTTATGATCGTTATGTTAAGCAAACTTTAAGGCCAAGCGAACCCTACTTTAAATTGAATATATCCAAAGTTTCCTCATCATAGGTCTCAGCCAATTTGATGGTAGTACGCCAATCAGCATAGGGCGGATAAATGCGCTCCTCAACCTCCAGCTCCGTTGGATTCGAATATGTGGTAGAAACATGAACAAAGGCCTTCAGTTTCTTCCAGTTCAGGGCCAGCTTGATGAGCTCATGTGTGCCCCGAGTATTCATTAAGATAGCCGAACGTAAAGAATCATCAAAGCTAAGTTTAAGGTAAAGAAGAATTTTGGGAATATTTTAGGAGGACTTTAGGAATTTTTTTTTTAGGAAATCAGAGCCTCACCGCACTGAGGCCGCCGAATGATAAACTATTGTAACATTGCGTAAAAGTTCCAAATCTTTTTGACTTATGCCCAGTCCAAGTTCCATGACATCACCAGCAATGGGTACGACTTTAGACAACGTTTGAGGTTGTTCGTTACGCAGACGCTCGTATAACTTGGAGTTAAGCATTCCATCCAGACGTTGCTCTATGGTAGCACCCTTCTTGGGACGCATTAATACATAGATCTTGCCCACTGTGGGACATGATCGCAATAGCTTTTCAATAAGAGCCTTTCCAACGAAACCTATAAGAATTTGTATTTTTTCGTAGGATCAATTTTTAATATACCCTCAATTTATGACCTACCTGTGCCGCCCGTCACAAATATCTCCTGATCCTTGAATGCCGCAGCAATTGACATTTTGTTATGTTTCGATCGGTATCCAAATAATGTCTAAACGTCGTGTCTATTTGATAAAAATTCAAGTGTTCGAAGTACGATTTACAATATGGAAATGAAATTCAATTAATGTGGACGGAACCACCCAAGGAGGTCATTTCACTGAATATTCACTTCATTTATAAAGTAGAAAATTTGATATATTACACATAGTGTTGATATGTAAAATTCTGCAATTGAATTTTTTATATATGTGACTACAAATTTGCATTATAAATTGTAAATATATATTTTTTTTTTTTTCACTTAGTATGCATAATGTAATTAGAATCTGTCTAAGCCGAAGCTTTATTTTGATGTAATTTTGAATTGAATTTTACTTTTATTATTCTTAAACAACTTCAATAAAATGTACAAATAATAACAATGCTACTACAGCAAGTTGAAGTGGATTTAAATTAATGATTTTCAATGCTTATTTCACTCCCAAGAGTAGGCTAAGCTTATTTTGTGAAATTTGCAACTGTAAAGAGTACCCCCAGCCAGCATTTTATGAAATTTCTGATCACATTAAGGTCTTTTTTAAATCGCACAAGAGATTAATCTCTTTTTAAAGGGTTCAAAAATTATCGTTGACGGTGATTAAGCATATGCATTGTTTAAATCATCTTCCAAATGCTGGCTGGACCTACATATACCAAAAAATTGCATATGTATATGTTTAAGCTGTACATGTATTAGTACTATTAGGAAAAGCTCTGCACTTTTACTTGACTTAGCGACGCTGAGCTTTAAGCTTACACGGGTTTCAGCATCTGTGTTTTGCATGTGTGGATAAAGTGTAGGAAAACTATAGTTAGAATTGCGTCCGAAAATAGAATCTGAATCCTGTTTGGAAAAAACACAGTGAGTCGCCCGCTCTGATTTCAAATCTTATTTATATATAAAATTTTTTTTTTTAATATTTGCTATGTAAATGATTTTAACAGAAATATTTCCTATAAAGAAAATTCCAAATCAACTGTTATGGAATATAAAAATAAAAACAAAGAAAAGTTTATTTATAATATAACATATATATTGACATAGTATATAGTTCTAACACTTGAACCATTTTATAGTTGAAAAAACTAATAAAAAATAATAAATTTTTTCAATCTCTGGTTATAAATATTCACATTATTCCAAATATCTGATCCCCTTCTATATTAAAAACCAGTTTTAAAACGGTTAAAAACTAATATTAGTATTTGTGTTTTTTAAAAAAGTATTTATCAAAAGCTTTGAAATGCAAATGCAGGTGATAAAAACGGAGAGCAGAAAAAAAAGCTGAAAAAGAAAAGAAAAGCAAACCAATTCGAGTTTTTAGATAGAAGCCCAGATATACATAGTTAAGCGAATGTGGCACAATGGTAATTTATAATCCATCTAAAAGCCAAAGCCTTCGAAACTATGCCAAACAATTTGTGGGTAGCGTTAGAAACGGCACTTTAATCGCAGCGATGGGTCGCATGGTCGTTTTTTTTTTTTTTTTTATGAATGGAATGGTCCACATTGTAAGTTTAAGGTCATTAGCATGTAATGATGTGTATGTGTGTGTGTAAGCCACTGACGGCAGCTGCATAGTGTGAGCGAGCAAAACTTTTGTTTTTGGAGCGAGCTTAAACCAGCTGCATGTATGTATTTGTGTACTCTGCAGCTTTTCAGAGCGACAAAAGCTTCAAAAACAGTTCGCTGACCCCAACTCCTCAAAGCACAAAGAACAACAGTAATGGGCATGTACATAACGTTTTTGCATTTCACATTTTAATTAACATTTATCAAGCGTCATTCAATACGCATGCAATTAGAAAATTGTGTTACAAAAAATAAAAACTATTCAAATACGAATACAAAATTTCAACTTAAATTGTAAATTTCAAGGAGTTGCATTCGACGACGACAAAGAGAGCGAGCAATTTATTATGCATGCATTGCATTTGCTGACCACACTCGGCTCTCTTATATACATCTCTCTCGCTCTCTCTCTTACGTGTGTGTATGTGTTGCATATTATTGCATTTGCCGGCCGGCAAAAGCACAGAAAGATTAGAGAATGAGAAAAATAAAGTGTTGAAGCAAAAAGTCAAGAGAGCAGTAGAAGCGGGGTGGGCTACAAAAGGTGGAGAAAAAGGAATAGAAAACAGAGTTGCTTAAGTTTTTTTTTCTTTTCTTTTCATCATATTTTTGTTTCACTTTGTTGTTGTTTATAATTACATCATAATTAAAAAATAATACATAAGGTTGCGTTTGAAATGTTACAAAACTTCAATAGGTGTTGTTGCTGTGTTTTGTTTTCTTTTGCATATTGTGTCTTTTTGCTTCCTTTTTTGATGTTCTCCTCATCTTCTTCTTTGCTTGTCATGCTGGGTAGTAGTGTACGCATGTGTGTGTGTATGTTTTTTTTGTGTGCATGTGTGTGGTGTATGTGTTGTTGTTGTTGCAATAGTAGCATAAGTGGAATGGCAGACAGTAAATGTTGTTGTTCTCAATTTTGTTGTTATATTAAAAGGTATATAAAAAAAAACAAAAAAAAATAATTATTATGCATTTATATCATATATATCTCATGTGAAATAAATTAAGTTAATGCTAGAACACAACACGACGACGACGACGGCGACGACGAACGATGATGATTGGGGCAGCATTTCTTTTCTTCTTCTTTTTTGCTGTTGCTGTTGTTGCTGCCACTCCACCCTGCCTCTATCTCTCTCCAGCTGCTTAGAAGCACTTGCGATGGACAATAGATGGGCCAGACTCATCGTATTCCTGCTTGGAGATCCACATCTGCTGGAAGGTGGAAAGGGATGCCAAGATGGAGCCACCGATCCATACAGAGTATTTACGCTCTGGTGGTGCAATAATCTTAATCTTCATTGTCGATGGGGCCAATGCGGTGATCTCCTTCTGCATACGATCAGCAATGCCTGGATACATGGTGGTGCCACCGGACAGAACTGTATTGGCATACAGATCCTTGCGAATATCGACATCACACTTCATGATCGAGTTGTATGTGGTCTCATGGATGCCGCAGGCTTCCATTCCCAAGAATGAGGGCTGGAACAGTGCCTCGGGGCAACGGAAACGCTCATTGCCAATGGTGATGACCTGTCCATCGGGCAGCTCATAGGATTTCTCCAGAGATGAGCTTGAGGCAGCTGTGGCCATCTCCTGCTCAAAGTCTAAGGCGACATAGCACAGCTTCTCCTTAATGTCACGGACAATTTCACGCTCAGCGGTTGTGGTGAAGGAATAACCACGCTCCGTTAGGATCTTCATCAGATAATCGGTCAAATCGCGACCGGCCAAATCCAGACGCAAAATGGCATGGGGCAGGGCATAACCCTCATAGATGGGCACAGTGTGGGAGACACCATCGCCGGAATCCAACACAATACCAGTGGTACGACCAGAGGCATACAATGAGAGCACCGCCTGGATGGCCACATACATGGCGGGTGTGTTGAATGTCTCAAACATAATCTGTGTCATCTTCTCGCGATTGGCCTTGGGGTTCAATGGGGCCTCGGTGAGCAGAACAGGGTGCTCCTCGGGCGCCACACGCAACTCATTGTAGAAGGTATGATGCCAGATCTTTTCCATATCATCCCAGTTGGTAACGATGCCGTGCTCAATGGGATACTTAAGGGTAAGGATACCACGTTTGCTTTGTGCCTCATCGCCCACATACGAATCCTTTTGGCCCATGCCAACCATCACGCCCTGATGACGTGGACGGCCAACAATCGATGGGAAGACGGCGCGAGGCGCATCATCGCCAGCGAAACCAGCCTTGCACATGCCGGAGCCATTGTCGACAACCAATGCAGCAACTTCTTCGTCACACATTTTGTAAGCTGCAACAAAAAACAAAAAATAGAAGAAAATTAACAAAAATGCAAAAAAATTTAAATAGCGCCATCCAGTTACCAGTCGAATAATAATAATTAAAATTTTTACTTTTAATTTTATTAATTTATTTATAATACTATATTGTGGCTTAAAGCAGGATACATTTACTAAGTGTATCCTGTTTTAGAACACTCGACTAACGAATATTCGCAATATCAAACTAATTTACACATTCGGCAACTTGTATTCTCTTTTTAAAGAGAGAAAACACCCTGTGTTTTAACGGAAAAAAAAAGAAGAAAAAATTTCCACAGAATGCCGGTGCAAAGTGAACAAAAAAGGAGAGCGCGGCGAATTGTTCTTTTTCAAGCATGTGCGTGCGTGTGTGTGTATACGTAGTCACATAAAATGGCGACCATTTGCACCAAAAAAAAATTTTTTCTTTTGTAAATTTCACTGCTTTTAAAGCCGGCAACTAAAAACATTTAGTTTTTTTTTTTTGCATATACAAACGCTTATGTTTATGCTTCATTATTTACTATATGGTTAAATTAGCTTTTTTTACCTTTTTTGTTTTATTTAATAAACGACGAAAAATTTATTTGAAAAATTTGAATTGAAACTTAACAATTCAAGTTGCAACCGCACCGATTGACTGCCGAAAGAGGAATGAACAAACGATTGAGCAGACAAACGAATGCCAGTTAACAGCTATTTCAAGCGCGGCCGCAGGCGTCGACGTCGGCGTCGCAGCAAAATGGCTCTGCCTGCTCGCTTGCACGCAACGTATATATGCTGGCGCATGCGTGCGACAGAGAGCGCAAGACTAACGCGCTTGGATAGCCAACATTTGTGACCATATATGGTCATGTTTCGAAGCGAATCGTTGACAAGAGAGCTAGAAATGTTGCCGCTTTCGCGAGCGAGTGCGCGCTCTCTGTTGCTCTCTCACTCTTGCCCGCTGTGCGGTACATTGCTGTTTTTGCGGCAGCGTTGACTATGTTGAAGGTTTTCTCCATTTTTGCGCAGACCATTAAAAAAAAAACCGGCATTTTTGCATTCAAGAAAGACCAAAAACTTTTAATGACGTGATTCTTTGACTATTTTGTAGCCTACGTTGTCTACGTCACTTGTACCGTGGGTAGATGACAAAATACACACATACATATGTACTAAGTGCATTTGTATGGCACATTGTGCTGCGTTGCCTTGAATTTGGCAGTTACTTTTTAAATGGCTCTCTATGAAAGTTAATTGAAGCGTGGGAAAAAAAGAAAGTGTTTTGCGAATTGAATTGCAAAAAAAAAAATGTACTGCAAACGCAGTAACCTGTCACCAACTTTTCATTTATTTTATATCTGTTATTTTTGGTGTTTCGAATCATTTTAGAAATCTGCATTTGACACACCCCAGCACAACAGCCCAAGCATAACAAATTGCTGATTAAAGCAGTAGGATTTTCATGACCTGCCGTCTTTTTAGTTGTCAATAGTGAAAAATTAAGGGTATTTTTTGGGCTGTTTTTAGCTGTTTTATCATATAGATATTTAAAGTATTTTATAATTTCCATGAAAAGTTTGTGTTAAAGAAGGTATTCTTGCGATAATCACATTCCGCAAGCTTCTAAGGGTTGTACATACATACATATGTACATACGTTCATATGTATGTATCTTGAATTCTTATTCTAGCTTCTAGCGCTTACGAAATAAGCTTTTTGTATCTTATCGATTCACAAATTTTGTGATAAGAAATTATGTGGAGGGATTTTTTTTTTTTGATTATTATTATTGTTATTATTCACTAGCGTCACCGCGTGACTTTTTTTTAATTGATTACGATGTCTGTTTATCAAGAATTTCTTTTGGCAATTCTTTTGATCGGCATTATCACATACACAAGCACTTGTATTTAAAAAAAAAATTATGGTATACAATAAAAAAAATAATTGATCTTTTCACTATTTGTTGTTTGGGCGTTTGTTAAAATTGTTTTTTCTTTTTTTTTTTGGATTTTTTTAATTTTTGTTTTTTTGATTGTTGCTGCATTTTATACTTACTTTTGGTCTGTTTTGATTAAAATTAATTAAATAAATATAAATTAAGTCTTTCGGGTTTGTTTGTGTCTTTTGTTTAGACGACTCTGTCAGTTGCTTTTAACGGTTTTGTGTCGGGAGGAATATCCACACAGCACAAGAACTCAAACTGTAATGACATGAAAACTGGTCGCTGTTTGCCGTTTTATAAAGCCAGTGTTCGTACCAACCGGCACCGTAACTTAGCGCCTTATCAGCGCCACTTTACACACTTCTCCAGGCTGCCAAGCGTTTTACCATATATGGTATTGAATTTTACCCCGTTGCCCCAGCGTCTGTGTGAGTGTGTTTCTCTGAGTATACAACACGCAGCACACACACACAAACACACATTCCATACATTCATATTGACAAAGAAGAGCATTTTCCAGCATAGTCCCTCATGGTACGGGTGTGACTGTTTTGCGAGTTGCGTCACTGTGCTGCATGTTTTAAAAAGACAATAATCATATTAAAGAAACCCAGTTGAACTAATATTATTTGATATAAAAGTAAAGTTTTCATATGCTATTTTATTTAAATACAATTGAGTATATTTAAAAATTGAGTCTAGTAAACAATAATTTAGTTTGTACATCTATGACTTTTCTGAAAGAAAATAAATTTTTAAATGCAACACAATTCATAAACTATAAAAAGGATAATTATTCAACAAGTTATCCAGCTCTAAAAATTTGCCCAAAATTATACTATAAGAAATATTTAACAAGTGTCCTTAAGCGCACAGGTAAAACGTTGCCTGTTTATAAATTGTAATATTTTTCTTATACAAACTTATATTTCATTGAGTAAAGAGTATACAATAGTACATATAGCTTTTAAATTTTAAAGCTCGGTTTTGTAGTAATAACGGCGCCAGGCTAAAACAGCTGCCAGTTGATGCGTCAACGGCGTGTGTGCACAACAGAGATAGCGCGACTAGCATACACTCATACAAACGCAAAATTGCGCTCATTCACTTGCTGCGCTCACCGTTCGCTGACTCAACTGAGCTCTGAAGTTTTGTCGTGTTTTGTTTTTATTATTCATATGATTTGATTCTTCTTAAAGTATTTGCAAATTTTTGGCATAGTCATGATTGCATATTGTAATTATTTATATTATAATCAAAAAAGCTGAGACTAGCGATAATTGAGAACGCTGAGACCCAGAGCCGCTCTCTTAATATGTCTTTTGCAGCACTGTAAAAGTGAAAGAGTGCAACAATGCCCAGTGGTTGGTTCATGATTTTGTCAGAGAGGGGAAAGTTGCACAGAAGCGTGCAGCATATGTATGAGTGTGTATGTGTACACATATACAGTATGTACATATATGAATGTGCTTTTGTAACGGCAATTGCTCATACATGGCCAACGAGCACATTCCTTGAACAATCGTGATATTTATTTATTTGCCGCTTGACTAATCTTCGTTTAAATAATTGCCTATTTTGATTTAAAAATGACGCACAAATAGCTAACAAGTCTCAAAAACAGCCGCTTGGGCACGCATACATGCTTAACAGCATAAAACAGACACAAACAAACACAGACAGCAACAAAAACGAGCATCGATTGAAAGATAGAGAGAGCGAGAGCTACCACAAGAGAGAGGCTTACACACAGGCGGCGCTCTCGCATAAAAGCATAGAAAGAAAACAACAAACGCACACAGGCACCAAAGTATTTGGATACTCGCCAAAGGAGTGGCAAAGTGACGTTTCTGCCATATTGGATCGCAATGCATTTATTCGTATGTAGTATATGTATACATATATATGTATGTATATATATATTTTTATTTATGTAGATATGTTACATATACAAGCATATTTGCAGTTACTCTATATGTGTGTATTTTTAAGAAATCGAATGTAGCTGTTTGTTGGCTACTATTCATGGAATTGTTCAAGGCAGACGCTAAATTTGAATTGAAAGCTTCGCAGCCTTAGTTGTTTTATCTGTCTTTTGAGTTTCATATTTACTATATAAAAAAAAAGCCGAACCAATTCTCATGGTGTTAAATAGTACAAGTATTTGCAAACGTCAGCATTCGCATGCCATTTCTTCCTGCTCCTCCTCTTCTTCTTGTTCTTGCACTGCTTTCGTTCAATGTGGTAGATAAGCATACATTGTATGTATGTATTTATGTATTAATGAATGTACATATTTACATACGAGTGCTTTTTTTATTTGTAATTGGAAAAAGTCTGGTAAACCAGTTTTTTTTAAGATCTTAACTGTTGCATTTTCTTTGATGTATGTATTTATATATATGATAATGTACACAAACATAATTTTTTAAATATAGCGTATTCCTACAAAGTAAAAAATAACTAAGAAAATAATATATATACTAAATTTAAAATAAACACCAAAAACTGTAAGATTTTTACTAATTTGTGTTTTTGTTTTGGATTATGAATAAAATACGAATTTATTTTTTATAATTGATGAAATTTGAAATATTGTTAAGTGATAATAAATATAAAAAAAAATTATTAATAATGTGATAAAGAAAAGCTGTTAACCTAACTTATGAAATGGTAAAATAGCTTTATAAGGTTATATGCACATATGTATGTATGTTTGTATCTATTTATGTATGTACATATTTTTATATACAGATGAGCTACGACCTTGTCAGGCATTGGAGGCATTGGCCATAGGGGAATCGGGGGCTTAGGGTAATCCAAGTATTGCATGTACTTGTACTACACATACACACAAACAGCTGGCTTTATTGAAACTAGAAATAATTAAATTGCCAAAAACGGCGCATTGACGTAGCTGATGACTTTGAAACCGCTATGTTTTGACGAAAACAACAAACAAGCAACAACAACAAAATCAACAACAACAGCTGCAAAAGCAGCTACAATCAAGAGCCATGATCAACGACCTTTCTCCAAAAAGTTCGTAGCTCGTCACGTTTTCTACACAAACATATGTATACACACACACACACGCACACACACAGACACTTAAATACGGAGAGTGGAATGAGAAAAGACAGTTACAAGCGCAGCCACTTGCTACAAACGGCAGCAGCAACAACAACTATGCTAAAGCTTGCATGCCTACATACATACGTATGTTTGTTATGCACATTGTACGCACACACACATACACATATACGCACAGAACTTTTTAACCATAAAGAGAGAACGCTGAAGCCATAAGCTTAGACTGAAGCTCGAGTCAAAGCCAAAACCAAAGCCATTGTCAAGGTCATTGAATGTGAACATTTTTACATTTTTTGCAATTAATTTAACATTTAACGCGCATATTTGCAAGTTTGTAATAACAAACATGTGCATATACAAACATACAAAGCAACATTCATTGTACACAGGTATGCATACACTGACGCTGAATAGCAATTGATGACGTTATCGATATTATCGATATATTTTTAAGATTTATTATGAAAGATAAATAAGAAGTTTAATAGTTATGTATAAAATAAATTATAAAATAATATTAATCTAGATAGTTATATTACATTATATAGTTCTAAATACAGTTTAATGCGTTTTTTGATCAAGTTTGTTTGATTGAATAGAAGTCGTTTTTTTAAAAAACAATATCATTATAAATTATAATATACATTATAAAAAGTATCGATAGTTTTTTTTATAGTCGAATATTTTTGTTATAGATTCGACGATGGGACTTCGGAAATAGATGAAAAAGCAAAATTTAATTATAATTTTTTGTAAAGTTTCAAAAATTATTTTCCATTATCTTCTGAAGTTTTTACAATTCACAATTGCTTAATAAATTTATCCAATACCATCGATAGTTTTCCATAACTATTATTATTGAAGAAAACCACTTTCGATAGCTTTAATACATTTTTATTTATATATATGGCAACTAAACTGTACTCCTTGTCTGTCTTCCCCTCCTCAAAGCTATTACATTCGCAGTTGTTTGCCATTTTTAGTCACACACACAAAAAAAAAAAAAAAATTAAAAAAGGTGACCACATTTTCACTACAACTTTTTGGACACGTCAATACAAGTACGACCAGTTTTGACCAAGCTAATCAAACTCCAAAAACTCATTAATTGTTTACTTAATTAGAAAATTGTGAATTGTCAACACGTATTGCAGTTGCAGTTTAAAAAGTTTATGTTCAATTTGGATTTAATTTTATTGGGATAACCTTGAGATAAAGTTAACCAATTTGGTTTTTTATAAATTGCATGTGCGATATCCTCTTTTTATCCAAAAAGCAAAACTTTCAAAAATACTTATGAATGTCTTTTTTTTTAATTTAAAGACAATCTTCTTATATGTATACCAAATTTGTAGACATTTTCTCTAATAGATATTTGAGAACAGAACTGAAAAGGCTCAAAAATACATAAACCGAGTTTAATTTAATCAAATGTTAACTCTGATTATATGGGTAAATATGTACAATGGTAGTTTATATTTTGGCTATAAAAATATATTATATATATATCAGTTTAGTTACTCTATAAAGAAAACTGTACAGCATTAATTTTTTAATCAATTTCTCGCTTTATAAGCTAAACGTTTTTAAAAGCAAATCTTTTTCAAGTCTAATGATAATTGGATACTAATAAATAGTTAAATAGTTTAAAGATATGAATGCGTGCCTTAAATACCAACATAAAAAATGGTAATAAAGAAGTACTTGCATTAAAAAATGTTGTTAATTGCCTGCCTAATTAAAATGCTGTTTTTATATTGTTAGGTGCAGACATTAGAGATGAGCAGGCACTGGAGATGAACAGGGCTTGAGCTTTAATTATAGTACAGTTGTAATTGGGAATATTGATTAAGGGGAAGAAAAAACAGAATTGTACTGAGAAGCTAAGCAGAGATAGAAAATGCGCTGATTTTTAAACAAGGCAAAGTTATTGATGAAGAAGATGAGCAGACATTACAGTTATCGATAACTGTAATTACTAATAATAATAAAAAATAAATAAATAAAAATGGATGTAGCTGAAATCTTTAAGCACAACAAAATTGGTAAATGTGTTTTTAGAACTTGGGGAAAATGTGCACAGTCAATTTATCGACACCATAAACTAAAATGAGAGCTACTGCTGCATCCAGTTTATTGAACTATAGTTCCTCGCCAAAAAAAAAAAGTGTTTCATCTCTAATTGCCTGGCCAACAGGCTCATTGCGTGTGGCAATAAAACAAATGAAGGAGAAGCCGAAGAAGAAGATGAAGCACATGCTGCTGATGATAAAAGAAGAAGCAGAATTTAAAGCGGCTTTTGGAAAAGTGAAAAAAAAAATTATAAAATAAAATAAAATAAAGATAAATTATATTGTTGCGAGGCGCAATTTTTCACAATTTCACTTTAATGCCAATGTACGACTACATTTTGTGCGTGCCTCTTGCATTTTTGTCTTTCTAGCCACTCTCAATGCCCCTCTCCCCAAATTGTATGTCCATCTTATTTGTTTTCTGTGGGTGCGCGCACATTTCACATGAAAAATGGTTCGTTCGCCAGCGCCACAAAACAAAATAATTAGCCAACCAAAAGTTTGTGGCCAACAGCAAAAGCAAAAGCAAACGCAAACGCATCAAAGCATCAAAATGCCACTGCAAAAATGAAGAAGCAAAAAAGCGAGAGACACACAGAGAGAAACTTAAACCCAGCAAGCAAATTTGCAACGCTTACAATACTATTTATATGGAATAAGACTAAAAGTATAAATAAAACGCTTAAAGTCAGAAATTATCGATAGACAGTAGATAGAATGAAAATTTTTGGATGGCTTAAGTGTGAAAAATTTAACAAAAATTACAAAAAATACACAATTTTAATGTAAAATTTTTATTATGGTTTTCAAAATAAACGCAATATAAACAGAAAAATGCGAAATATTATAATGCGAATATTATAGTTTAAAATAAATATCGCTTGAAGATAAGGTATAATAATTTAACTAATAAGTATAAATGTATATTAAAAATTCCAAGCTAAACGCATAAAATATACAAAATACCGATATGACAGAAGGATTTTTACAAAAGTTTTCAAAATTAACGCAATATTTCGATATGTTATAACGATATTATTAAAGTATTTCAAAAAAATACTCAGTAAAGAAAAATTTCGATAAGGTATAAAAATCTTTTTATGAATTCTTTTAGAAAATTTTCAAAAATAAAATAAAGAAAAATTTTGTTATGAATTAGGGATAAAGCATAAATGCAGAATATTCTCTAGAATTTTATTATAAAAATAGAGCTGGAAAAACTAAAAAATAATAATAAAAAATGTATAGATAGAGTGGATTGAATTACGATTAAAAACTAATAACAACTGTTTTCATGACAACTAATTTAAAACAGTTATAAAAACAATAAAAACATATATAAATTTATACATATTATCCAATATGTGTACACATTTCTTAGTATCTAAATTGTATATTATACTTGACAAGAGTACTATTTAAGTATAAATAAACAAATTAGATTTGAAGAGTTAAAAAATAATCGATATTTGATAACATTATTACAGCAGTTAAGCATTATATATATTTGTATATATTAAAAAAAAAATAGTCTGTTTATATCTATTTGGTATATCAACAAAATTATATTTATATTGTTGATGATGCATTTTGCCAGCTCACTAAATTGGCTTGCTGGGCGCAATAAAATTTCATTGAGTCACTCAGTTGTCGAGACAGCAATATATATACATATATATATATGGGATGACTAGTAGTTGAGACGGGAGCGGAAGGTTGGGGTTTTGCCATTTCTTTCTCGGCTAACTGGAAAAATGGCACTGGTTACTGGAGACTGGTACGTCCAGAGTAAGTAACCGCAACTGAAGGTGTTACAACAATTGTACGTGTGCTACATGTTATAGTATTGTAGGAGTCATAGACAGTAGACGGTAGACAGTGTCTGAGGTAAACTTTTTAGATACTCTCTACAAACAGGGCATTATAATTTAGTTGAGAAATCTGTAAAATTTTTAAAAACTATAAATGATTAATAAAGTCTGAATAATCAAGTCAAGTTCATATATTCTACTAGCTCTCTCTGCGTGCGTTGCTACGCACCTGCTTCCGACTGTGCCATCTTGTATGCCCCATCTAAGATTTTCATACAATTTTCAAACGCATTTTTCGCCCATTTTCCGATATATTTGTGACCAAATTTTTTTCAGAGCGCCAACTTGCCATATAATAGGAAGCTATAAGTGTAACATAAGGCTAATAAAATTGGTCAATCTTAAATAAATTGATCTGAAACTTGCAGATCATATTGCTATATCTTGCTGTTAACAATCGTTGAAAAGTAAAAAATTTCCTTTTATTTTTCCCAAAATATTTCAAGCAAACTCTTGAGTTCAATGTTGTTTTTACCTATAAAGTTTACAATTGGAATTTTTTTTTTAATAATACATATTTGAAGGAAAATTATGTGTGAAAAATTATTTGCATTTATATTTTTTTTTTTTTTTTTCTATTTAAAATTAATAAAAGTATATCTATATCAATTATGTGTATATATTTGCTGTTATCGCTTATATATATATATATATATATATATTGTATATCTCTCATGGATATATCAATCAAATTTAACTTTCACCATAATATATATCTAACTTTGATTGGAAACATAGATTAATAGTTAAGGTTTGTATTTTAAGAACTCAAAATTTGATTGTTTTTACATTTATATATTTATTTTATATTATGATTTTTATTTTTGGCTTATATCATTATTTATTTTTATTTAAAAATTAACATATATAACCATCAGAGAAAAAAAATTATTTAACGTGTTTGTTAGGGTATTTACACTTTGGTATATTATGAATAGTTTTTTGTCTTCAATTATTTTTTTTTTTTTTTTTTTTTGCATTTTGTTTATTGCGGCGTCAGCGTCGGCGAGACTCTGACTGTAAGGGAACCTGATGCCAGTGTCTAACTGGCTTTTCCCAATACTTGATGTTGTTTTTTTTTTGTTATTGTCTACTTCAAAGCGTGTTTTATCGATGGCTTGCTGGGCATCGTATCTGATTAGCTTTAAGATTGACAATGAATCTTTCAAGTAAAAAGTTAAAAGCAATAAAATTCAAAGACATATTGTCTTGGGTGTGTGTGGGAGATTAGCCCTTAAAGTACTGCATATAAAAACTGATTCAAACTATTTTCAATGTATTTAATGTAAAGAATTAATTTCTAAGTAAATACAAAGTGAGTAATTTTCTTCTCTATAGAAAATTCACTTACTAAATATAGAAGACTATATAGAATTAATTTCTTGGAAAATATAAAGTGACTAATTTTTTTCTCATTTGGAAATTCACTTTCAAACTCCTATAGCTTTGTCTATACTGAACCGTTTTTTTTTTCTTAAATTATTACATAGATTGTATTATTTACCTGTAGATTTAATTATATTTTAAATTTAAATTAATTTAGAAAATAAATTATTAAATAAATAAAAAATCAAGTATTTAATTCATTTACTAAGCCAAGTAAATATTATTAAAATTTCCAATTAATCAAAAAAAAAAAAAAAAAATAAATAAATAAAATTAAAAATGTTACATGTGAATCGGTTTGAGAAATTTATAAACATTCGAAATCTAAAAAAAATCATTTACTAAGTATAAGAAATTTCAAGCTCTAATTTACATAAAATAGTAGTTTTGACTAAGTAAATTTTGTAAAACTATTCATAGAATCCCCTACAGCCATATACATACATATGTATACATATATATAATATACTCGTTTATTATACCACATATTAGACATAAGCGTTGCATTTATATGGCTAAAGCAACATATTTGCATGGTGAAGTAACTGTGGCACAAGTAAAACTATAAATTGAAACACAGTGAGCACACGCAATGTGCTCAACATGCTTAAATATGACAATTAATGTTAATTTTTGATAATTTCCAGATTATCTTTCTAAAATTGTATGACAGTTTTTGGCTGAACTTTGTCAAGTTTAGAGTTGGTGTAGAGTTTATTCAAGACTTTGTTGAATGCCATTGCATTACAGGGTATATTCACTGTAGCCGCGTATCTAAAGAAGGCCGCAGTCGCAAGAATGTGGGTTGCAAAAACAAAACCTTAAGTGGTTTTTAATGAAAATGAGTGACGCCTCTGTGTGTGTGTGTGTGTGTGTGTTAAACTTATGTAGCGTGTACTGGTCACACTCGAAATGCTGCCCATTCACGGCGATCATGAACGTTATATAGACAATGCATATAATATTAATTAATTTGCTGTAAATGTAATTTAGATGTATCGTGAATGAGCCGCATAGGTGTTGAACGTGCGCCGCCCACACACACACACACACACACACACATACACGCCCGTTCTCATTCCCAATTCCCATTCCAACTTCCATTCCCCAGTTGTATTGCTGTTCCCATTCCAGGTACTTAAAGTTGGTTTTGGCTTCAGCACAGCTTTTCGCAGGGTTGGCCCGTTACGGTTCACAGCCAACAGCTGGGCGTGTGTGTGTGTGTGTGTGCGTGTGAACAACATCAATTAAACAAAAGCAACAGACAACAACAAATTCAAAAAAAAGTTGGCATTTTTCTTGTGCCATTTTCTGGTGCTCGGTGTGGTCGGCAATTACACAAATTGAAAAAGCACGTGAATGTGTCTGTATGTGTGTATGGGTGTGTATGCGTGTGACAACAAAGTGCGTGTGACAGGAGCAGCGGTCACACCCAAAGTGTTGCACACGGGAAGCTTCATTGGAAGGCCGACGCCTTTAGCGTAATTTGTCATCAGCATTACAGAGCCGATCCCTATTGCAAGAGTGAAAGAGAGAATTAGAAATGAAATTTCACTCTTCACTTCCAATTTGATAGGAACAAACTCTTAGTAAAAGTTCCTAAGCCATTCCCAATAACGGATATGACGCTGATCTATAACGGAACTGAAATTTCAACTGACAATTGTTATCTTATGCGGGCGCAAAGAATTTTAGTATCGAAATATTATTTAATCTTAAGTACTTATATGAATGTATTTTTTTGTATGTATTTAAAGATATGGCAGCACTTGGTGCGTTCTAGGGGCGACTTGTTGCTGTTATCATGGCTATAAATATATAAGCAAGTCAGGCACATTACATACAATTGCCGAAGAGTCAATAAATAATAATAAGAAAATGTATAAAGAAACCAACAAAATATTCTTAGCGATTAACTAAGTAACTGATAAACACACATATTTTGTTATAAATATAAATTTAATGTACATTTTATACATTGTAACGCTGATAATGTTGACCAAATTGAGCAATGACTCAACTGGTAAGCTTGTTGGACAAAGGTGAAGCAAGGAAATTGCACTGGAACGCCTTAAGGCTACTCTCGAGAGCGAATCGTGCTTATCATTGAAATTAGGCATTGACCCTGGGAGAGCAAATCCGCTCAATGAGTCACATTTCTCATTCCACACAGAGGTGGACGACAAAAGCTCGCCTTACACAAGTGAGCTAGAGTGAGAGAGAGGGACGATACATAGCTGGGGCGGTCGACGAGGGTCGCTTTGAAACATGACGCGGCAGCTTAATTCCATGTTATTGGAATGATTCATCCGGCTGAAATGAAAAGTACAAAATTCAGTTAGGTTATTAGCATATGAAACATTGAAAGCAAAACAAGCATCATCACTAACAATAACAATAACAAGTCAAATTATTTTAATTCAGAGGTGTTGCTCGACTAGGCGCTACCGTATACTACTTATAAGAGCTGGCAAAATGATTGTGTCAATAATACAACTCAAATTTTTTATTTTAAAAAGCTAAATATATTGCCTCGATTTTTATTGCTGATCAGGCTACTTATGTATATATATAGTGCATTTATACTATCGAATAAGCTTGCTTTATAAGTTATTTTATTATACTCAAAAAAAATTTTTTTTTTAAGTACAGAGTATTCATACAAAAGCAATAGCAAAAAAACAAAAATCCCCAGCGACGTCAACTAATTAAGATGAAGAGGATGAAACAAACGGCAAACGTTTGTTTTTACAATAGCAGAGCACAAACTAGGTGAACGGTAAACAAAATATATGTGCTCCCAAAGCGCGTGAGGTAAAAACAATAACAAATATACATATATAAAAATGTATATATGTATGTTTGTGCCAATAATTGAGTATATTTAACACACAAACACATTAAAGCTAGCTTATGCTAAGTGGGCTAGCGTGCAAGCGAGATGGCAAATGCGTTCCCGTTGCCCGAGTGTTGAGAAATCAGAGACAGACGCTAGCGCACAGCTGCCGCGCAGCCGCAGTCACCGCTGCTGTGCACCTGTAGACGTCGTAACGACAAGAACAACAACGTTGGCGTTGAAGTCGACGACGTCTTCGTCTCCCATTGTTGACAGTTATGTTTGAAATGTTAAGAAAAACAGAAGTCAGAAGCGGCACAAAATCCAATAAACTTGTTTTCAAAGAACGAAAGAAACTGGCTGCAAGAAGAAAATATGATTGACACAATACTAAACAGCAGCATAGAAACGCTTTTGATTTATTATAGATAAATAATGTGTGTTTGTATGCATGTACATAAGTGTTTAATTTTTAGTTACATATTGTTAAATTTATATATTATATGAGCATATTAATATAAGAATTGTTATGATAATAAAATAAGAATTAAAATGTAAGGCGTGCTTAGATAAATATGCATGTAAACCATCACACATACTTTTACATATGCATATTAAACGCTTCTATTTTAATACCCAGCATTCTGCACAGTTATTTTAAATAGTCGCAACAACGGTGCTTAGACAGCTGGAAATGGGAACCAAAGACACACACACACAGACACACGCACGCTCACATTCAAAAATTGTATACGTTACATTCTTTCGCGTCTTGCGCGGCGGCTTCTGCATAGGGCTACCATCTGCGGCACAGATCAAAATTGTGCCTCTTTCCAGTCTGAAATAAAGCTCGTAGCTAAAAAAAGAAAAACTTCCCTTCTGCTTCACTCAATTCGCCTTGAGCTATCTGCGGCGCCAGCTCCCGCGCCATCTGCCCACCAAGCACAAGCACATGCACATGTCATGTGACAATGAAATGAAAAGGGAGCAAACGGATAAAGTTCAGAAAGCCTTCAAAATATATAGCAACAAATTGCTATTTGTATACTCCGTTTCCAAGGGAAACAAGAGTTTATTTGGTTTTTGGCAAAATCCGTCTGTGTGTGTTTGTATTAATACCCGCCTCTGCAGTTAAATAAAATCTGTATTTCCCACGCTTTAATAGATGCTGGCAAAAATAAATTGATTTGTGATTTTATAATGACCTTGAAAGATGTTGCCTGCATAAATTCGAATTAGACCGGCTGTAGAGTATACGGCAAACCGAAGCTTTTGATTGCAACCGTTCTCTCTTGTTCTTTATCTACATTTTGTTTTACTTTCTTATTGGGTGACAATAAGCATGACATAAACAATAAGTTGATTAATTGATGTATGTATGTATATAAATATGTATGTGCATATGTATATGTATTGTATGTAGTTGTCCGTTGATTTGGCAGAGCATGTAATAGCTCTCTTTTGAAAAGCAGCAATAAGGAGCAACAACAACACCAAACCAGTCAACAAATTTTTGGCATTTTTATTTAGTTTAATATTTTTTGCTGTCATTTAATATTAAATTTGCATAATTTATTTCGCTTTTAAGCGCGCTTTCGGTCGCGCACACACTTACACACACACACAAACAAACACACACACACACGCAAGCGAAGCCGCGCCAAAGCCGAAGCCATTGACATTGAGCTGTCTCTGCTGACGTCGCTGTTGACGGCGCTGCCGCTGCCGCATTTGGCCGTTGCCATTTTGAATGAAACAACGCAAAACTTTTTTATTTTTCTCTCTGATTTATATTGAATTTTAACCCAAAATGTACATGTTGCAAAGTGTGTACAATAATTTGTAGTTGTGTGTGTGCGTTATGTGTTTTTTTATGGACTTCAAAATGTAACGATCTTCGAATTTCGAATAGCGGAAATTGACAACGTTGCCATATGTTGACTGTCTTAAGCCCCGCTGTTATAATCTACGCTTCATCTAGAGATGACACTGGACCAATCGGTATTAGAAACTCTCCAAACTCTACAGCTCTAGTTGCTAATCGACCTATCTCTCTCTCTCTCTCTCGCTTTATTAGCTCTCTTTAAATGGCATTGCATCCGCCGATTAGCTATCGAAGCTTTTTGAGCCCAGGAAGCCGTAACAATTTAAAGCCACATTTGGGCCGTACAAATTTTCGTAGCCTTTTTGGTTTTCGTAACAAATCAACAATACATGTATACGTTCATAAAATCACATATATACATATATGTACATATGTGTGTCTGTGTATTTTTGGCAATTCTCCAAATTAACATTCGTTAATATTTGAGTTCTATTTAAAATTATCTTGAATTGGAATTACTTAATTGCTTAGTCGAATCAATTTACGTTTGAATTATATTACGCTTATTCCTTTCATTTGAATCCTTGAAAGTTGAAAAACTCAGAAAAAAAACAGTTCAGGTTGTCAAAGATAGTTCATATAGCAGCTATATAATATTGAAATTTTTCAAAATTTAGTCTAAAAACAGGGTAGATTTAATAATTCGTTATTAATCCAAAAAATTCATAATCGGCTTAAGTAAATCCGAAATTTACCTATTTCTGACACTGTTCGGAAACAATTAAAAAATCATAAAATCTATTATATTTTTTAATCGAACTTTCAGTATTTTTTACATTTTTTTTGTATATTTTGTTATATATTTTTATTTTATTTTTTTATTCTCAGAATATATATTATATGAAGGATTCTTAACTCCACATTTATATTATAACACACCAGGGTATCTGTTAGTCTAAAATACAATTACTTTTTAATTTTTCTAAAATATATTTATAACTTTATATCATCCGTTCCTTTTTTTAATTTGAGTTTTGTGTAAAAAAAAGAAAAGTAAAAATAAAAATATAAAAAATTAACTAATATTGCAAACACACATAAAAACAATAAAACTTGCGCTTGATTGAATCAACAATGGAAGATAACGTTCAAACGGTATATTTTGGTTGGTCAGTTAAGAAAAGAAAGACTTTCACTAACTAATCAGAATTTCAGTGAACGTGCGACAACAACAAAATTTGTTTATTTTTAAATTCATTTTAAACATTTTCAATTATTAAGCAAATTTTTGCGAAAGTAAAGGTTTTTTTTTTTCAAAATACCGTTTTGTTTATAATAATATACAGGTAAACCTAAACTTAAAAAAAAAAATAATACCAAAACTGAGTTTAAACATAAGTTTGATATTTAATATGTTGCGTAAGCAATAAAGGTTTCCAATTAAGAGTTAAAATTAAAGCAGCATTATTCAACATTTTGTTTGTAATTGAGTTTTTGATTTCCAAAAAAATTTCGATATATTGAAAAGTAATAAGCCGAATATCCTATCCTTACTAGAATACCATACTATATAGGTTCAAATTGAAAGGAAATATGAAACTGAATAGAAATCTTTTTTTAATTTTTTTTAGGCATATCATAATCTATATATTCTCCGAAATATATATACCTAATCTATATATTACTGTACAGAATGTAAGTCCTAATCAAGAAACAACACTTAAGAACCTTAGAAAAAAATAACCTAAGCGATAACAATAAACAAGTTAATGGATTGTTTCATAAGCATTAGTTATACATCGATGAATAACATGTTTAAACACTTGACTTTGATAACGTTACTTATTTTCTATATATATTTACAACATATATGTACCTAAATAGTTGCTTAAGTTAAGTACATAATTAGTTTTCAACAATTTTTTGGAGAATTTTAATAGTTAGTTACCATGAATGCGGTTTTTTTTTATTATTTTTTTGGAAAAAACCAGAGCGTGACGTTATTGCATTTTCCATTTCAGTGTCTTGAGATGAAAAGCGAAAAATGTGAGACGAAATTAAATGCATTATTTATAAGATAAAGCAGCTGATGATGATGATCATGATATTGTGTTTATGAAGATACTACTGAAGTGCATACAAAGTATACTACTTTGTATTCAAAAAAAAAAAAAAAAATAATAAAATCAATGCCTATGACTCATCTACAATGTCTGGGTCGCAGACGCTTTTCTCCCAATTCCAAAATACAATTGTGAAAGTGACACGTGCGGGGGAGGCTTTCGGTTTTTCATTTTTTTTTTGCTATATCTTTCCTTTTATTTTTGCGAATTTTTCGGCCAACAAAATATATATAAGTATTTGCACTTTAGCGTCGTCGCAGCGCCTCATCCAGTCATTGTTGTCATAGGGGTGAGCTGACAGTTGACGATTGCCGTTAACCACCCTAAAAAAGAAAAAAAAATAAAAATAGAGCCTCGAGGGTGGTACTAGCTAAAACCGGTGCTCGGTACTGCCCGAAATGAGGGTCGCCTTGAATCGGAGCAACCTTGAGCCGGCTTAAAGTACACTAAAAGAAAAAGATTTTGTAAAACCAAATTAAGCTAATCCATTAAGAAAAGTTAAATAAATATCTTTTCATAAGTTAAAGGAAATTCATTTTGTGTTTTTTTGGTTTCTAAAATTTTAGTGTCCTTTGTTTTCAAACCTTTTTTTTATACCAATAAAAGTAGCATTTAAAAAAATGTGAAGCCAAATAATCCAAAGCCAAATATTATTTAGATTAATCTAGTATATTAATAGATTAGAAGTGGCTTGTAAATTTAATTGAATTCTGACAAAAAAAAAATAAATAAATAAAAATACTAATTTTTTTAAAAGTTGAATAAAATCCTTTTTGTTTTTCTGGTTGCTAAAACTGTAGTGTCCTTTGTTTTCAACCCGTACTAATAAACTAAACTACTCTTGTTTTTATACAAAATTTATTTTTCTACCCAGAAAAAAATTGACTGAAAAATATATAAAAAATAAAATATAAGAAAAAAATTAAATGAAAGACCAAAGATTTTTATTCAGCATTTTATTCGACCGATTGACCGATTAGTTTGACAAGTAGATTTGAGAGTTTGAAAAATAAATGATATAATGATGATTTGACTAAAATTTTATTATATCATAATACAATGATAATTATAAAACACAATGTTGAGTTTTTGTGTAAAAAGTTTGTCTAATCTTCGATATATCCAACGTAATTGTATTTTTCTTAATTTTTTTTTTTCTCTAAGTGTAGTGTAAGGGATGAGGAGCACAACGCCCTATGCGTGCGCCGGAAATGGTCCTGGGTTAACAACATGCAATGGTATCATATGTGGGCGAACAACTATATACAACCACCACAACCACAATTATAGAGGGTTGGCTGGCTGAATCAGCTGTTTGTTCATCAGACTGACGATGAAACCATCAATGAATAATCCAGGGTCAACAGTAGTAGTATGTACCCATATGGGAAATGCAATAACCCCTCTTAACTAATGACTAATCAGTCCTGGATATCGTATATGTATATATATATATACATATGCACATATACCAAATATAGGCGGCATTCTATGGCTGTCGATAAAAAAAAAAGAAAGAAAACCAAACAAAACCGTCAGAACTTTATGAATACGAGTGTACTCAACATATGCATGATATACTATGTATATAATACCAGATATACATATATATTTATACATATATATATATATATACATATATATATATATATACATATGTCTGCACTCGCATAAAATAACAAACTCAAGTGCGACCCTGCGATAAGCCAGCTACTTAAGGTGGCAATACCGAAAATCGAATACCCTTTTGTTATTCAATATATTCTTTATTAATATCAGTGCGATCTTAACCTCAAAATCGTGTCTGGTTATATGTATTTTATTATAATTAAAGTCAAGTAATTGTTTTTCGAATATACAAACCGACTTGTTTTAATAATGTCTTTAATTATTCCAATATATTTATTTTAGTTTTTGCATATTATATTTTAGGTTAAGTTAATTGTTTTTTTTTTTCAATATACAAACCGACCTGAACTAGCTGTGTCTTTGTTAGATGACAAAATTTATTGTTTATAATTAATTTTTTCAATATTTTTGTTTTAGTTCTTGCAAAAAGCAAATAAATTCTCCAATTTTTAGCCTAGAAATTTAATTTTTCCATTTCTTAAAAATTATATTGTAATTTAAATATAAATAAAAACAAAAACTGTTTAGAAAAAAATTTTTTAAGCTGTTTAGTGAAAATAGAGTATAAAAAATATAGTTATTCCCTTTGCAGAATTGACAGAATCAAGAGAAATATTCCTATATTCATGGTTTTCTCGGATATCTAGAACATTTCCACGATTTCGAATTGAGATTCTGAAACTTCGAATATGGCAATATTGCTGGTTTTTCGGCTATATATTTTTATTTCGAAGATTTCGAATGTGTCGTTGAGATGCTGAATCTCCGAATAGGGCGATTTCGGAAAAGAAAATAATATAGTTTTTTAATTTTTCAATTTCAAATCATAAAGTTCAATGTATTTTAATTATACTCATTTATCTCATTAAAATTACATTAAAAAGCAGATCATAACTCTAATTTCGAATCTAGTTTTTATTTTATTTATGCATATATACTTGATGGTTACATATTTTGTAACAAAATGATAATACCCATTTTGAAACATAAGAGATCTCTTTTTATATATTCATATTCTTTTCATTTTTTCCCCCATTCTTCTTGCACTGATAAAGTCAAGTATCGTATGCAGGCGCTTCGATTGCCCCGTAAAACTCTTTGAAGAAAATGCATTCAACATTTTGAGACCTCGCCCTTTTTGAAGACCCTCTCTTAAGAACGGGTCGCAAAGCATCATGCGGGGTGTTAATTTATGGCAGTTCAAAAGGGCGTGGCAGTTTCTGGGAAAAACATTTTCAAACTGCCAAAAAAAAAAAACAACAAACAAATTCAAATAGACATACGTATGTATCATGACTCATATAAGGAATTTAAAGTTATTCAGTGAAGCTTAACTAAAGTTTCATTTGACTAAAATATTTCTAACACGTCATACCTGATACCTGGCAGGTGTTTTCATATCGCAAAAACTATGCCTAGCTTATCAATAAATAAAAGAAAAATGAAATTGAAATAGAAATAGAAATCCCCCTTTAGGGTTATAAAGTGCCTCGATTTATGTTATACAAATGTGTAAAAAAAATGCTTTTAAAAAACGATTTGAGTTTTGAAATAGATTTAGATTTTTATACAATACTTGCAGAATTATAAGAAATATTACAATTTTTAAAGAAAGTACATCGATATATTCATATATATCTGTTTTAAGGCAACTTAACTTTCAGTTTCAAAGAAATTTGTGGAAATTACCCGGATTGATACTCTATAAAGCTTTCATACTCACGATCAATCGAAAAGTTTAAAGTATTCTTTAAAAATTTAATGGAATGGATTAAAGCAATATAATAATAATAAACATTAAAAAATTGATAACAGCGCAAAAGATATTGTTAAACAGTTTTGTAAAATTGAAGTTCGCAGACTTTAAAGTCCTAAAAATATATTAATATACTATAAATATATAAAATATATTCAAAAGATTAAAAATAAGTCAAACTTAAAAAAAAAAAAGTAAAAACAACAAGAATTCTTAGTAGTTTTGAGCTTAACAACAATGAAATAAAATGAAATTGAGGAAATTTGAACATTTTACTTAATTACACTTATGTTATTATTTTTTAAATATTTACTAAATATTTTTTAAGTTAAGACTACAAACATACTCTACATTTGTAAGGCAGATTTTTATCAAAAATATATAGAAAATATAATATAAAATATATAATATATAGCATTGTTTGCATTAGGCTTAACAGAATATTTTGAGGTTATTTTCGACAGTTCTTAGGCAAATGCTTTGTGTGTGTATGTGTGGGTGATCCACAGGAAACACACAGACACTTATAGTATGTTATATACCATATATATGTATATATGATCAAATGAGACATCCATTGCGGAAACGAAGATGCATTAAAAACGCCAAACACGTTCAACAGACATCAAACATGAAAATAAAAGGGAAAAGCTGCATATAAGTATATTCAAAAAAAAAAAAAAAAAAACCAAAAAAAAAATACATAAACTGACGTTGAAGATGGGCAAAAATACAACATTCACAATGTGAAATTCGTTAATATTCATATGGCATAGAATTAAAGACGACGGCAAGGCTCCATAAAAATGAAATTGGTAAGAGAGGAAGAGGACAAGAGTTAGGAGGGGGGAATTACTTTGATATGGGTTCTCAGCAGGTAGATGGCAATATCCGTATATATAAAGATTTTAATGTAAATTTTAAATAATCATTGTACGAGTATATGAAAAAGGAAAGAAAGTAAAGGCTCAGTGTTTAAAAATACATGTATTTAATATGTTGTTTCCTAATGCCCTACAAAATAAAAAAAAAAACTTAAGAAAGTAAGTATTATTTAAGTGTTTAATCAATTTTAGCAAAAAGTAAATAAATATGTATTTAATTTGAAAATCGATGCAATTTTAACAAAGTTGGGAATACTGAAAATTCGAATGAAGAATTTAGAACTTTTTGAGTACAAATTTGGAATAATACTGCTAAAAAAATTTGTTAAAAATCTTTGATTCAGGAAATTTTTTATAAAAACAATATTTAACATTTTTATTTTTGCAAAAAATATTGTATACCAAAATGTGCTGAGAGAGTAAGGAAAAATCATAAAAATTTCGAAAAAATTATATTTTGTAGAGATTAAAATTTAAATGAAAAAACAGTAGATTTTAAAATCTGTTTCAGTTTGGGCAAAGTTATAAGAGCATTTTTTCGACTTTGGAATATAGTCATGTATATTTTCATATGTATGTATTTATGTATGTATGTGTTGTATATATATATATGTACACATATGAATTTTACATCATCAAAATGCACGAGTATATATTTTTATTTTTGCTTGTTTTAGAGTACATGAATAACTTTAAATGGACATTCGCTGTGTATGTAAACGTTTGTATATTCACAATGCTGTATGTACATATACATACATACTATGTACATAAATGGGTGTGTATTTTCCGGCGTTTTGAAAACCTGGACACACACAGACACACCCACGCATACGCACAGAGACAAAACGCAATCAAAGATAGAGATAGAGTCGGAGAGAAGGGCGCGGTAAGTTCAAGTTCAAATTTATTTGTATTATTTTTTCTTGCCTTATGAGCGTTTTCCGGTCTGGCCCCTTTTTGTGTGACTGTGTGTGTTTGTGTGTGTGCGCGCATGTGGGAGAAAGCCTAAGCTAGTGTTGTATCATAGCGTTCAGAACAAGTTCAATACGCTAAATGAGCGAACTATATACAAACATATGTACATAGCTCAAGCATTCGAATGAGTTAGGCAAATTAATACACTAAGCAAACGAAGGAACAACACAAAAGAAGAATCTAAACAAACGTATGAACTGCATGAACAGCATGAATTAACATTCAATTGGACAACTGAACCTATTGAATTGAACTACAATGTACAACTCTAGCCTGAACTATGCTCGCAAAACATACATACATTTGTACATCCACATAGATAAATGTCTGTATATGTGTATACTCATGTATATTAAAGCGTGACTTATGCGCTTGCGCCCAATCTCACACTCCCTCTCTCTCTCAATCGTGCTCGCTCTCAGAGAGCAGCTCGCTCTTGTGCAATGCCGACTGCAGCTTACCAAATGCAATGCCAAATATGGTTATACCACACGTATGCTACAATTCTATCAAGCGGTCAATAACTCTCTCATTCTCATTCTAATTCTCTTTCACATTTACCAACTCCATCAACAAATACTCGTCTTCTACCGCTACACCTCTGTTTTGACCAGCTGCTCTCATGCTTGTGTTGAATAAATAGTTTATGCTAACGACTATGGACCGTTAGAGCTTTTTTTAATCAGTCGTTCTCACATTCTGTGATAATGCGGTGCTAAAGCATCTGATGAAGCGATATTAAAATGTATAGCAACAATGATGTATCGATCATTAATTTCATTTTTATTTTATTTATATATATATATATATATATTATTAATAATATAATTTAATGTCTATAAAGTTCCTATATTATATAAGAGCCCATATTGAGTTTAACAGCTTTAGTAAATTCTGTTTGAATAAGCATTAACATGCATGCGTAACATTAACGTCACAGATGAAATTACATTATTATCAATCGTTTTAATGATTCGTTAAACAAAATTACCGTAAGAGTTCATTTTGATCATAAAAGCTTAAATGAGTTCGTTTCGAATCATAAATAAATGTTAATTTTATGAATGAATATTAACATTTGCTAATATGTTAATTTATTTACTTGTTACATGTTGCTTTGCTGATGTAGGGTATGATCCCGATTTTACTAATTTAACGCCTAGCGATGTGATCGATAAGATTTCTTTGTGGCAGTGGGGGGAAAGGCGGAGGGAGGATGATTTGTGTACCGAGACCTTAAATGGGCCATATCTCTTAAATACATGTCGGGTTACATACATAAATTGATATGTACGTTTGTACATACAATTATAGATTACACCCGTTTAACAACAATGACAAAATCTCGATATGGTCTGCTAATCCACAATCCACTCAATCCTCTCTCTCGCTCATCCTCTCTATATATAAATATTGCCATCTTGCTCTTGCCCACTTTATGCTGCATTTTGGTTTTCATCGAAAAAGTGAAAACCCATTTGTGTTGTGTCTAAAAAAGGGCATGAAACATTTTATTAACGAAAAGCTAAGAAAAAAACGATAAGTAAAACGAATGCCAAAAAAAAATCAAACAAAAACAAAACAATAGAAAAATAAAAGCTACACTAACAATACAGCTAATTATAACGGTATTGCAAGTCCGCTATATGTGTGTGCATAAGCTAAATACAGCTCTGTCTCCCTCTCTTTACCGTTAAATGCAGCTGTCGGTTTTATTGTGCTCTTGCAACACATTTATGTTTGTTCTCTCAAACTATTTCTCCACCTTTCTCTTGTAACGCTCTCTTATTAAGTGAGTGTCAGTTGGGGTTGCAACGGTACACAAAATTCGCCGCAAATATTTGCCCAAATAGGGGCAAACTTCTGGCAACTGGGGAACGCAACGACGACGCCTGCGTCGCTCTCCGAGTTTGTTTTCTTTCACTACACGTGCAATTTTTCACATGTTGTGTGTATGATTTTTTTCTTCTATTTGTTGCCCTTTGCCATTCTACTGTCATTTTGCCGGCCGCTGCATATTATACGTGTGTGTGTATGTATGTATGTATGTGTGTGTATGTATATATATGTGTGTGTACAGATTTCATTGTCATTGGTCTTAGGCAAACGTAATGTGAAGGTTATTAAGCAATAAGACAAATTCACAGCCTGCGGCTAAGCTTTTCTCAGTTGTTAGGCATTATAATTTCAGTATCATTAATCCCAATAAAATATAAATGTATGTATCTATATATGTACATATGTATGTATGTATGTATGTGTACATAAATGTTTGGAAAAAATAAACCGTTGATAATAAGAATTCAATAGGATGGTCCAATATATATCTGTATATTAATATATATCTGTATATTATTGTAAAAATTAAATTTAAAAAAATGCTGTTTAAAGTCCAAAAAATATTAACAATATATACATATAAATAAAACAATTTATCCCCATCCATGGGCGAAAACTGAATTTCAAACCCCCTTGGTGGTAATTGAGCTACATCCCTGGATAATGGTCCTCCTATATGTTAGATTCCATGTTAATTAAATTGGATTTAGACTTAAATTATCTATATATAAGTCGGGCACTGAATGACTACCTTTATTGTATTAGAAATAATAGTTTAAAATTGAGTTTTTTATATAAAAAGTTATATTCATAAAAAAAAATTTTAAGTAATCAATTCTACTTTTGAGATCAAACTCATTATATCATTCATATATAGATAACAAATTTTCAAGGTTCCCTTGCAAGCCGTAGAAATCGAATGATTCTTGTTTTATTTTTCAATTTCCAAAATGTGTAATGTTTCTATGTAACGATAAAGAAACTAAAACTTATCGATTTTTTTTCTACTGATAACGATAAAAACTACAACATACACATACAAACATAAGTATGGAAGAATTAAAATCATTTCTCATTACCAGTTAATTAGTGTGTAACCGGGGTAAATGAATTTTCTTTAGATGATGTAACTACATACTTGATATTAACCCTGAACTCAACAAATATCTGAGAATAACAACAACAGTTCATGACTAAAATTCTAAATATATATGTTTACAGTTTTTCCCTTTTCTAAATAGATTCATTAGCTTACAATAGAAAAATGATTTATAATGTTTTTCTTGAATGTTGATTGATAAGAAAAAAAATAAATATAAGATCACTTTATTGACGTTTTTACTAAAAGCACCTACGTAATTGCTAGAAAAAATAACTATTATATTTAACCATAACCATATAACATGATAAGATATAGGTTGGTAGAGATAAATGTTATTTATATGTTTTCAGAATTGGTTGTATTACGTACATGTACATATAGTATATAGGTTTTATCTGGAAATACACATAGATAGAATTCCAGTCCAGAACTTTAACTGTTTTCTGGATGAACTGAATGGGTTAGATTGTGGAAAGAAAATAAAAGGTATTCATAACAATAATAATAAACAAGAATACAATTTTGTAATTTTTACTGAAAGTTACAAGTTTATTTATTATTGCACAGACAAAGGTTTCTGGATGAGTTCGTTTGTAGTAATAAAATATGATCATAACAATAATAATAATAAAGAATACATTTTTGTAATTGTTACGGAAAAGTAAAAATTTATTTACAATTCCACAGACACTGTAGAATTTCCAATAGTTTCTGGAGAAATTGCTAAGTTTGATTTGTAGAAACAAAAATATGATCCTAATAATAATAATAATAAAAAATACATTTTTGTAATTGTTACTGAAAGTTACAAATTTATTTATTATAATAATATTAATTTACTTAATATTTATGCCATTTTCAAGCTGAAATCTTTAGATAATTTGATTTATACTTAAATAGAATAACTTGAATACAATAGAACAGAAATTCTCAGAAAAATCTTTTAAAATGACAATGCTTAGAATTAATACATTAATATAAACTAACTTTCTGACTATCTTACAATATTTTCTATATTTAAATTCGCAAAAAAGAGAATAAGCTTGCTACAATATTGAAAAATAATATATTTATTTAATAGTAAAATAAGCATTAAAATGAATAATATTCTCCTTGAAGCAAACACATTGTTTTATGATTATAATAGGCCTTATGTGGCCAGTCAGGTCATTATTGGCATTGGTCATTTAATCTATATCGTAGTGCCGAAGTTGATAAGATTCGGGACTATTATGTAATCACATGAGACTTATATGGAGGTACATTGAATAAAGCAGTAAAGCACCAAAAAAAAAAAAAGGAAATTAAATCTAATAAAAAAATAATAATATGATAAAACTAATAATATTGATAAGGTTCGTCAACTGATTTCAGGGGGTATTTCATTAGCTTAACCCTGAAACTTGAGGTCTATTGCATGTGACCTATTTAAAAACTGAATTGAAGTTTCTATTTGCCCATTCATTCAATGTATATTTTTGTGTGTTTTGCATTGAATTAATTACCTAATTGACTTTTGATTGCATTTACATTATTTTTGTTTTAAAAGAAAGAAATAGCACACAAGGCATGAGACAGCACAGGCAAAGGTCAAGTGTCTTATAAGCCCTTCAAAATGTATATACATACGTACTCGAGAATACGTATATAATGGCATATACTAAGTTTAAAAACAAACAGCAAATATTATAATACACAATCTTTATATTAAGAGCTCTCCTCAAATTGAAGCTAATTTTAAATTCTTTGCGAATAGTCGCTGCTAGCGCCATCTATGGTATTTACAGGATTTTTCAAAGCAGCTCTGTTCCAACATATGTTAAAATTTTAAAATAAAATATTCAGTTAGCAATTGTATTTGATTATTATCTAAAAAGTTATTTTAAAATAAAATTTATTGCTTGCTTATTGATTAAAATGCATTGAAACTGCCATTTTTTCCAGAAAAATAAATTAAATTTAACATAAGCGTAACATTTTGTTTCATTTTGCAACTCTGTTTTCAACTCTATATCGATATGTCGTGCATGTATTTACTCGATGTGTGTTGACATATTGTGACATATCGATATGCGATATATTTAAAAATAGTATCAACAATCATAATAAGTGTGTATATCGCCATTTTAAGGCACGCTTAAGCGTTTCACATTTTGTTTAAATTATCACATATCGAAATGGTAAGTAACCATGATAATTACAAATGTTATTATATACGCTACATACTAAACAATTTTGTTACGCACCCAGCTAAAATCAAATTGCCTGGCCGGGCTGTGTCTGCTGGGGCTTTTGCTTTGGCCAGCGTCCAATGTCAACGGCTATGACAAAGAGATGACTGTTTATGTGGATGCCGGCAAGAAGGAGTGCTTGTATCATAGCGTAAAGGTTGGCGAGGTTATAGACTTTGAGTATCAGGTGATTGATGGCGGTCACGGTGATCTGGACATTAGTTTTGCCCTGCTCGATCCAATTGGATTGGTAATTGTTAGCGATTACAAGAAACCGGAGAATATGCATCAGCATGAAGTGCAAAAGGAGGGCGATTATCGATTCTGTTTCGACAACAGCTTCAGCATGTTCAATCGCAAGACCGTATTCTTTGAGCTGATCGTGGAGCGTGAAGGCGATCAGAATCATGGCGATGCACAGTGGAATGAAGTGAATGATTTGACTGGACTAACACCGGATGAATATTATGATATGAAGGTGCAGGATATTATGGACTTCATTGGACGCATACGCATGCAGTTAACAAAGGCGCGCCAACATCAGGATGTCCTGCGCTCCCATGAGGCGCGTGATCGCAATCTGGCCGAAGCAAATTTCCAAAAGGTCAACAATTGGTCGCTGTTGCAAATTAGCGCCATGATTGGCGTCGGTCTCATTCAGGTGTTCATGCTGCGCAGCATCTTTGAGACTCATGGACGCATGCATCATTTCTGGCGCAAATTGGGCATTTGATGAGGCGATTTGTTTTTTTTTTTTCTTTTTCAAATCAATATTTGATATTTTTAATTTTGTCCTCGCAGCGTTTACCAAAGATGTGGTTGGCTTGCATATAAATCGAATTATGTGAGCGTAAGATAAAAAATTGTTATATATATATAAATACTATTTATATAATACTGTGCAAGTTGAAAACAAATGAAGGAACAAATGAAACGGTTTCAGCCTAATCTCGGCCTTCTTAATTCAAATTCGATATCAGAATGGTCTCAAGCAAAATTTTAAATTTAAATTTTCAATATGATTATTCTTTTACAGGTAGCATATTCGTTGATCTATAAATTTGTTGTTGGTTCTTTTGAAAAACTTACTTTTGGCAAAGTTGTTTTAAATATTTCAAATATTTCTATCAAAATTTAAATTAATTTTTTGCGTATTCATAGCAGTTGAACTTTGAAGTATTTAGAACAACTTTATCAATGTAGTTTTTCAAAACAACCAAAATCAAAATATTTATAGATTGAGATAAAATTTGAAACCTGTAAAAGTTTTAAAAAATTTCTTAATAAAACCATTATGATAGCGGGAAAAAAACTAATAATGCAGTTCGATTTATAAGTTTCGAAATAAGGCAAAACCGTTTCATTTGGGTTTTTTATTTTTAAAGTTGCACAGTGTATTTAGTCACAAAACGAGTGTCAACAGGAAACATTTAAAATTAGTTTATAATTTCATGCGTGTGCTTGGCCTGTGTGTACTATATCCTTACAAATGTGTGGTTGTGCGTGTGTGTGTGTTGTGTGTGTGTGAGCGAATGTTTTGCATTTATTATACAAAAGCAATTGTAATTTGTAAGATTCTAATTCAGGCTAATCCAAAATGATCTTTAACGAATAAAATGTTAAATAGAAGAAATATTGTTTTATATTTTTTTCTTCAAATGATTTTATATCGGTTGTGAGACCAATATAGAAATGTTCTCAATTCAATGGAATTTTTCATTATTATACAAATCTAATACCATTGTACACTCTTTTTCAAATAGAGCGAGTATATTTTCAAGCAAAAATTGAAAATATCGCACAATTTGGTTTATTTTGACAATCAGAAATAAACATCAGGTAATAGTTTAAAAATTTTTAAGAGCACTGCAATTATATTTCACACAGCTATACTATACTATTGGTAGCCTATATATATTTTTGAAATGATTTTATATTGATTGTGAGCCCAAAATTCCATGGAATTTTTCAATATAATACAAATTTAATGCCATTGAATACTTATTTTTAAGTATAGTGAGTATATTTTTAAGCATTAAAATATATAAGAACTTTCGCATCATATTTAAATTTGGCAATCTAATTCAGAAATAAACATCAGATGGTAGTTTTATAATTTTTAAGAGCTATTATAAGCCTATTTTTACCATAACATGGTAGCTATACAATTTAGTGGTCCGATCGGGCTGATTTTGACATACAAGAAACATACGATATAAAATTTCATCTGTGCCAAGTCTTATCAAGATAGCTTAAAGATAAAGCAGACATCGAAGCAGACGGACATGACTATTTCGACTCAGCTCTTCGTCCTGACCAAGAATATATCTACTTTATGGGGTACAAAACTATGCATAACATATTTCGAGACAAAATTATAATACTCTCTTGCAAGGGTATAAAACCGAATACGAGTATCTCTTAAATTTTCCATACGTATATTGTCTATACAAACATTTAACTGTAAGCTTTACTTAGAAAAGAAAGCAGCTCTAGAAATATGACTTTAAATCACTTTAGATTAGTTTGCAGATTTTAATATGTTGGCCAATAAATTATTAAATTTTTGGCCAATGTTATCATACACTTAAGGATCTATAGTAGGAATATTAGAGAAAATTAATAGTGAATATTTTTCTGTAACACTTTGATGGTTGTCAATCAATTTAACTGCTCAACTTAGGATTGCTTAATATTTATAAGATAAGTATTTTGAGCTAAGAGCAAAACTCAGCCTTTTCGGTAACTGTTGATTCTAGACATGGATGAACCGCAACATTCTATAGCATTAGAGCATTATTTTATATATGGTACATTCTATGGCTTTAAAACATTCCAAATTGTCGTTATACCTTACTCCTTAGTCTTGGCACATTCCATATTTTATAGTATTTTATACAATCCTCATTCGCTGTTTGAATGTTTGAATTTCTACTTATGGTCACTTCAAATTAAACTTTTTTGGTTTCAACAGATTTTTTCCAATTTAATTTACTAAAAAAAAAAAAACAGATCCATATTATTACTAGGCATGGTATTTATTGAAATTTCCGCTTGCGACGGGCAGTATGTAGTAGAGTTTCGTGTGTGAAGATTTTTGTTTGACTGCTCCACACATTGATGCTGGATAAAAAGCGTCGCTACCAAAACAGCTTTTTAGCCTTCCGTCCGAATTTGTATAACGCTTAAGCTTAGCCAGCCTTATTAAGGCGCTTCTGGCGCTCGAGTAGCCGACGTTCACGTTCAAATTCCTTCATGCGCAGCACATAATCCTCATATTCGCAGGTGAGATAATCGTGCTTCTGGTGCGCGCACTGATAGACAAAGGGGAACTTGTCGGCGCGGCAGGACTGATAGGTGAGCAGCTTGTGGGCACAATAATCTCGATCTTCTAATGGCAGCTTGGCTGATTCCATCTCCTCCTGGGTAGCAATCATGACGCGTTCCTTGCGCGATTCAAAGCCCAACATGGGATCAAAGCTGGGCACTACGTCCGGCCCGGGCATTACGTCCGGTTTCATATAGTGGGTTATAGCGTTGCCCATGCTGTACAAGTAACAAAAATGTTATTAAATGCACAGAAATTGCAATAAAAATAACAAATATTAAATTACGTAAAATGTTTTTCGTTGCTGTTGCTGCTGCGGCGCTGCTGTCAGGTTCAGCTGTTGTTGTTGTAGGCTGTTTTGACAGCTGCTTGTAAAACAGGGCTGCATTCAACTAAATTATATTTGTAAAATATCGACTGGTATCGATGGTACAAAACAAATATTATAAAATAAAGCGAATAAATTGACTTACAATTAAAAATGTAACAAATCATTTTAAACAAATTAAATAAATAATGGGCTATAAATGTGTGCCGCATTATTATCGGCAGGGTCGATTGTTATCAGCATGACTATCGAAAGGAATGAAAGGTCCTGTTGCAACATATCGATAAATTTATGGCAACTCAAAAGACAGTGGTGCAATCATACAACAAGAAATATGCATTAAGTTCCGCAAGTAGAATAGTTAAATATTAGTTATTTTTATCAAATTTTGTGCAATAAATTTTAGCCAAAAACAAAGCTGACAAGTGTCCAGTTACTTAAGTTATAATTATTTAGTTCTACGCGCGCGTTTTCCCAAACACAAAGTGAAAAGAAAAGTTTTTTTTTTCGGCGGTGTTAACGGTATAACTATAACGGCACATACATATGTACATATATATATAAACGAAAAAGAACATTTTTTTTCGTACATATGTAAATGTGTGGGTGTAGGTGCGCGCATACATAAAATCGATACGGTGTGAAAAACGCATTTTGCAAATATTATTTGCTGCGACATAGTAAATAACAATGGTTGGCTTATTAAATCCAATGAAATATGGCGATCATTTCTATGAATTGTATACAAGCAATACACGCAGGTAAATGTAAATAAAATATAAATGTGCACAATGGACAATAATGCGGCTCTGGCGGCATCGTCGTCGCCGTCGCCGTTGCATTTCATTTGGGGTTGAAAAATCGATCGATTTGCCTGCAAATATGTATGTAGGTCTTCAACCCCTAGCATTGGCGGCGACGGCGACAGCGGCGCCCGTTTAACGCCAACGCATGTTTACCGGGGGTTGAAATTGGCGCCTGCTCTTGTTTTTGCTTAACAAGTGGGCAGCCCTCGTTCAATAACAGCTGATCGATAACAGCTGTGTGCTGCCAATCGAATTGCTTGCCGCGACCTGCATTAATTTGTTTGTTGTTAAATCGATACGCTTAATTAAAAATGCTAGTGTTGAGTTTATTATTAGTTGAATTTAATGTGAATAAATTTAATTGTACATTTTTATTTAGTTTTTTTTTCGGATTTTCATTAACTTGCTCAGAAATTCATAAAAATGTCTATAAACCATAGAAAATTAGTTATTATTGTATTGTATGAATTACAATAAAAATAAACTAAGTTGATTTGATTTGAATATAAGCACATATGTACAGAAAAACAGAATTTATATTGCCATTTAGAGTAAAACATTTCCAATTTGTTTGTATATTTAAATTAACAAATTTAGATTGTGTGTATTTTCAGAAAGGGGAAATTTCACTTATGTGCCTAGACACAGCATTCTAGGAAGCGATTTATTATTTGTTTTTGATCTAAATGTGTTAAATAAAATAAGAAAATTGCTTTCGTTACTCGACAAGCTATTTTAGTGCTAAAGTATGTAATAAATATAATACCCTATTATTGCAATTTTTGCATAAAAACAGTTTGACATTTGAAAGGGAAATAAAAGGGAAATTTAACTAAACATTTTACTTCTTGTAAAGACGCATTTAGGCATTTTGTGTAAACTCTGTGTAAACATAATAATTTTGCAATATTTGCATAAACAAATTAAAATTTATAACTTTACCTGCTTATTTATTAATGCTCTCTCTCTCTCTTTTCGCTCCAATTCCTAAATAGAAAACTGCAAAATGAACGTAAGGCGCTCACAAAACGCAAAAGCCGCAAGGAGAAATCAGCAGCGGCAATGGCAGCAGCCGCTGCGGCAGCTGTACTGGATGGGAATGGAGGCGGCGCTGCTGGTGGCATTGTGAATCCATTGGATCCGCCATTGGTGAAGGATCAATTGTTAATAATGCCAGCATTTCCAGTGGCACACATTGAGCTCGATCCAAATGCATCGAAATTTGCAGTATTTTCAGCAATACGCTCTACAGTGTTGGAGGCGGAAACACGCTTTGCATTATTCCACGAGGGCAACGCACAAGGCGCCATTGTGGCGGCAAATGCATTAAAAAAATGGAGCGGCAATATGGGCTCCTCATGCTGTCTTGTGTGTGCTGGCAGCTGTATGGTTAGCAATCTTGTCGATTGTTCTTGTCATGCGCCACTTGCCATTGCCGGCATTGGACCAGTTATTGGCGCTGGTGGCGCTGGCGGAGCTGGTGCAGCGGCCGCTGCTGCTGGCGTTGTGGGACCCGCGGATAAACGTGCCACAAATAGCGCCAATAGCGACGCCGATTCAGACACCGATGAGCCCGAGGAACGTGAGCCTGTATATGCCACCGTGCCGCTTATTGTGGGCGCCGGTCTACGTAGTCTATTTGAGCTAATTGCGGACGCTAGACACATACAGCCGTTGCTGTGCACCAAGGCGCTCAAGGCATTGCTCGATGTCATCCAGGGTCAACAGCCGGAATCATTTAAACTCGAACCAGAAGAACTTATCAATCCACTGTACGACCTGTTGCTAGATTTGGCCACAATGCCGGCGGCAATAAGCTCCACCACCGGCGCCGAGGCCAATTGGTCGGCCATGGCCTGTGCCGGCTTGTTGGGCCTATGTATTGCCCGTGGCGATACGGGCAAAATGCTTAAAGCCATTGCCGCCATGCTCATGTCACCCAGGCAGCTATCCTCACAGATTGTACAACTGCCCGCCGTGCTGGCGGCACTGCAGCATACGGTGATCAGTGCGGCGCTTAATAAACCAACTCGTCCTGATTTTCATAGTCATGGTGTGCCGCATAATTCCCAAATTGATGAGGTGGGTATTAAAATATTAAGGAATTTTGTTTCATTCCTATAAATCAATTATAGTTAGATAAATATTTAAAGTTTCTATTGTCTAGAATCGCAAATAGACAGATATATTGGAAAATAAATCAACTTTTGCTTATCAAAAGATTTTCCCAAAAGATTTTTGCGTTCCAAAACAAAATGATCTATGCAATTTATTAGATTTAAATGACTTTAATTCAAAGTACATAATCTTAAATCAATAAATAGTTTAAAGTTTATTTTATATTATAATATATAAAAAGAAGCAGAAGTTTTCAAATCGGTATATACTTAATGTTATAAAGCCAGTTTACTCAGCTTAGAGCCATCATAAATAATAATACAAATATTTAAATGATTTCCAAACCAAAATTTCTTAATCATACAAATGTAAAAGAATTTTTTTCATAATTCAAAATGTAAAGAAGAAATTAGATCAGGATGGAATAAATAACATTTTAGCTCGAATAAAAAATCAAAATAGCTAAAAATGAAGAATCTTTCGCTTAAAATATATTAAATAGTATCCAATTTAAACTATATTATAGATAAACATAAAATAAGAACAGGATGAAATAGAGAATCTTTTGCTTAAAGGATTATTTGATATCCAAATCAAATTATTTTATAGCTGTTTATTGAGCTGTACATTTAGTGTAGATTTGTTGCATTATTTTAAATAAATATTTATATAAATATATTTTTATATATTTTTGCAGTTTACATTAAAGCTGCCCACACTATCAGCTGCGGTGCAACAGACTACACCAGCCATGGCCTGTGATGGTGTCTTTGTCTATTTGCTTTATGGTGGTGCATTGTTAAAGATTGGCACTGGATTTGGTGGCTCCTATAAGGCTCACATTTATGCACAAAATGATGAATTTACACGGGAACGGAATGCCTGGCTGGGCTTTAGTGCTGGTCAATTATATTATCGACGTAATTGCAAACGCAGCGCCGATCAATTGCAACTGGTGGGCATGGATACATTGGCCATTAAAACAATGAATCCATTGAATATGCTCTCAATGCGCGAAGGACTCAACTATGTACTCTTCACAGATGATGATGCATTGCATGCTATATGCAGCAATCGGGATGTAAGTTTGTAATATATATTTTTTTTTCATTTATTTATTAACATAGCTATCTGAGAGCTATATAGCATTTGCTTTAAGTATATTGTAATAATATTAGATGCAGTGTAAAGCTGACAAATCATGGATTGTAAATATATATCTGCCGGTGATTAAGCTATTAAAAAAATATGAAAAAAACGCAGTTGAATTCTCAATGTACACTACCGCATATGGCATATGCCATGCCATTATGCTATCGCCTAAAACCGGTTAAGAATTCTAAGCGGCAACAAATTTAAAACTACAGAATAAAAAGTGGTTTGCTCAAATTGCATAAAATTCAAAAATAATCGTTATTAATTGTTTTAAGCAAATAAACTAACTAAAATTTCTTCTGCAATTCTGTAGCAAGATTTTAATTTATTTTTTTATAATTTGAAGCTTTAATTTTGAGTGAAGTAACGAACATTTTTTTAAGTTTAATTTTTTATTTATTATTTATTTATTTTGTGCTCTATTTCCTTTATTATGTTACATTCATTAAAGCTATATATATAATCAATTTATACAGAGTTTAAGATTTTCTTTACAACAGAAATATTTGATATTGTTTTTTTTATTTTTAAGTTGATTACGTTTATTTACAAAAATTATGTTTGACATGGAAAATTGTGGGAGTTAAACCTTGATTTAATTAAGTGAACTAACTAACTAACTTAAGTGTATATTATTATCATGTAAGAACTTGATGAGTTCATCACGTTTATGTTTTACGACACGGGCATTCCATGCCACAATAATTTAAGTTTTATTTATTCTTTATTTAGTCTTACTTAAAATCATGTTCATTGCCTGCGTTTTAAAATTTCGAAAATAATACTAGTAATCATTTAATTTGTATGAAAAATTTGCCAAAATAATTATCTTTATACATAAAACTGATTGACTGGCTGACTGATTGGCGACTCATTGCCAGGCCAAACGTTAAAAGCTAAAAACCTGAAATTTATGGCAATAGTTTCTTATTATATCGTATGTTGGCACTCTGAAAAAATTTTATTAAAAATATATCGGAAAGTGGGTGGAAAATGCATTTGAAATTATATAGAAATCTCAGCTGGAAGTTGACATATAAGTATAAAAAATAAAACTTACAATTGTTACGTTTCCTGGTCAAAACTAAATCAAAAACGAAATTTAGTTTAAGTTTAAATGAATATTTGAAACTGACTTTAATTAATGTTTTATCTTACAGGATACGCTGGTGGTGAAGAAACTGAATCTCTATCATAATGGTTACAACAGTGAGCCGCCGCCATTTGAGCTGCCGCTGCAGCTGGCACGCAAGAAATTTCGCACTTTGGGCTATGCGGCCTTTGAGGATGAGCTGCTCAATCAAGTGCAGATCCAACGTATACAATCGGCGCATAATAGCTTTGAGCCCAAACTGCCGGCACCGTGCCGTGATGCAGATGTTTTGGGCATGGCATGTGGCAAAGAATTTGGATTGGTGCGTGCCAGTAATGGGCGTGTCTATTATTATGGCAAATCGGCAGCATTGGGACTTAAATGCGTTGGCCGAACGCCCACACTGAAGCTAACCGAATTGATTGTATCAAAGGCAGCGCATATTGTTCATGTTGCCGTTGGACATGATGGCATACATGCGCTGTTGGTCAATGATGATGGCACGGTTTATTTTGCCGGCACTGCGCGTCGTGGTGAGGATGGTGATAGTTCGAAAAATCGTAGAGCGCCAAAGGCGGTTAAACCCAAAAAGATGACCAAAATTGATGGACATGTTGTGGTGCATGCGGCATGCAACAATGGCACCTCGGCATTTGTTACCAAAACGGGCAAACTAATCATGTACGGCAAAGATACAGCGCATTGCGATTCGATGGGCTTTGTCAGTGAACTGCTCGATCAGCATATAACCAAAGTGGCGCTAGGCAAGGCACATTGTGTGGCACTCAGTGCCAAGGGTCAACTGTTTACCTTTGGCCTTAATAATAAGGGTCAATGCGGTCGTGTCTTTAACAAAATGATGCCCGTCAAAGATGTGCCCAGCACATCGACCGTCTATTCATTACTTGGCCAACAGGCTGAAAAGCTGGGCCGCAAACTAGATTTATCAACGCTCTGCGACTATGATGATCACAGTTTGGTGCAGGGCCAATGTCGTGTGTGTGTCATGTGCCGCGAATGCACTGGCTACAATGTCAGCTGTGTTTCTGCTTTGAATGTGCCGCTGGAGCAGCGTCTAGCCGGCAGCATATGCCCCTGTGGCCACGGCGATGCAGGTTGTGCCAAGTGCGGCCTATGCGCTGCCTGCGTTTCTCTGCAGGAAAACGAAATTGGTAAGTTTTAATGTTTATTACTGTAGTCACAGTTCTTATTGATCATCATTGTTTTTTTATGATTACAGCAGATGCCAAGGTTGAGGTGAAGCCGCTGCCTGGCGAACTGCAGCGACAGCAACGCTCCAAGACTTTAATAATGCGACGCAAGGAAAAGAAACCATCGGACCTGGAGACAGGCGCTGCAGGTGGCGGTGGTGGTACACCCACCGATTTAGAGAAAGATCCACCGCGTGTGGCACCGCTGGCACCACAACTACTACAATTTCCCAGCCTCTCACCGGTGGTGCAAGTGGCATGTGGCCTACACCATACCGTTTTACTAACACTTGTCGGCGAGGTCTATACCTTTGGCAGCAATCAATATGGCCAGCTGGGCTCTGGTGATCTGCAGCCTGTTAGTGGCCCAGTGCGCGTACAGGTGCAGGGCGCCATTAGCCAGGTCGCTGCCGGCAGCAATCATACAGTGCTGTTGACCCACAAGGGTGTCGTCTTTACCTTTGGCAACTATCAGAAAGGTCAGCTGGGTCGCTTGCCCAGCGATTATGGCCAAAAGCCGGTGCTTATTGGACCTGTTGCCCAGCCGCAGCCGCAGCAGCAACAGCAACCACAGGAAGAGGTAGCTACACCACCGGAAGCTGTTTGTCTGTTGCCTGGTAGCTCCAAGGAATCATCTATCCTAATACCGCCCAATACAGCGGCCCTCATAGCGCAACGTCAAAAGTTTCTATGGAATTGTGCACCCGGCGCTGTCTTGTAAGTTGCTGTAAAGTATTATAATAGATTATTTGATTTAATCATACTTTGCTATTCTATTTTTAACAGCGGCCTGGGTCCCACTTATGGCAAAAAGGTTACCTGGATCGGTGCCAATGGCGACCAGACTTTCATCAAAATTGATGAGTCGCTGATCACCGCTCAAATGTTGCCCAAAATGCATGTTGTGGCCAACAAAAAAACCATATGTTAGTATAATGAAAATGTTTGAAAACAATTTAATATTTTTAATTTTCTTTACATGTATTTATTTATTATATTAATAACATTTGTTCTCTCTTCACACAGTATTGATTCCTAGCATACCGCTCTCATTTCAAACGCTCTCCATAAATCGCAGTGATGGCAGTTGTACTCCACATTATCATGGCCAGGCAAACTTTGCCCAAATGCTGCAGACGCAACCGCCACTTGGACAGCCAGAGATTAATCGAAATGTTGACTTAGCCACACCGGTGGCAGAGCAACCGTTGCCCCATAGCAGCACCACAGCTGGTGTGCCCATAAATGAGCAAATGTCGCGTAGCATGCACGAGGCACGTAATCATATATTTGAGGAGCAACAGCATCAACATTTGGAGACAGCTCTGCCACTAAGTGTGGCATCACCGCCAAGACAAAGACGCGCCCGGCCGCGTCCAGAGGCAGCCCAAGCAGGTCCAGCATCGCCAGAGCAACAGCAACAGCTGCCACTGCTGCCGCCGGCACAAGTAGCCTTTGCTATGGATCCTAGCTACAATGTCCTGTGGGTATTTGATGGCGGCTCTCGAAAGTTGCGCTGTCACAATGTGGTTGCCAGCGAAATTTCCGACTGTGATGTGGTAAGTGGAAATGTGTTTTATAAATATCTGTGTGTTCAAAATTTAAGCAGTGCTTTAAAAAAAACCAGAAATCTTAACTTTGAAAACATTTTCAACTATGTAAACCTAGATATTTTTGAAGCTAGCGATTAATTTAACAACATCAATAAATTGAAAACTTGAATTAAATATTGGTATATTTTGTAGTGCGCAAATATAAAAAAAAGTCCAAAATCAGAAATTAAAAGGGTTTGTAATAAATTAAACACTTTAAAATTATAATTGAAAATTCGAATTTCCGAGCGTGAATTTATTTTTCTTTTTTGAGCACAGGAAATTTTTAATTTAGTTTTATTTTGTTTGAGCAAAATGAAACTAAAAAGTAACTAAAATTAATAAACTATATTCACCGCTATATAATAAAAATGATTAAAATTTATATATAATAAAAATAATTAAAAAAAAAAAACTTCTATGTATTGCACTGGGTTGTTACCCTTTTGTTTTCTTGTTTTTATTAATAAAATTCACTAAAAATAGAGTTTTAAGTGTTTGGAGTAAGCTTACTCAATTTTTTTTTTATTTACATACAATAGAAAACCTTCAAAAATTTGAATTTTTTAGAAATTAGAATTAACCTAAAAACCAAGTGGTTCCAATTTGTATATTAAAGCTGGTGGTATGTAAAGTGTTGCATACTTACAGGCGCTGTTTATTGCACACCATTGCGCATATAATTCTCAACAGATCTTAGCAAAAAGTATATAAGACACAAAGGTTTCCTTAAATTAAATTTTCTTTTTTGTTTTAAAGTCAAATAAAAGCAACAATAATTTTTGATATTGTTAGCATTTTCAAATTAAATATTACAAAATAAATGGAATTATCTAAATTTAAATTTTCCTAAAATCTAACAAAATAACTTGAATATAACACAATTGTTTTCTAAAAAATCCAATATTTAATTTAATAATTTTCATTTTTCTTACAGAACGCGGGCAATTATCGTGCACTACTTTCACCGGAATTATCATTGCCCAGCAAACCGGAGGCGCGTGTCTCACGTTCGCAGGGTTCGTTAAATTTATTGGCTTGCTTGGATATATTAACATCGGCACAGGATAATATACCCGGTTGCTTTGAGCAGGCGCTGCCCAAGCAGCCGCATCAAACGGCCGAGGCCCAAAGCGGTGAATATCAAGTGGTAAATCGCTTTGATAACTTTGGCGGCGGTTGGGGTTACTCCGGCCATAGTGTGGAAGCCGTACGCTTCTCTGCCGACACGGATATTGTGATTTGTGGCTTTGGCATGTTTGGTGGACGTGGTGAATATAGTTGCAAGCTAAAGCTATATGATTTGGGCGCCGATGGTGGTGGCTATGAAAAGGAAGGCATTATGCTTAGTGAAACCAAGGAGGTGCCATATGAATGTGCCGCACGCAGCAAGCATCATATATTATTGCCCAAACCTGTGAGTGCAGCGGCTGGACGTTGGTATTTAGTCTGGGCACGCATAGCGGGACCCTCATCGGATTGTGGGTCCTGTGGCCAGGCATCTGTGACAACAGAGGATCAGGTCGTCTTCTCATTCAAGTCCAGCAAGAAGGCTAACAATGGCACCGATGTCAACTCTGGCCAAATACCAGCTATATTATATCGTCTAGTTACTCAAGATTGTAAACAATCACCGGCACCACTCGATGCTGATCCCGTGCAACGAATTTCACGTGCTTTTGCCAATAGTGTTAGCCGTGAATGCTTCGAGAGTCTTGTTGTGCTGCTCAGCTGGTCCTGGGAGTGCTTCAAGACGCAGTTGCGCGAACAACGCGATCGTGCCCGTCCTCTGCAGTTGCAGCAAACTCTACAGTATCTTGGCTATGTCAATAAATCATGTTTGCGTTTATTGCGCAAATATACAAATGAAATATATCCACAACGCTCCACTGCAACATCAGCAGCAGCTGCCGCTGCAGCCTCCAATGCAGCAATGGGTGGTGCAGTTGCCGCTGCACTTGCCAAGCTTCAACAGAAACCAAACAGCAAAGGTAACATTTATTGGTAAATGATATTAACTAAATATTTTAATAACTCTATATATATTTTACAATTTACAGAGAAGAGCACAACTCGAGTGCTAAACAATGCTGGTAAATTTTTGGGTGAAGCCGCAACTTTGCCCGCTTTGGGCTCTGGAACGCCGGTGGCACGAAAAACGAACATGGAGAACATTCAATTGGCCGAATGCATTGGCAATGTGCGTGCCCTGCTTATAGGCATCTTTTGTGATGATATTTTCAAGGATATTGCCACAGATGAGGGTGAGTTTGCATATTTTTAAGGTAGATCAGATTTTTTTTTTGTATTCATTTTTGTTTTATGAAATGAACAATTAAATAACGATAATTTTGCTATATCATTTATTTATTTACGTGATTGAATAGTATACAAAAAATAATATAATAAATAAAGAAAAAGCACCTCGAATTTGATATATATTAAATACAAACCAAACTCCGATTTATATTTGAAAATTAAATTTTTTTTTGTAAATCAATCAAATCAATTAAAATACATTCTTTTTTTATTTTATCATATTATCTTACGGTATGACTTTTAGTTGCTGTGATTAAAATGATTAAATTGCTTGAAATAGTATCATAAAAACATTTCTCCATAGAAAATTTCAGTTTTGATAAAGAATATAGTAACACGGCGACATGGGCTTAGTCAAAATTCATCTACAACTTTTTTATAGCTTAATGTGGCAAATTTAGTATTTATTCTTCAAAAGTAAACCAAGAGAGCCTAAAAAATAATTATTAAAATTTTAAAAAATAATTTATTTACACATACTGCCTAATAAAGGTAAAAAAAAGTATCCAAAATTTAAAAAAAATATGTATTTTATAAAGAAAAAAATATTTAATTTTCCGACTTTCTGATAAAGGTACAAAAAATGTATCAAAGGAGCATAATTTTTAATAAATAATAAATATGTATTTAAAATTAATTACAACAATAAGAAACCTACAAATATGTACACATTTTTATCAAACATATTTTTTAATTTTAAAAATACATTTTTCAAGTTTATCTTGGTTCTTTTATTGATTCAACATTTGCCTATAAACATGTTAAAGGAGGTTTTTTAAATTTATTTTTTTGTTTATTTAATTCGCAATTCAACAGAATCAACATAATTTTTTTCCTAGTTTAAAATTAAATTAAATTTCTATCATTATAATTTTCTTACAATATACGATTTAATATATATATGTTGTAAGGTGTTTTATGATTTAATTTAAAATACTCGTTATTTAATTGTCATAATAATACATTATTACATCGCACTATAAAAGCCTTGCTAATTGTTCTTAAATTTTTTTGCAGGCTACGCTTTGGTGCTGGAAATCTTGGATGAATGCCATTTAAGTTTTGTGGCCTGCTTTGATGCATTCTATCCAACATCATCGCTAAAATGGAACTGTCTGTGCGATTTGTTAGCTCAAATGGATCGTGGTCCCTTGCATTCACGTCTATTGAGTGCCATATTGGCCGGTTTATGCTCACCAACTGTTAAGCTACGTGCAACATTCTCTTTGCTAAATGCAGCTGGCAATGAACGTCAATCGATTATAAGTCCAAGTGATAATTCTGGTTTGCCCATGTTATCATCAACGGAGGCGCATCAATATCCGATATTGGTGGAACAAATGATTTATCGTACACAGCAGGAGAAAAGTGATTTTCTAAGCAATTCATGGACATTTAAGGATGTGCTAGTACGTCTGCTGGACATTATTGCGGGTCCGATCAAGGCACGCATTGAGACCATTTATAATCGCAGCCTGGGCGGCGGTTATGCGGTTAAGGAGTGCATCAATCAAGGATTAATTGATAACTGTTGCCATCTATTGGCACGCGTGCTGGCCGAAATTGTCTATCAAACGGCATTGGGGGAATATGATAAATTATTCCTACCACCACGCACTCTACACTCGACTGGCTCAAGATTTGCACGCTGCGATTTGAGTCGAACATGGAATACGGGCAATTTTGGACCAGATGCGATTGCCTTCTCTGTGGATCGGCCGGGCATTGCGATTGCTGGTGCCATGATCTATTCCGGTTCGGGCAGCTATGATTATCAACTGGAGCTGTTATATGATAATACAGTTGATTTGCAGCCGCAACATAAATGGGAAACATTGGAATCCATATCGGGCAGCTATGATCAGGAGGCGGTGCATAATGATTTGGCTGAAATTAAATTTGAACATCCAGTGCATATTAAGGAGCATGCACGTTATGCATTACGCTTATGCTCTCAAGGTGCACGCACCTGTTCCGGCGATTCGGGTATGCCCAGTGTGCGTGGTCCTTGCGGCGTTAGCTTTCATTTCTATGCCTGTGATTTGAGCTTCAATGGTACCACACCGGCACGTGGCCAACTGCCCAGCGTATTGTATTATAGCACACCAATTAAACAGCAGCAACATGGACAGCATAATCAACATAATCAACATAATCAGCATAATCAACATATTCAAAATCCGGATGTGGCTAGCGTTTCGGGCATTTCTGGCGGTGTTGCCGCTTGCTCTGCGGATGCAGCTGCTCATGCGGCCGCCGTTAGCAGCGAGATATCCACACGGGATACGGCATTGCAAATAACCGCTGATATAACTAAGAAATGTACGGAACTATTGATATTGGCACGCAATGCCATGGCCGCATCATGTTCGCCCACAGATAACTCATCATCGAATCATACACAGACCATTGATTCGGAGCACAATATAACGCCCATTGAGGAGCATATGGATATCAATTGGGCTAATAATTCACGCACTGCAGCCATACCTGTTGTCGTTGATCCACAGCTATCGACAACGGCCAGAGATTTGGGCAAACGCATTGAATCCTTCTCCAAGGGCATTATGGAAACACTGAAATTTGACAAACGCTCAACGAATCCATTTGAAATGGAAATTGAAATTGGTGCCACAGAGATTGGCGTTGAGGAAACGGCAGAGTTGAATTTTTGTAATGTTCAGTTGGAGGCTAAACTCAATGGCAATGAACGGGCTGAGTATGAATTGGCGGTGGAGCAGCCGCAGCTTGTTGTTGTCGAGCAGCAACAGTTGCCGCTGCAGCAGCAGTTGCCACATCAGCAGCAGCAGCAACAGTTGCCACTGCAACAGCAGCAGCAGCAGCCAACATTGCCACAACAGCAATTGCCAACGCAACAGCAGCAACAACAGTTGCCACAGGCACAACAACATCAGCAACAACAACAACAACAGCTGCTGCATTCCGATTCCGATGAGGCAAATGTTGTTGGCAGCGGTGTTGCTGCCATGCAACTGCTTGAAGTCTTCAATTTGGCTGCGTCGAATATGTTTCATACGCTGTTGCCGCTGGTCTATGCCCACATTGCCAATTTGGCTTGCAGTGATCCCAAGAGTTCAGTGCAAATACTTGGCTTAATTAAGGAAATCTTGCCACATATTGCTGCATTGAATCAACTGCATGTATCCAAGGAGCAGCATAATGAACAATTGCGCCTAGATGCGGCACCACAGCAACAGCCAACGCCCGCGAGCAGCACCACCAGCAATCATTATTGTGTTGTCGAAAGTGAACATCCATATCGAAGTGCCAGCATTAGTTGCTATCGTGTTGAATTTCCACCCTGTGTACAATGGTTAACAATTGAATTTGATTCCCAATGTGGCACAGCACAGTTGGAGGATTATCTATTGCTATCGATACCTTTGCGTCCAACGGTTGTGGCACAACCATGTCAAGCTGCTGCCGCAGCTGCTGCCGCTGCTGCTGCTGCCGCAAGTGCTGCCACAGCAACTGGCGAGGATTATTATGATATGCTGGATAATAATGTAAGTGGCAAACGTGGTGCCAATTGCCATAATGCTCAGCTGCTTATGAGCAGCTGTTGTCGTGGCTCAGACACATCAAATGCTTCGCTTTTACGCACATTGGATTCAGTGGAGCATGATTGGATTGTGGTTAAAAAGTTTAATACGTAAGCTATTTAATTGCTTTATTATTGAGTTGTATTTTTGAATAACAATCTATATATTTGTACAGCGCTTCCAATTGGCTACAAAATGTACTCATTCTGCCAGGCAATTGTGTTGAGTTCTCTTTGGAAACTGCATCGTTATATGCCCAGGATCCGCATAATAATCGCTTTGGCTTTAAATGTCTTGTTGTGGGCTATGACAATCCCACAGCGGTAAGTATAAATTCAAACACATTATGCTGCATCACTTGAATCTATTTATTACAACATATATCTCTGACTCTTTCAGATTAATGCCAGCAATTCGTGTCTGATACGTTTGGAACAGGAGTTGGCATATTTGGGAGGCATGTGCAGCGCTAATCTCATGAAAAAGGATCTTAATTTACCAGGTAAGCTTTCATATATATATAGTTGAATTGATTTTCTTTAATACTTTTATCTCTTGCAGATGACAAGGACATTGACGATTTGAGCGGCATTGAGGAAACAATTAGCGCTCATCATACGCTACTTTCTAAAGGTTTTGCATTATCCGAACCACAATTAACCGTACATCAGGCATTGGAATCTTATTTACCCATTGGGTAAGTCAAAATTTGATTTGACTGAATCTTTTAGCTTTATATTGATTTGGGTTTGTATTGAAAGCACTTAAAAGAGGAATATAAAACTATAAAATTGAGTTCCTTTTAAAACGAAATTTTTTCTATTATATTAAAGACAAACATTGAGCTTTGTGATTATTTCTGTGTCATATTAACATTAATGTCACATTGTATCATTATTAAATACCCTTAAAAATATCTTTTAAATCTTTGAACACACTGTTTTTCTCCTTGTAAATGGGGCTATATAATGTTATACTTTATATACTTTATATCATCTATATTTTATACTTTATATAATTCTGTAATATTATCAGGTGTCGTGGCAATAATAAGATTTCTCTGCTGTGTTGTGTCTACTTGACAATTTTAATATTTAATAATAATTTAATAATATATTTAATTGCCATTTCTTGTACTAACAACGAGCATAAACTAACCATTCTTTGTTATGTTAACAATATTTTTATTAAGAACATATTTATATCAAAATGAATCGAGTTTTCAATAGAGTTGTCCAATAAATTCCAAAATCAGTGCTCTCCATATCCTGAAACAGTTTCAAATGTGTCATAAATATTTGAAGCTTATATAATTTCATTAGGCTGTTTCTATACTTTCACTAAAATTAAGAAATATAACGTTTCCTTTTTACGGGACAGCTTTGTTTGTTATCCAGAATAAATAAATAAGTAAATAAAATCAGTAAAAGGTTGTTATTATATTAAATTCACATCTTATGTCAAATGTATTACTTTACAGTAAATAGTTTAATAAAACAATGTTACGAGTAGCTTATGAGTTTGTTATCCAGATTGTTATATTATTAAAATAATCGTTTTCCCTACGAGTGAAGTTTCCAAAGTCCAAATAGTAAGTAATTTTATGAAACTAATATGTGATAAGATTTAGTATAAAATAATTAAAACACGGACCGCAAAAAAGGACTACAAAAATATATTCATAAGCTCTGCGCTTTTCTCCGATTATAACTACTAATATTTAAATTATAATAAAATAAAATAATCGTTATTAATTCAGTTATATTTTTCAGCTCAAAAAATAATACTTAAAGTCATGCAAATATTTTTTTTTTAGCTTCATTTGACAACGTTAATATTTATTCTTAATAAGTAGACCAACAAGAACAAAAAAATGATTTTAAAAAATTAAAAAAGTAAAATGTATTTTTTGACAATTTTTTTTTAATTAAGAGAACATATCCAACCTTTCACTTTTAGCTATAAAAACGCCACAGTTGAATTTTTAAAATAAGTTTTTGAGCAACAAAATATAAGTCAATTAAAAACGATTTTTATTTTTAAGTCTCAATTTTTATTGCTCAAAAATAATTATATCCCACAATTTATATAAAAAAAAACTCAAAAATAATCATTAACATGTGATTTTTGTTTTTTTTAAATAAAGCTTGTAATCGTTACAATACCAAATACTTCCAGTTCTCTAAACCAATAATAATTTGAAATATTTACAATTTACAACTTATATAATTTTATTTTAATATAGTTATTGTTTTTTTTTTGTTTAAAGATATAATAGTTTTATATGCTATAATATATATATATATAGTCTAACAATATATAAGCTAAGAATTTGGTACAACGAAAGGTCACTCTTGGTGCTACTTGGTGGTGTTTTGTTTTGTTTTTTTTTTATATGCTGGAGTGGTGCGTTGCCGCTACCACCGCCTCCTGCTGCCGCCTCTGCCGCTTTGCTAGCGTCTTTCAGCTGTGTGTGTGTGTGTGTGTATATTTGTGTGTGTGTGTGTTGACCTTACAAATCAGTCTTGAGCAGGCCAGCATTTTCGATTTGGTATACAATCTGCGTCTCCTTGTAGGTGCGCGGTTCCGGTTGCACCACATCCAATTTGCGTCGCTTGCGTCGCTGCGCCAAGCGCCACCACAGCAGCAGAAGTAGCAGCAACAGCAGCAACGCAAGCAGCACACTGCCAATGACAATATATGCCACATAGTTGCCACTTTGACACTGCTCATCGATTAGCTGGCGCAGTGGAAGAAATTTTTGCTCTTCCACTGTTGTTGTTTTTGTTGTTGCTCCTTGCTGCGGCGCCACAAAGAGCAACTGTTCGCTGTGTGTGCGAAAGAATGTGGCACGTGGCACCATCGGTTGAACATTTCTATCCAGTTGCTCACAATTCCAGGCATTCTCGTAGCGCAATTGACGTATGCTCAGCGCAAAGCGTTCATCGAAACGCAATGGCTGTGGTGGCGCCTCAACAGCTGCCACAACTCCAATGCCACCGGGCAATAAACTGTGCACCGTGTTGTTGTGAAATCGCAACTCCAAACGCTCACTCAACTGATAATCCCGATGCACGGTCAGACTGCGAAAGGCTATATCGCTGGTGCCACCAAAATGATTGCCACGCAACGTGACCGCATCTCTAATGTGCGCCTCCAACCATTCACCATCCACGGCCGCAAAGTGATTGTCGCTCATACTCAGCTTGGAGATGACTGTAATACATTATAAACAATTATTTTAAGTATTTTCATTTTATTATTTAAAAGACATTTTGGCATTTTTGCACTGCCTAAATTTTATTTTTAAATAAATATTTGAATTATGTTATATATATAAAAATGGAGCCAAAAAAATGTTTGGTTATTCATCACTTGAAAATGGGTTTGCCGATTTACCTGAACATTTCTTTTAGTTGTACCTAATTGCCAGAAGAATAACATTTTTAAAGAAAATTTAGGAAAAACTTTTCGGAAAAGTCGCTAGCGCCTTAACAGATGCACTCACTGTTAACGTAAACAGCACTGTTATCGTGTACAGCACTGTTAACGTATACAGCAACAATTACAGTCGGTAGTATTTTTCAAATGAAATAAAAATGTCACATTAGACAGCATTTTATTATAATAGAATATATATTTTGTTCAAAAGATTACAAAATTTATTATATTATGCTATTAGACGATCAAACACTGCACTACGTTCACGTGGAGCAATAAATACTCGAAATATTCATGAAAATGCAGAATGGAATGAAGAGTGTCGTGCCCATATGGCATATATCATATATATATCATATATATATATCGTTTATGTTTTGAATACAATGCATTCTTCGCCCTAGAATATCATTACTTGATTTTTTTTTTTTTTTTAGAGGAAGCGCGTTGAGAAAATTTGTGACTTCGTGTCCAACTCCAGTTCTTCCTATGCTTTATACTTCAACAATATATCATATATTTTTAAAATTTTTATTATCTGACTAAAATATTGAATTGAAAATTGTTGTGGTATGAGTATTTTTATCTCTCAAGATCTTTTAATAAATGCTTTCCTTCCAAAAAATTAAGCACACAAACCCTAAAGCTTCTCAGAAACTTTTAATTTGTTTGTTATTCAATTTTATGTTGCAATTATTTTTTTATATACACATCTGTCTCTGTTAACATCTCAAGATCTTTAACCTTTGTCGACTTAACTTCATCTTCCCTTCTTCCCTACAATTCAGCATAAAACCTATATATCACGTAATTATACAGCTAGAGTTAGGAAATTTAATATAAGTACTACTGAATTACTTCTAAGATAATTAGATCAAGAAAATTCATGTCATGTCTAATACCAACTCGTAAAATAGAAAAAATAAATGAATTCTTTATACTCTTTAATTTCTCAATTCGCCTAAAAGTATGCTCTTGCACATTTTTGTATAGAATGTGATTGATATAATTCCTAAATTCCTTAATTTATACAAATTCAACTTACGTTTGAAGGAAAAGGCGTGAGAATGCACCTCCTGAAATTGATTATTCCGCATACTCAGCTCATTGGTCACTTCCAGTTCGTAGAAGGCGCGCGTGGGCAAATTGCCAAGAAAAATGCAATTGGCAATTATCATTTGCTCCACAGCAAATTTTTTAAAGGCCTTATAGAATTAAATGCAATATATTAGATGCTTAATTCACAATTGCGAACAATTTAAGGCTTACCTGATTGGCCATGTGCTGGATGGTAACACCGTCCAGTTTGAGCAATATGGCACTATCCTTGGTGGTGGTAAATCCAAATGGTTGCATCTGTTCGATGCGACCACCAACAAATGAGATCTCCTCGATGTTGCCGCTAATGGCATGCGAGTCAATTAATTGAAAGTTGACCTGATCAAATTCCACAATAAGTGCCTTATTGCTGGCATATCTGGGCACACTCAGTGCATTCTTGTGCAGGATCAGCTGATTGACATGTTGAAAATTAATTTTACGCAATCCCTCCGTATTATCCAAAGCATTTGCCTCTACGGTAAGAGCACGACAATTTCTAACATCCACATGATTAACAGCGCCACGTAATTGTGGCAATATCATGGCCTATAATAAGCAACAGAAGTAAATGGTATTAAGAAATGATTTTTAACTTATTTGAATTGAGTTTATTTATTTGTAGTTTATTTGCAATACAAATTATTTCTTTATAATGCTTTTGATATAGTCTCAAAATGCAGCATATTGTACCTATATTTTTATAGGGAATGACAACTACTGATGAATTTCCTGAAAGCATAATTGATGTATTATTGTGTTTACATCTCAAAATCTTTAGCTTTTTCTCTCCATAATTTCATAATTTTTCCTCTTACATTTTTACAGATATTTTTAACTTTTTTCTGCCTCAGAATTCCTATATCTTCTACATTTTTATAGCTTCAGTCAGCAATTTTAAATATGAAAACATGAATAAAATATTGAAGAATATTTTTGGTATACATCTTCAACTTTTAGCGATCCTCGATTAACTCTTTTTTCTTTCCCTAATTCAACAAAATAAAATAAATATATCTCTTTAATGTTTGGAAGTAAAGTATAGACATTTTATGTAAATAATAGTGTTGAAACTATTTAAAAAGATTTAATTCCGAAAATTTTATGATTCGCCAACTTTATTCATTCAAGAACTATATCTTCCTCATTTCTATGGCAAGTACAAATAAACTCCCAAAAAGCTGGGATAATCTCCTCAAAAAATTTTAAGAAAAAATGTCAACAGTTCGGTAATAGAGTATAAACCAATCGGTAGCAAAGCTCCTACTTGAGTTTATATTAAAATTATTTTTAAAAATTTAATTTAATACACTCACCTGTTCAACATTGTTGCAATCACAGGTGATCTTTGTGTCGTGATCGGTGCAGGTAACCTTTAGCAATGCGGCTACTGTGGCGGGTCGAGAGCACCACAATAACCACAATAGCACCACATTGGTGGGATCCTTGAGATTTTTAATATTACGCATAATTCTTTATATAGTTGATTTTTAGATTGTTTTTTTTTTTCCTTTTTTTTTCTTGTGTTTTATTTTTGTTATGGCAAGTTATTCATAGTTAATGAAAAATTTATTGTGCTTGAATTGCGCCCTTCTGTCGTGTGCCTTTGTAACTGTTTTGCTGTTTTTAATTCTATTTCGTTTCACGCTTTACACACTTTCATATTCTCTATATTATATTTTTCTCTCTCTTTATTTGTGTTTCAGTTCCAGTTTCTGTGTTGCGACCTGCTAAATGTTTCATAAGAGCGCTGATAAGCTGTTGATTTGTTTTTTTTTTTTTTTATCGCTGAAGGTGTTTTTTTTTTTTTATTTTATTTTTACTTATCAATGATTCTATGTGTGCGTGTGTACACAACAATCATATGTACATACATATATAGTTCTCATATTTTCTGTTGTGACTCATAAACTAATGTCACTGGATACCTTAAACAAGCTATACTCATCAAAATATATGGCTAAATAAAACTGTTTAAATATACGACTATATAGTTTTCTTTCTACGAACATATAAAGTATATAGATACTATATATAAATATAAAAAAATAATAACTGCAAATACTTATGTCATATACAGTAAAAACTCCCTTGGCAAAAACAACTTAAAAATAAATGAAAGTCAATTCTTAGAGACTGTCGACTCAGTATCGATACTTAAAGGCAGCCTTTACTGTAGCTAGTTTTTCAAATACCATTTAAGTTAATTTCAAATTTTGTATACCTAGTAACATATGTATATACAGCACTCTAAATGGATTTAAATTTAAATTAAAAAATATTATAATTCAATTGAATTTGCATAAAAATTACACTATAAACTTTGCATTTGTTTAAGAAATTATTTTCCATATACAGAACAAAGGAGAAAAACAGCTGTTGAACTGCTTGATTTGCACTGCTTGAAACATTACACTATTTATAGATGTTAACTCTTATAAACTGTTAGTGCATACAACAATATTCTCAGATATTGCAAAATAATTATTACTTCCAAAAAAAAAACTAATTCTAATTTTTACATTCTTAAATATTCGTGACACGCTTGTATACAATATTTTTAGTCTTTATTTTATTTAATAGAATTTCGGTAATAATTATGGTCAACTAAAGTTGAATATTTCAATTGATAAATGTTCATATATACAATTAGTCTTATTTTGTAAAAAGAAATATATATATATATATATATTAATACTTATCTATATATATAAAACTGTTAAGCCTGACTGACTTATTGGCGATTTTGGTACGAGCAATTCTATAGCTTCCTATAATATCGTAGGTTGGCACTCTAAACAATGTTTGTCAGTAAGTGGGTGAAAAAATGCATTTGAAAAATTGTATGATAATCTCTAGTTACATTTTAAATTATAAAATTGTTTTTTTTTTTTGGAGCGTAGCAATGCACGACGATAAAGACGTTATTTATATATAAATATTTGAAATTTTCTATAAATGTATTTTTTTTTAATAATGTATATTTCTATGCATATTCAGTACTTTTTTTTTAAATGTTTATATTTTTTTTATATGATATTTGATCCCTATATGATCCTAAAATAAACTTTTGTAAAAAAAAATTGTATGAAAATTGTAATATATAATACATTTTTTTTTTTTTTTTTTTATTTTTGGAGCGTAGCAAAGCCCGCCGATGAAGCTATTATATAAATATTTGAAATTTTCTAAAAATGTATTTTTTTTTTTTAATGATTTTGTATATTTCTGTGCATATTCAGTACTTTTTTTTTTTTAAATGTTTTATTTTTTTACATGATATTTGATCCCTATATGACCCTAAAATAATCTTATGTACTTAAATAGATTCTCTTTATTAGATGTACTAGCTTAAGTATCTTTATATATGACGTTGATAAGAATTGCAATTGAGTTTAAGTACTTTGTAGTTATTCACCACGAAATTCGTTATAAAACCTGGGCAATTTGAAAGTATTAAGTATTTTCAAGTATTTAATTACCGACCTGGGACTGCAAGGAACAGTAGCTCTATAAGAAAAGTGCACTTATAAAAATACTCTATTGAAGGTAACTTTACTTAACTTTTTAAAGTTATATACCATTTGATGTATGCTTGTGTATTTGTCATTCATTCAAAAAAATCTTACAAAATATGTATATAAATGATGATCGATTACCATTTGTCCATCATCATTATCAACATTTCAACAGTGTTACATTTAGTGCTTCAATGTTATTTTTAAATCAAAATCAACTGAAGTTTTTACCGCTCGTATGATATACTATATGGTTGACTAATTGAATCAGTAGAATCGTTTAGATCGTTTAGATCGTTTCGATCATTACTATCCCAACTTTTCACACTCTCTGATCATCATTTTTCAATCAAATACACATTGTTGATGGTCGGGGGCATCTCCAATCAGCGTCAAATGTTGTTAATTGAATTTGGAGGTCGCCGAGATAGAGACAAAGAGAAAGAGAGACAGAGAAAGAGAGAAACTTTTAAATGAAACTCTCAGATTCTCGCTTTAGCAATTATGCTTTGTTATTTGTTTATATGGTCATTTCATTTTGTTTATAGAACTTAATTTAAACGAGGAAATGTAGTCATTATTTGAAAAGATGTGCCTCCACATTCTTTAGCCCGTTCTTCTCCATTCTTCTCTACTATTTCTACTTATTAAGTGGAAGAGCTGTACAAATATTTGCGCACAATTTGTGAGATTCTTTCGTATACACACACACGCACACACAGACAAATATATACTCTTTATGTAGTTAGAGAGATAGTTTGCCATAGTTTGAGCTTGATACGACAGTGCAACGGTCATTTACAGTATTGTATTGTTATTAATAACAAGAAAGAAAGGTTATTAATATAAAAACTATAATTGCAATTGCTATTTTCGATAGATTCATAAGTTTTCTTAAGATAAGACAAATAGACAGACAGAGTTGCATGATCGATAAATCTAAAAAAACAAAAATCAAAGTTATACAAAAGAGAGCAATGTCTGCCATTGCGAGCGAACAAGAGAGTTTAAGAGAGAGATAATGAATGGATCATCTCATCTCGTTGTAATGTCAACTTTCTACTTAAATAAATAGTGAATAGCTCTCAACTCTCAACAGCGGATGTGCCACAGACACAACTCTACACACATGCCTCAAGTCAGAGGAGAGGCAGGAACTCTTCTTTAGTTGTTGGATGGGCTTTATGGGGCTTAGGAAATTAAATAAATATGTAAAAAATTGCATTTCCTGTGTGACATCGCACTCAACTTAAACTCAATTAGAGAGGCAATTATGTGTGTGTTTAATAAAATTAAATGAAAGCAAATTTTATGGATTTATTAAAAATCATGCGCCATTTAAATTGCAAAACAAATGCAAGTGATAATTGCAACAATTATTACAAATGATCACTTGATGAGTTGGTTAAAAAAGTGCCGCCCAGTTTTTATATAATTTATACTCTGTTTCCTAATGGAAAATAAAATAATAATAGACAGTTATCTTCTTGGTATAACTGTCTATCTCCTTGGTTTAACTGTCTATCTCCTTGGTTTAACTGTCTATCTCCTTGTTGCAAAGTTTCAAAAATATTCATCTTTTGTCAAAAGTTTTATATCTTTTACATTTTTATAGCTAGAATTATGAAGTTTAATATGTAAACTACTGAATAAAGCCTCGAAAGTTTGAATCAAGTAAATGTTTTAACTTCCTAACCGTAAATGGACTTAAAGTAATTGAAGTACGAATTATATTGCAATTGGTAGGGTAGAATTCTTATATGTTTTCTTTATCGTAATGTGAACTTATCTTTAACTTTATCAGTTTGTTAATGTCTACTCATATTTATATTGATAAGATATGCAACTGAGTCAGTGGTAAAAACAGTTGTAATAATATTAATAATACTTTTTCAACATTTCCTGCTTAGTCATGCGAAAATCTGAGGCTCATTTTCAAGGCTCACGTATAATGAAAGATGTTTTTTTTTTTGGGAGGTTTTTAAGATAACGAAACATTTTGGTATAGAAACAGTTAAAGTTGATTGGTATTTGGAACGATGGAATATGAAACAGCTGCTGTCTTTGATCTTAAACTTTGCAAATCTTTATGTGGGAACTTTCTCAAAAGTTTTGAACAATTTTTGTTTTTTGTACAGAGACGTTCGCACGTGTTTTGTGCTCATACAAAATTCATAAAAGCAACAACAATAACAAAGTGCAAAGTGACGGGGTTAATGTATATATTTTACTTTTTCGTTTCTCTTGTTTTTTTTTTTGTATTTTTTTGTACTATGTCTTTTTTTTTTTGTGGTTAATTTATGTTTGTTATTGTTGTTTTTGCATGCTCTTACAAATTTCGCTGAACTTTTCATAACTTAAAGTTTTTTAGTGTTGAAATTTGCGTGTTTTTCTACATTTCATTTCGTTGCGTTTCAGCTTTTCAGTTTTGCAGCTTTTTAGCAATTTTATTGCCATTCGACAAACTAAAAACAGATTTTGTTCGTCATACATATAACCTTGAAATATTGAAATAATTTGCTTTGGATATGGCAATATGGCAATATATGAAAAGTTGGCAGTCACAGCGACGTTTTGTTTGTCAACTTCCAATTTTTTGTTTATGTGTGTGTGTGCGTGTGTTTGTGTTTGCGGGGGGAGTGGGCCGTATATAAACACAAGTATTTGTGTATTTACGACTTAGCGTAGAAATGTCGTTTGTTTAAATGTTTTGTGCCTTTCTTTTCGCTTCTCAATTTTGCCGCCCCACTTCGTCTCGGTTTCTTCCCGGTCGCATGCAAATTCTATAAGCGGTTTTTATTGTTTATTTTGTTTTGTTTTGCTCTCGTGCGTGGGTGGGTGGCTGATCTCAGTACACTGTTCTCGCTGCTCTGTCGTTGTTGTTGCTGTTGCGGCTGCCTTACGCAACACACACACACACACACACACACACACACATATTTACACAGTGACAGCAAGTTCAAGCCAAAAAGCGCGCTCTCAGTCTCTTCTCTCTCTCTGTCAGCCAGAGAACATGATCCTGCCAAAAACTTAATGCGCTTGCAAAAGTATTTTGCAGCTGCGCTGTCAGCGTCATTAGATGCGCGCCCGGCTGTTTATTTAAGTTTTCACTCTCTGCCTTGCTTGCTCTCTCACTGTGCTTCTCTCTCTCTCTCTGCTCAGATGCTGTGCTGCTACACAGGCCACATCCAAAAACAAAAAAAATTTCTGCAGCTATTGCAGTTTTTATTGCTTTGAACTTTTTGTGGCCATTGTCCGTTAGGCGACTGCGGTGCATTGTGGTTTTTGGGCGACACAGCAACAGCAACACAAACAGCCACCCGCACACACGCAAACACATACACATGTATATTGTAAATATAAACAACAACAACAAAAATGTATTAAACAAAATATATATATGACAGAGCTAAACGCAAATATTTGCATTAGCTATGAAATCAGCGCACAAAATTAAAATCAAGAACATAACAGAACAGCGATAGCGTCGACAACAACAAAAAAAAAACTAACCAACGACCAGGCCTGAGCTTTCGGTTAGACCGCGACCGGCGTAAGCGCGTGCAAATGTCAAACTGAGCGCCCAACGGACAACGAAACAGCGGCAGAAGTCGCAGCGATAGCAGCCGCCGATGTTGCCGCCACCGCCGCCGCAGTAGCAGCAGCAGCAGCAGCAGAGCACGTTTAAATTATGCTCTCTCTCTTCTCATGCTCTTTCGTCTCATTCTCTCGCTTACCATTGCTGCTAGATACAGCGCCAAAACGGCTGCCTCGTCGCACTAAACAGCGCTGCGACTGCGCGCTTTCAAGCAGTCAACATAAGCTTTAAGAATTTTTTTCTTTTTTGATTATTTTTTGCGTTTTTGTTTGCTTTTTCGTCTTTTGCTTTGTTTGCTATTTGTTATTGTTAAACCCTCGAAACCCGCACGGTGGTCTGTCTCTTCTGCTGATGCTGATGCTGTTTGCTTTGATTGCTTGCGCGGCGCGTTTAATTGAATGCGCGGCCGGCCTGACACGCATCGCTTGACACTTGCTGTTATTGTTGTTGTTGTTGTTAAGTGTGCGTGCTGCCGGAGTATGCGCCGTGTAACGGGGCCCCCGCAATTGGTTTTGTTGTATTGTGGTACTACAAGTACAATGCCTTGGGGCCAAGCGGCCACTTAGGGTGCTTGTTAAGATCCATCATTTGATGGCTGACCGCCAATTTGACTTAACATAGCATGCTAATGTTATCATAACATAACATGCTAATGTTAATGCAGTGTAGAAGAACTAGACATAACATAACATGCTAATGTTAATGCAGTGTAGATAAAAAATTAAGAAATTTTAAATCGCGCTACAATTGTAAAAATACATTTCCACAGAAAGGTCCACCATTTGTCACGTAACGCGACATCTGTTTTTTGCTTATATTAAATGAATAATATCCTGAAGAAAAATATAAATAAAAAAAATGAAATTCTGTAGAAAGACTGTGCTACCAACAAAATATATTCTCTGGGAAAAACTCAATGCTCAAGACTTAAAATCGTATCTACTTGTGAGCTGATAAAGTTAAGATCTAAACTCTCAAATGCGCATTTATGTAATACATATTGAATTTATCTCGTTTGAATATTATTACACACTATGATCGTAGAGTGTTAAGTAAAATTCAAATACAAAATGCAGTAACAACAAAACGTAACGAAATGTTGACTGACTGCGCTTGCAAATCAAGTTAAACAACATTTCAAATTCAAATTCATATTAACAAGCTCCCTAACTCAAGCCTCTGCTTCCCCTCTCGGCTGCACAATCTCTGTTATCGAGAATGTTAAGTGCTGAACAGATTTTAAAATGTGTAAAAAATTCTTATTAATATGCTGCACGCAAATCGACTTTTGTTTTTATGCAATTACAATATTTTTCAATTTGTTTATTTTATGAAGAGATTTTAGATTACAAGAAAATTGCATTTGTTTTGGTTTTTGTCTTTTATTTACTAGGTTTATATGTACACAGTAAAGTAGTTATATTAGATATATATATATGTAATAATATTAAGTTTATTATAGTTCTGGTTGATAGTATTATCGCCCATTATATATATATGTGTTGTATGTATTTCAGCTAGGTATAGGCAAGCGATAGTATTGTCTATCGATTGTATTTTATTTTGTGACACTCTAATCGATACAAACTGTATATAACTGTATCTGTATATATCTTTTTATTAACTGAACTTTTTTATAGGTAATTTATGTTGTTAGATGATAAAAATATGAAGTAAAGTAACTGAAACATGAAAGTTTATATATGTATGTGTTTTCTATACAAATTAAATATGTGCAAAGTTCTGTAAACTTATTGTAATAGTTTTGATTAAATAAATATATATTTTTTTTATATATCTATATACTATATATAGGCAATACTATCGTTTGCTTAATTCCAGCTTGAAAAGTGTATGTTTGTGTTTTATTTTTTTTTAGGTGTATCACAATTTTGATGTTGTTCGAAAAAAGCATTGCATACTTTTAGGCATCGGCATATTCAATAACATCATCAATTTTAACAGTCTCATCGCTGCCACCGGAATGATCCGAATTCGAATCCGGCGGCAATGCGGCCGCACCCCGCATATCCATATGTTCCATGGCCGCCAAACTGGCAGCTCCATCCAAACACTCAAAGCTTCGTTTAATGTTGTTGTTGCTGTTGTTGCTGTTGCTGCTGCCCTGCGTCCGTCTCGGATTGCTGGCAAAGCGATTTTGCAATTGGCTTTGATTACGCGTTGAGCTCAGCTGATCGGGATGAAATTGTGCCTCGAGATCTTGACACAGATCACGCACATGACGTTGACCTGAAGTTGCAGCTGCAACATCTGAAGCTGCACCAGTTGCATGGGCGGTTGTGACGCTAATGGGCGTGGCGCTGGGTGTTGAACGCCAAACGGGTGTGGCATAACTAGAATTTGGCTGCTCCTGATGATAACGCCGCTGGACGGCGCTTGTGGACGGCAGTTGTTGTTGTTGTTGTTGTGGTGGAGGCGGCTGGCGCTGGGGTGTGGCATATTGTGGCATTGCCTCATAGGCTGGCGGCATATCATTCACATCTGTAAATTAAATTGAAAGAAAATAAATTAAATATAATTTTTAAAAATAAATAAGGGTATATATAGGGTATGCAATACAGGGAAAATAACAGAGATAGCAGAGAGAGTGTGAGAGAGAGAGAGAGAGAAAATAGAATTTATTAGTAATTAAAAACAAAAATTACAAAAATATATTAAACATTTTAAAATTAAAACTAAAAGTTCTAATTACTAACGAAAATTATAATTTATCAACAGAAATTTATAGGCCCTTGCAAAAGGTGTATTATAATTTTTTTGCAATTAGTAAAAGTTTATATAAAAACTCTTTTTTCCTATATAGCATATATATTCTTGAATACGCTAACGATTTGATTCAAAAGAGACCAAGTTTCGTTTGTCTTTGGGTTAATGAAACTTGGCACAAGTTTTACCAAATATAAAATATATTATTTAATTAACGGATTTTGATAAAATTTAATTAGATTGCAATGAGCACAATTTAATAATGAATTTGTAAAAAAGTTTTAAGTCCAATTCAACATATGAAGATGATCAAACTGATCGATTAAATTGTAGAGAAGCTCTAGATGCTGATCGAGAATTTATATATATATATATAAAACTATTCAGCCTGACTGTTTGACGACTCACGAGCAGGCCAAACGATAGAAACTAGAAATCTGTAATTTTTACTGTAGCTTTCTATTATATCATAGGTTGACACTTTGGAAAAATTTTATCAAAAATATATCGGGAATTTGGTGAAAAATGCATTTAAAAATTGTATGTAAATCTCAACTGGAGCATATCATAGTAGCATTGTAGAATATGTTTTTTTTTTTTGAGCGAGAGCGTAGCAACGCACGCCGAGAGTGCGCGTATAATATATGTTAGGAAAGAAAACTTCTTCAACTAATATATGTATATACTTTTCAGAATATTCAATAGATTACTTCCTCTGAAAGGATATAGAAAAAAAAACAAAAAAAAAGAGAAAAAATAGAGAGAGAGAGCTAGAGAGGTACAGGCATAGAATAAAATCCTTCACCAATTTTTTTTTTTTACTACATACAAATCGCTGCATATAGTCGAAACTATACAAATTATATACCTTTTGTTTATGTTAAATGCAATCCATAAATGTGCTTTGCCTTAGTACCTGTGTGTGTGTGTGTGTGTGTGTGTGTGTATCTGTGTGTGTGTGTATAACAGTGTTAGTGTAGATCGTATTGTCATTGCATTCAAAAACTCGGGACAGCCGTAATGTATGTGGAACGCAATGAATTCGATTTATGCCGCAGTTCTAGCCCACACAGGAAAGTGTTGAATAGTATTAACAATAGTCTTATAACGTATATATAGTATATCTTAAATTTTGCATATGTAAATCGATCGAGCATTACATATATATATTGATTGATTAATTTTAAATTTGCATTTACTTATGTGCTACTACAAGTGCTAATAGTATATGTGTTTATAGGATAGTTTGGTTAAATTTAGATACATACATATATAGTTTAACATAAATATATAACATGTACTTATATATATAATATATATAAGCATATAATTCATATTACAAAACGTCCCATTTTACATCACAGCCAAAATAACAAAAGACACAAAAAAAAAAAAAAATTTTTTTTTTAATTAAATTTGAAAAATAAAAACAACCAAGAAACCCGGAATAAACTTAAAGTAGATGCCTAATCGGGCGATCGGGCAAATTGGGCACCCCCCCGTTCACCCCGTTCACCCTTGTCGTCTCTCTAGCCTCAGCGTAGCCATACTTACTGGCTGGATTGAATGGCTCCGTATAGACGGGTATGGACTCATGATCTGGCGGTGTTGAATATTGACTAAACAGCAGAGGTTCATCATATATATTCTCCACTGGTGCACTTGGTTCACTTTCTCGATCTCGATCTCGATCTCCTGGACGATTGAATGTGTGTGTGGCATGTGCCTCAAGCAAATGATCGGATAGCACTTTATTGGAGTTATCCGGCAATTGATATTTGCCCTGCATTACCTGGGTAATGGTATATGCACATTGGCTATCTGTTAATCTACCGCTTGTTAGCTTCTTAATATACTTATTAAGATCCCGACTATTTTGCTCTGTCGACATATTAACTTGCAGTATTTGACGTGCTTCTGTGGACAGATTGCAGTATTTCTTTTTGGGATCTTTACGGCATTTGAAAAAGCACGTATAAATTAGTCCAATGGCACATATTAGGCTGCCAATTCCAATGCCAATTGGTACAATCACCTTAAGGCTAGTACCCCGTTGCTTCTCCTCTAGAGCTGTCTTCGTTAGGAACTGTCCGCCATATGAGATCAGATTGCTGCCATCCGAACAAATCAATGTGGTACGATTAATGCCACATGCCTCATTGGCATATCGTCGCAGATGCACTGTGCTTGCATTGAAACAATGTGGCAATGGTTCTTCCAACTGGCAATATAGCTCCGAGGTGAGATCATGTTCGGTTAACATTGGTAGCCAATTTTTATGATTATCACAGTTACAACCACGATCCAAAGTTATCGCTCGCACCTCACAGTTGCTAAAGTTCAGACTATTAGGCTGAGGATTTCCCAGATAATTATTGGCAAAACTGCAATTCGAGCGTCGCGATTCATCCAGCTTTATGGCCTCAAAATTGGCAAATCGATTATGCTCAATGGCAATCAATTCACCATTCTTCACATGCAGCCAATTTTTGCCCTGATGTTTTATTTCATTCCGTTGTATATACACATAGACGCTATAAACTTGTATGGCCTCCTCCTTGATTGTATCAATGCTGCAAAATCATAAAGAGTTTAGAAAAAGTATTTTAATTATTGCATTCTTAAATAAAATATATAATTTGAAAACAAATTTGGATATTTAAGATCGTTGAAGAGTGTCTACTTGGTCTACTTGTATTTTAATGTATTTTGTTGTATTTGCCAGAAGTTTAAAAAAATCAAACCTTAAAATCATAAACTAGATGATTGGAAAATTTAATAAAAAAAAAAATGTACTAATTTAGGATGCATTTAAATTTTTTTTTTATTAGATCTAAGTAAAGACAAATTTTGAAATTCATCGATTTGTCCTTTTTCTTAAGCCCTCTGCCTATTTATTTTTGCAGTGTCAGAAAATCATTTTAAAATAATTTAAATTTTCGTTCGATATAGTCGTTCGATTTTGATCAAATTATTATTGAAATATTACGATTATCTAAGATATAATAAAGTTTATAATTGGAAAGTTTGGTTTATATATATAAATTAAAATATAAGTTGTTCATACAACAGATTAAATGCATTTCAGAATACCACGCCAAAAATAATACTGCAAAAATAAAGTACAAATCGATGAATTTTTTTTTTTTAATTTTAATCATTTTGGAATGGAATGAAAATAAAAAAATTATAAATAATAATTAAATTTCAATTAATAAATACATTTTACTTTGAACATGTTTTTCAAGTGAACGCTAGTGTATAAATTGCAATTTAATTATTATTTCTAATTTTTTTTATTTATATCAAAAATAAGAGTTATTTTTTTTAATTTTTTTTTATTTTTTTTTATTTAAAACTTAACAAATAATTTAATTTTATTATTTTGTATTTTACTTTAAATTTCCTGCTATTTACCATCATATTCTATATCTATCCAGTAAACTATATATTACATTGATTTAACAATTGATCCTTTTATCGAACTGTTTGCCTATTTATCTAACTATGCATCCATTTAATAATCGAACTTTTCGTTGATTTATGCAATAAATTGTCTATTAAACTTTAAAAAAATATATATATTATTGAATCGTTTGATTGATTTCTCTATTCATTTTTGCTTTGATCGCTCTATGCCTTTAGAGTTTTCGCCGTCGATCCAGCTATAGTTCTAATGATCTGTCAATATATCTAACGCTATACTTTAATGCTTTCAGTGGTCGCTTCTTTGATCTATCTATATAGTTCTATTTTATATATATATATATATCGTTCACTTACGTATTGTATCTAAGTGTTAACTTTGATATGCCACTTCCCATAATTGCCTCCTTATCGATGGTGCCAATTTGTGTTCCTGTAATTGAGACATGTTCGCTGTGTAGTTTACTGGTGAATGCATGTTTCTCAATTTTTTTAATGCCACAATCCTCAAAGGATAGCTCATTAATGTTGGTCACATCGAAGGCTGTCGTTTGTATTATACCAATGCTGCATTTTATGAATACAATTTTATCCATTGACACATCAAAACTGTCAATACGATCAATGTGCGACCTTTCAATATGAAGCTAAAAAAAAAAAGGAATTGAAAATTTATGATGAATTTTAAAATGATTTTATACTTACATTGACTTTGGCCTTGGCACTGCGATCTGTGCTGGGATTAAATGCTTTTTCCCTAATTTGTAGGCTACTAATATTTGTAAAACTGCAGGACATATTCATATTCATAAAAGCACTGGGAAATAGTACCAATAAATCGCTATTCTCCACTCGCAGCTTAATTTCAGCACCTGTCAAGCAAATAAACAGAGAGAAAAGTTTTTTTTTATTAATGGTATTTTAATTACTATTGCTAAAAATAAACACAACTTTCTTTTAAAAATAAGTGTGATTAATTGTGCCTAGCTTATTTTAAATATTCCTTTACAGCTTTAATTGTGATTTATTGTGTCATAGTTAATAAAGTTTACTTAAATTATGCTTAGTTATGTCTAGTTAATAAAATTAAACTTGATTTTCTTTACTATGTTTGAGTTTCAACTGTGATTTATTGTATTTGGCTTGTAAGACAATTCATCTTGTTTAAAACTTTCAAATGATTTTATGGCTACAACTTTAATTTTGATAAATTGTTTTTTGGTTTTGCTTAAAGCTTTATAGTTTTGTTAACTAAAGTTGCGCAGCATAAATGTGCTTTAAAAGCTTTGTTTTGCGAGCTTTTAGCTTGTTGCGGCTAATTTATTTATATTGATATACTAAAAGCTTTCACCCAAGCTTAAATGTGCTTTAAAAGCTTTGCTTTGCGAGCTTACAGCTTTTAAAGTGTAAAAGTTGCGGCTAATTTATTTATTTTGATTACTAAAAGCTTTCATCCAAGCTTACATGTGCTTTAAAAGCTTTGTTTTGCGAGCTAAGTTATCTATATTGATTTACTGAAAGCTTTCAAATGCTTTTCTATTCGTAAATGTGATTTTGTCTAATGTCGCCTAAAGCTTTTTTTATTCGTAGGTGTTCAGCTGAGCTTTCAAGTGCTTTAAGCAATTAAATTTCCGCTTTCAAGCTTTCAAGTAAATGGCGTTATAAATGAAGCATTTTATGTGCCAGCTAATCTGCAATGATGATTATGTCGAGAACAGCTGTTTCTTTGATTGAATATTTCAACTAATTTTGTAAATTTTGAAATTTGATCTCTCGATCAATTAAATTTAACTCACCCGAAAAGGCATGCTCACGCAGAAAGACATTGCTCACATCAAGTATTTGTATATCCGGATAACCCGCTAAATTGCCACGAAATGCATAATGTGAGATCTCCACCTGATCATCGCTATGGACACCCTTAATTACAAAGCGATTAACACGATTCTGTCTAAAGATTCCACCATGTAGACGCAACTGGGTGCGATCAGTTAGCTGGAGTTCCATTCCAATAATACTGGCCGGTATCAAGTATGTGCTGTTCCATATGGCCGACAGCTGTAAAAAGAATTCAAAAAAAGTTTAGCATATAGTTGTGGCAAATGTTTTTAAAGACGAAGGCAACTCTGTGGCAGGGAGGCAAGAGGCGTGGCAGACACCCAGACACCCAACATCGTCATCATTCTCATTGCCAGCTTTTTGCATTGTTGAGTGTGACTGATTTTTAGTTTTCTTTTTTTTTCTTTTTATTTTTGTTTTTCTCTATACCCTATGCACATTATGAAAGCGGAATAAGGTATGCTTCATTTGTGGCATATTTATAGGAAATCTTTAACATGAATAGTTGAAAAACTTTGCTTCTAATATTTCTTCAAACTCCAAAAATATTTCATTTTCTAAATATAAATGAACATATTATAATATTTATAGTATTGTTAATGTAGTCTTAAATTTTTAGTATTTTTCTGTCTTTTTTTTTTTGCATTAAGAGCTGATATCAAAATTAATTGAAAATTTTGTGATATAGCTTGTAATATAGTTATAGAATGGGAATATCAAAATTGACTTTAATTCAAGTCTTTCAACAAATTCTTTAGTTCATTTCTATATGAACAAGAAATTTTTAAGCTTTGTACGCATTTTAAACACTTTATGTTGATTTTTTAAATATTAAGAAAAAGTTTTTTTCTCTGTTTTAAATATCGATATTAAGAGATTTTATATCGATATTAAATTATGGAGAAAGTTTGCAAAAAGCTTTCCTACAAGTTTATTTACATGCCAACTTGTTAAAAGAGAAAAATAAATTAAGAAATCAAGTCCTAAAGTATCGATATTATTTAATATTGTTAATCGATGATTATTTACATTCTCAGTTTGTCAATATATCTTTTGAAAATAAATATTTCATTATTATATATTTATTGATATATATTTTTTGACATATTGCAAAGGGTATGCTTCTAGTTTAGCATACACAATTTCAAAATTCTGTGATTGCACAAAATTTTCTATGGGTTTGCTCTGTTGTTGCTGTGACGCTTGACTTACATTTCTGGCGACCAAGAGCGCTCTCTTTTGGTATTCTTTTTTTAAAAGTCTGCTATTGCGACAACAACAGAAACAGCAACAGCAACAGCAACAATACTTGCAACAACAGCAACAAGAACACTTGCAACAACGCAGACAACGGCAAGTTGACCGCAACGTTCATTGCTCCAGCCCCCCAGTCGGCGAGCAAGTAATTTTCTCATTAAATTAAAAGAAAATAGTTTGACTCCAAAGTGCTGGGGTGACAACAACAACAATAACAATAACATCGACAACAACAACAACAATAACTGACGAGAACAACAATAAAGTAGACGACAACGTGATGGTTAATGTTGCCGCTGTTGTTGATTATGATGATTGTGTGAGACCGTTGAACAGTCTCAGATAACAAGTACAACTCCATAAGATGCATATTGTATTATATATATGTGTATATATATATTAATATATAGTATATACCTATTCTTCTTGATCGACACAAACAATTGCAGAGCATCTGTGACAGCTTACAGTGCTAAGGGCAATAAAATTTCTGTATATTAACAGCTTTGCTTATGTTATGGACACCTAATGTTAACAGAGTTAACAGAGTGACCATTCTGTAGTCATGCTAACAGCAATAGCTAAGGTTGTTTATGCCATACATGTTATGTTAATGCTGTTAATGTTAACATTGCTCATTTTGTGCCTTTGTTTATAGTTTTACATTTGAAATTCTTTTAAGTAGTTAATATACATTTTATGTATGTTAAAAGAATGTTATTGTTAACAGAGTTGAAAATATAAAAGTTTTTATATTCTGTGATTCTGATTTTGTTCTTTTAATATTTCTTGAACTGTTTTTATTAAATTCACAAATAGAATTTTTAATGCAATCTATTTAATAACTGTTTTATAACATTATATATGTGTAAATAAATTTGTTTCATATATAAACACTGTCAATAGGCTTAAGTTTTTCAAGCCTTGACTTTTCAGAACATGTATTTTGTTAACCCCACATTCTTTTCATAGTTTTTACACTTACTTTACGTTTACATTTATAAAAATGTTAAATAATAGTAATATTAAATGATAAAAAAAAAAATTAAATTGTCGATTATATTAATAAAATATTTTTATGTTATTTGAGATAGAAATGTTAAGTTTACGTTAAACATTGATGCACTATGTTTAACATAAACTTAACATATCCTAAAGCACTTATAAAATATGGCTATTCTTACAACAGCGAACCCATTTGATTAACAGCTGTTAAACATAGCAAATGTAAACAAGCTGAACTGTTATATGTTAAACCACGACTGTTATCTGTTTTGACAGACATGTAACAGTGCAACAATGCTTAACATAAGCTTAACATTTCATAAAGCACTTTTATAACATGTCTATTCATATAACAGCGTACCCCTTACATTAACAGCTGTTATATACACATGTTTATCATTACATAAACTGTTATCGGTTAAACCTTATATACGTTTATAAATTTCCTTAAATTGTAACTATTAAATATTCTATTTTTGTTTTTAAATTTTTTCAAATTTATGATCATTATTGATTGCATACAAGTTTCGCCGCTTTAATTCAAGTGTAATTGTTGTATATTATATAAACTATAGCACAAAACTCGTCTCGTACATATTATATAGTATAATATGTATATATATATAGAAAGACACACACAAATCGCCTGATGGTTGAGACGGGGTCTACGTGCTGGGCTGCGTGTCTGCCCGGTTTCCGCATAATTGTCATGAATCAAACAAGTCAGCGCCATATTTGGCCCACAAAATAAATGCTATATGGGGTAGGGAAGGGGTTGAAGGAAGGAGGTGTGCTCGGTGGGAGTCAAGTTGCCACCTGTAAGCAATTGTCGAAAGTCCAGGGCTAGAGATAAGCGTAGGCTACCGTACCGTACCCTACAATAATTATATTCAAACTTCGAACGACAATACAATAGACATCAAAATGTAAAAAAAATATCAGGAAATTTGAAACTAAAGAAAATGAGAATAAATTAAACTGAAAGTTTGTATATATATAAATAAACATTATATATATATTATATACGATATATTTTTGATAATTTGAGCTACCTTCTAAATAAAAAAAAATCATCATTAAAATATTATAATATGTTCAACACTACGAATATTTTGACCGGCCATTTTTCAGGCAAGAAAAAAAATTGTAAATCTAAAAATAATAAGTGTTAACTAATTTTGATATTTTAGATGGATTAACAATATATTTACGTATCATAAAAAAATAAATAAAAAATTTAGATAAATTCAAAGTTCTTTAATTTTGACATTTTTGAATTACATTATATACAACTGTATATAAAATGTTTTTTTTTTGCATACAGTACATTCTTCTTTTTCTTCGGGTAGCTTATCTCCCAGATAATGCTAAATGACAACTAATATCTATTTTTTTCTGTTTTTTATTATTTTTTTTATTTTTATGTTTGAAGTTCATAAAGTTCATTTATCGCGATAGATGCATTTGTGGTTGCGTCAATTCTTCATCTTTCTGCAGAGATTTCAGACATTTGCTGTTTATTTTTTATGAGTATTATTATTATATATAATATATTATATATTATATTGCATTCATCCATCAGTTTGCAATTGTCTTGTCTTCTTACACACACAATCAGACAGACCTAAGTATTGGGCGCAATTTCTTTCAATTGCTCCAGTTTTTTAGTTCTCTGACTAAAGAGGAAATCTCAATTACGTTGCTTTTTTTTATTTTTTATTTTTTTTGTATTCTTCTCTTCTTAATTTACTCGTTTGTCCGTCCGTCAACCCCAATCTCCGCCCCAACTTCCGCACAGACCCCAAACAACCCAATGTGACGCATAATATTATCAAATGCCAAAAAAGAAAAAGAAAAGAAAACAGGAAAAATAAAGAACATTAAAATTAAAACAAACAAACAAAACTATCTTTAAGGCAATAACTTTATAAATTTGAGCAAAATTATATTATAAACTATATCGATTTTATGATTTTATTTTAGAGTTGCTTATTGCAGTTCAATTGAATAGGTTAAGTAGTTCAATTCTTTTTTTTTTATTTTTGCCTAATGAACTATTGGGTGAACTTTTTGGTTCATTTAATTCCGTTTAATTAGCTCTGTTGCTGCTTAAATCGGTTCTTTTCTTTAGTTCCTTTTTTTTTTTGTTTGTCTGTATAGTTCTTTCGAAAAAATGTTCATTAGTTCGTTTAATTATTTGGTTCATTTAGCTCAATATTTTTTTTTTATTTTTAAGTTTGTTCAATTCTTTAATTCATTTTTTATATTTGTTCGCTTATATTTGATCTTTATTTTTTTTAGGCTCTTTTTTTTTTAATTTGTTTGTTTATTATTTTTTCCATTGCTTTTTTAATTTATTTAATTGCTTAAGTTTATTTAAGTAAGTGATCTTATTCATAATCAGAGAGACACTTTGTTGGTTCAATTGAACGAATTGATACAACTCCAATTTGTATATACATATAGCATAGTTTATTTTTCCTATATACTACTTATATATATATGCCCACTTGTAATACATAATGTCTGGATTCTATATTTAGACGAAAACTTCATTCTTTTCGTGCTTTTCCTCAACGCGCGCTGCACTTTTCCTTCAGATTCCGATGCCCATTTTCCGGCGCATTTTTGTCGCCGACAAACATATTTTTTTTGGATTATTTTTAGAGCTCCGGAGTTGGACTTAGGTGTTGTGGCAGTTGGGTATGGCATGGAGTGGGTTGATGAGGGCGGAAATAGCAGCCCCAAAAAGCCAAAAAAACAAGAGAGTATTAAAAATACATACATACATATATACTTACATAAATAAGAAAGCCAATTAAAAATAAATTGTGATATGCATTTGGTTTTTTTTTTTTTTTTTTTTGCGGCACATGGTGAGAATATTTTCCTTTTCAATTCATTGCCACAGACACACACACACACACACACAGTAAAAGTCACACATATGGGCGCGGTATGGCATGTCCAGGATTTTCCAAAAAAAAAAGAAAAAAAAAAAATGAAGTACAACTAATTTTCTTGTAGTTTTCGCATTTGTTTGCCTCACGTGTACACATTTGTATCTTTGAGATACGTGACTGCAGCATTAAGTCAACATTGAATTACATTTAACTAGTTCCTAAATAAGGGACATATCGAGAATTTCCAATAGATATGAAGACTTTAAAATTTGCACAAGTCTTGTCAAGGAATATTTTAAATTTTTCTATGTGTCAGCTTTCCTGTAGAAAGAAATTTGCCAGTTTAATTTATTCTTACCTCAATATGTTAAGATCAAGAGCTGATAATAAAAAAAAAACTAATAGAAAAAATTGGATTTAAATTAATAAAAAAAATACTAGTAGCAAAAATTCGATTTAAATTGTTAAAAATTTCAAATTATGTCAATTGCAATTCCATTTTTAGTTTGACGCAGTTAAAAATATTTGAAACATGAGTCAATATTTACACCACGTTGTCATAAGTGTAGAAACAATTCAATTCAAATTGATAAGATAACAAGTCATATCACTTGCAATTGCATTTTCATTCATGATCAGGTGATGGACTTTAAAATTGTGACGCTATTTGTAAAGTTGGCTAAAATCTATAAGTTTGTCATTTTAATATTCAGCAAAAAAAGGAAAAAAAAAACTAAAACCTAAATAACTGTAATTTGTGTAAATGTGAGTTATAATATCTTCTTTCTCTTAAAATGACAAATGAATCTATGTAGTATATTCTAAATAATCATAAATTTAAATAAATTTTATATTATCTGCAAGCTGGCATTCCAGAGATAACACTAATCGTGATCCATTAAAATGTTATCAATAATAATCTTTAAGAAAAATTGGTTTTTAATATTTTCAATTATCGACTTATTATTTATATGGCGGCTTTAATATAAAGTTTGACTTAATATATATCAAATTATAATTTTTGTTGTAGTTTTATTTTATTTTAATAATTATTATAATAGCAGTTAAATGAGCTAATAAAATCGACTATTATATTTGCAGAAAGAAGTTAAGTTTATTCGATTAGATGTATAATATGAAACCATAATATTTTTAACATGATATGCAATGTTGATTTTATTATAAATTTAAATAAAATTAATACAAATAAATAAAATAAAAAACGAGTAGTTTTTTTTGACCGTTTTCTATGACATTTATGTGATATAAAAGCTATTAAAGATAGTTAAAAAAAAGTAAAAAAAAAGATCTAGATTTTGCTTGATCGACTTGGCTATTGATGTGGTTTAGGAATATATATATTTATATATATATATATATGCTTTTTGGGCTAGCATATGCACTTGATTAAATTCATTCTAAATTAGAAAACACTTTACAATTTTGTGACAAATAAATTTATACTCAATAAAAAAAAAAGATTAATTTCATTTTTTTAAAAACTTGATAGAAAGTACGTGTTATTAGTCATTAAATAAGTATTATACTTGATATATATAATAAAATATATATTTCCATATGTTGTAACACTTTGTGTATATAAATAAATACATATATGTATATAGTATATAGCATATCTAGAGACACATATGTAATAATTGCCTGCTTGATATGTGTGTTAATTTACCATCTGGTGAGGCACACACACACTTAAATACAACTTTGCCACTTACATTTGTTGCACCTCCTGCCGTGTGGCATGCACTGTGTGTGTGTTTAAAGAGACTCGTTTGCCACTTGATAGATTTTAGTAGCTCTTATAGAGTATGCCTGGCCATTCCCATTTCCATTTCCATTTTCATTTCAATTCCCATTCCAATTTTGGTTTAAGTAGTTTTAGTAGCCATTCGAATGGCATTTAAACACTCATTTCTAAAACAAACACTCATTCATTCAAACACTCACTCACACTCACTTGCTGTCTCTCTCTCCCTCTCTCCCTCTCTTTCGCTCCATCTCTTTCTCTGCCTGCCATTTGAATGTTTATGTCTTGCCATCAAATTTTCAAGAATGTGAATCTGTTTTCTGTTATATATATATATATATAGTTTTTTTTCTTTTTCTATTTTTTCGATTTTTCATCAACTTTTCATTGCTTTAGTTTTTATACTTAATAAATTTCATGTATCTACAAGTTGCCAACACACAAAAAGATACGCAGTTTGGAAGTTTTTTTTTTTTTGAATAAAATATCAATGAAAGTTGAGATCACTTGTCATGTCACATCGTCGACAAATTGCCACGCCCACATCCGGTCGTTTGCCGCCTTAAGTTTAGCCGCGAGTTTAGTTAATAATATTTATCAGCATTTATGCAATTCCCGGAAATACTTGCATACCAGACAACGGCAACGACAGCAACAAACAAATGACAATCAAACTTACAGTAAACTCCAATCATAAAATATTTTTTTTTTTTTTAGAAACATTAACTGAACCGTTTCTACAATAATGTATTTTTTAAAATATATAATCAAACAAGATTTTTTAGATTCTAGTTAATTGAAGAAATAAGATTTGTTTGTCTTCAATTCATTTGCTTAACTTTGAAACAAATATGAAATATATTAAATATTTTACATTTTAAAAGTTTTTCTGAATTTTGAAAAGTTTATTTGTAAAATTAATCAAGTTTACAGTTTCTGTAATATTTTGTGCAATATAATGTACTAAAGATTAAACTGATTTTTACTGCTCAAAGTTGAATATATGTTTTAATAAAAGAATTTTTAATAGCTACATATTATATTATTTCTATCACCGAACTAATTTAATAGAGTTTACCATTAGATAGATAAAATACTAATCTTATCAATCTAATCAATAAATTCAGAACTTTGCTTTAAATTGTTCTATTAACAAATTATCAATTGTTAACAATTAAAGTTCAACATTTTTGTTTTCAAAAACCAGAATTTGCAGTTCTATTTATTAAACTGTTCAAACCTGACTGATTGGCAACTCACGAGCAGGCCGAATGGAAAAACCTAGAAACCTGCAATTTTTTATTTTAGCTTTCTATTATATCGTAGGTTGGCACTCTAAAAAAATTTTGTAAAAAATATATCGGGAAGTGGGTGGAAAATGCATTTTAAAATATATAAAAATCTCAGCTGGAGCATGTAGACTACAATAATACTGACATTGATGAATATGATAAGTTTTTTGGATTTTTGTTATTTTTGTTATTTTATTTTGTTGAGTGGAATGCGGAACGTAGCAACGCACGCCGGTTTGATCTAGTACGATAATTAGAGCTACTTGATTCCAAATTTAATATTAATTGGTATACAAAAATTCTAACTACTGGAAAAAATATATATTTCAACAACAATATGCTTACAATTTTTTATGTGTATTGTTTTTTTATTAAATATTTATATTTAACTTTTCTTACAGATTTGAATTTGAATTTACGCTTGTCAGTATATAGAAATATAGAAAAAATATTTAATTTAGATCAAAGAAATTATTTCTAATCAAATTTTGTAGTTTTAAATTGAATGCTGCTTGATTGTATTTTTTTATGCCAAACAGAAAAATATATAATGCTTAAAGGTTTACAGCAGTTAAGTGATATAATAAACTTGTATTCGATATAAGCATATTGCCATAAACAGTTTCAATTATCGAGTATATACTGTAACGCGTAATGCGAGTCATCATTTGAAGCGCCACCCAACATCCCCATTCACTTGCGAGCACACACAATCTTTAAGGTACTGAAGATTGACACCACACTCTAAACACACACACACACACACACACACACAGTCTATACTCTATACACACACACACACACATCATTTACACCTGATTCATTAGCATAACCAGTTAAACTGGTTGAAATGCTTTATAGAGTTGGTTTATTCTTTTCATTTTACAGCAATTGTAGCTGTTAATTGCAGTAGGTTTTTGTTTACATTTTGAATCATACACTGAATAAACGAATATGAATATGTATATTCATTCGTCAGATATGTATGTATGTATATATAAGGCCAAACCAGACATAAATAAATAAATGAATTGACTTTGAGGCTGTCAATATTCGCAAAAAACACTTGCCAAAAAGTGTGACAAAGCCAAATGTTCCACAAAAAAAAAAAAAAAAAAACTATAAACAAATGTAGTTTCAAATACAGTGTGTGCTCGTTATAACAGACAGACAGACAGTTAATGTAAACAAATGTTAACAAACAAAAATAAACAGTTAGGTAAAAAAAAAAATCTCACAACTCTATTAATTTTAAATTTTAATTGATTTTCGTTTGATTTTTGATTTTGAAATTTTCTACTTATTTTTTTTGATTCATTTTAAAGTCTTTCAGAGCTCTGAACTGTAGTTTTGTTTAAGCAGCTTATTTTTTATTGCAAGCATATTATTTTCTATAATGTTGCTTAATTTTTCATATAGAAAACTATATCCAAAATAATAATACTCATATTTTACTCTTCGTGGAGTTACTTATATAACTTTATCTCAGATTTTCTTTAACCTCAATATTTTTAAATTTCTGCAACTATTTTCATATTCCAAATTGAATTTTTTTGTTGTTGTACGGAATATTTTCTATTTTAGACTATAAAAGATAATTTTGTTTTTCTTTTAAATTTGATATTTAAATTTTTTAAATATTCTTGGGCAATTTAGCTGAACTTGTTTCTAATGAAATTCATTTTATTGCATGTCTACTGTATGTGCTTATTTAAACCATTCACATTGTACTACATTCATCATCTATATACTATGAGTATTATAGCATGTTTTGTTTACCGATTTGCCGTCGTCTTTCCACAACAAATTAACAACATTTAAGTTTATGTGTCGATTGCTCTGTCTCTGTGTTTGTATTTGTATTTGTGTGACTGTCAATTAACTTTCAGTTTTTGCATTTTAAACAATCTTAATCTAAATATGTTCACAACTACATATACACAAATGTGTATTTATTTAATTACAACTAAATATTATCTATAGTACTTGAGATATTTCAATGCAATAAACAGAATAATTGTTACGAAAAAATAACTTGGAAAACTTTAAAAGATCTTAAAGGCTATTTAGCTGAAACATTCTATCACAGAGCTTAAAAAATAATTTAAAAAACTTTAAGATTTCATAAATTATTTAATTTAAAATTTATATCATATAGCTGTCATATGTACGATCGTTTGAATATTGGAATTTTATTTATATAAATTCAAGTTGTATTTTTGCAAGCTTTTGATTCTTGAAAATATAATACATCAAATACATATATCATTAATTTTTTGGAATCTTTATTTCACAAAGTGTTTTTAAATATCGTATATAATTGTTAGGCTGAGTATTATAATAGAACAAAAAAAGAAAGAAATATTTTAGCTATATTATTCCTTCAACTAGAGAGAAGTTTTATAGCTTCAAGATTTTTATCAAACTTATCAAATTATAGAGTTCGGATTACAGGGTTTAGAATATATTTTATTCTTCCTCTTTTAAGTTAATTTAATTGAAACTAGGAAACCGTATAACACTTTATAAGGTTGTAATAAGTACTTGAGATTTTCGAATATTTCCAACTATGATAAGGGATTTGTTAAAGATATGTAACATAAATAAAAAAAAAAAAATATATATATAATATAATTGGACTTTAATAAGCTTCTTTACAAGGGATTATGTAAAATTTCTAGAAGTTTCATACAATTTGGTATAGTTGGGAATATTTTATAGATATAAGAAAAAGGGATAAATGTTTTTTTTTTTTTCGAATTTCTTGAAGCTTAATACAAATTGGTATAGATGGAAATATTTTATAGTTATACAAAATAGGGATAAATAGCTTTTTTTTGGATCTATATAGTTTAGAATACTTACAGTTTTGTTGCGACCAAAATCACAGATCACTGTAGATCGATTGCAGAAACAGTGATTGCAGATATTTTCTGGTTCAACATCCGTATCGCTTAGGAGATTGGCGGCGGGGGGAGCTGGTGCTACAACTGCTGCCACAAGCAGCAGCAGGAGCAAATGGAGCAACAAATGCGACATAATCTTGAATGAGGGTGAATTTATGTGTGGTGGGGGACTTCTTTCTTCTTCTCTTTGTTGTTGATCTGTTGCTGTTTTTGGTTTATATACATATATATATATATATATGTTTCTTTTATTTGTTCCGATTTTTGAGTGTTGTTTTGGGTGAATGGGCGGTCGTTATTTGTAGTGTTGAAATTATTTAATTTTTTATTATTAATTATTGGACAATTGCACTGCCCTGACACTGCTTTCAATCCAATCCAATTTGAATCGAAACGATGATGCCTCTTGCGGCTTTACCATCTACACACGGTCTATGCCGCACATTTATTATTAAAAAAAAATGTATATATAGTGTATATATGTATATATTTTAAGAGAATTTCTTCAGTATCGACGATATCTTCGTTTGCGCATCGTTTCTTTTGCCGCACACACTCTACAAAATCGCACTAATATACATATTAATGTTGTTGGGGCGTCATCAACAGAAATATATTCACAGCACCACCAACAAAAATAACACACAAAAAAAAACTCGAAAATATCATATAAAACAAAATATGAAAAAAGAAAACAATGTGTAGAAGATGCACGAGCTTCTTGCAGCGAAACAACCTAACGGATGCGTAGTTCAGAGCCGACTGACGAGTTAAACGATCGAGCGCACGATAAAATGAGCATATTTCACTCACCTCTCTACTCTTGCTCTCTCAATTTTGGCTGTCTCTTTTGCTATTTCGTTGTCTAACTGTCACTCTCTCGCTCCGACTACTTGACTGGTCACTCACTGCAGTGCAGCAACAATCTAAGTGAAAATTGTTTTTTTTTTATGGGTTTAAGCTAGAGTTGTCACGAATCGTTTCAAATAAGTTCAAACGAATGAATATTTGATCAAACTGAACGAACTGTGTAAAATATTTTTAAATAACTTGAATTTTTTATTAACTATATTTAAACTACAAAGATAAACCGAAAACATTTCGCTTACACCATTTAGCATTTTTTTTATTGAATGTGTTTTCTTATCTTGATTAATTGATAATGTTTAAGCTCTTAAAAAAATCATATAATAATTAATATGTAACCAAAAAAAACCCAATCACAATCTTGTTATACATTTTTTTAAACGGAATATCTAAATTTATTTAAATAGAAATACATGCTAATTCTTTTAGTTAGATGTAATACTGGAATACCTAATATCGATTCAAGTATTAATGCATACTAATTCTTCTAGTTAGTTGCTATATTGTAACCTAGTTTTTACCATTCCTCTTTACACTGAATATCATTTCTTGTGAACATCATCAAGTGTACAAAAATAATTGAACTACTGTTCTTAGTCTTGAACTTCAATGGGCAACTCTATATGTATATGTTAAGGTCGTGCTAATATTGCAGAAATGCTGATAAGAGAAGAATAAGATAAAATGTGACAAAAAAAAAAAAATTTTTTTTCTTAAGAATTGTGCTGATAGTCATCAATAGCAGTCAATTAGTAATAGCAAAGGTTTTCAATTATATATTGACAGATTGACCATTTTTGGTCAAATATTATACTGATTTGTCAGACATAATAATCAATCTAATAGTAATAAGGGTTTTTAAATATATATTGATAATTTTTTGCATTTCTTGTCATATTTATTACTTTACCAGTATTTTTACTATTGTATTAATCCACATATTAGGAGGTGGCTTTAAAATTAAAGAATATTCAAATACCATTCTCGAGTGGGACTCATTTCCTATAGACTTCGACTTATGTACATATGTCAATTAAGTATAACAATGTTATTGAAGCATTATAGCCAATTCCAGATCGTATATAGACTAACTTTAGTAAAACGTTAATATTATTTATTTATTTTAATATTATTGAAGAATTATTCAGTTAAATAGTTTGGAGTCATTTGATCTGCATGTAATAAGCTGTAAGCCACTGTATATAAATTTAAATAAATATAAAATTTTTTACATTTTGTTTTTGTTGCTTTTAATATAATACATTTAATATATTAATCAACATATGCATATAACAGTTCATTTTGTAAGTGATATCAAACATGACCAAATGAAATGTTCATACATAAGTGATAAAAGCTTGTTTATATCCCACTGTGTCTTCACTGTATATAATTACAGCTGATCCAAGTTTTGCTCTATCTTTTTCCTCGTTTTCTCTCTCTTTGTTTCTTGCATTTGCCCCCTCTCTCAATCTCACTCTGTTTCTGTCCCTTTTGCCTACTCTCTCTCTCTCTCTCTCGCTGTGCAGCTAATCAAATCAGCTGAGAACGTTTTTATTTATTTTTTTGTTCTTAATTTATGCAGAGGAATAAGAGCCAGAACAAGAACAAGATCAACAAGTACAAGAATGTATGTATGTATATGTGCATATATATGTATGTATGTTTGTGTAGACATGTTTATTCTTGTTGTCTTTCGATAAGTTTATTTACAATAGCAATTATCAGACCGATTTAGCAATACATACAATCAATCAGATAATAAATTAAATGAATCATTTATGTATGTATCTAGAGCTTTATCTATAAAAATTAAAAGATTTCCACATTTTTACCTGCCTTGAAGATGTGTGAGCAATCTTTTGCATACCACTGTCATTCACTAGACAAATGTACATACATATGTATGTCTGAACATTTCAATGATTCATTCTATTTTGTTTATGTTTAGTCGCTTAGGTGACTCTCGAACTCGTTTGGCTTAACAAAAGCTCAATTAAGTGCATTTATACTATGCATTGTACATAGTATGTACAAACATATAAAAACATACATAGAATGTATACATACACACATTAATATGTACATAATAATTAAATTGCAAGTTGTTGCATTTAGTCGTTTCCCCTGAGCACTCATAGAATCCATTTTACACATTTTAGAGTTAGCTTCGAGAGTTAGCTTCGATAGTGTATTGTCGATAAAAATCTTGAGCAAAAATAATAATTGGTAAACATTTTTCTATGAGTAAAACAATTAATTTTAATATATAACATTATTGTTGTTGTAATATAAAAGTTTTTTACTTATGAATAAACAAAAAAAAAAAAAAAGAAACAGCACGCCGAAGCTTAATATACCCTCGCAATGGTCTTTTGAAAATATTTCAATTTTTCGACTGATTGTTCCTATCGAAGCTATATGATATAGTGGTTCGATTTAAATAAAATTAAATCAGATTGTATAAATTATAATACTACATCGAACAAAAATATTTTTCATACAAACACTTTTCGACCGATTATTTTTATAAGATTTTGATGGAACTTTGTCAGATTGTTCAGATCATTATACTACATCGATTTGCAAAGATTGTCTTTAATATCTAATAAAAAGAAAGTTTCTTTGATATATAGTGTTCTGAATCACCTGATTCTGACATATATATATATATATATATATTTTCTGCAGCGGAAAGAAACATTTGTGTAAAATTTCATCATTTTATAGCTCTAAGCTGAGAGACTCGTTTGCATAGAAACAGACAGGCAGACGGACGGACAGAGAACGAACGGACAGAAAACGGATGGACAGAAAACAGACGGACAGACGAACGGACAGACGGACATGGGTATTTTGACTCAGCTCGTCGTCCTGATCAATAATATATATACTTAATGGATTCGGAGACGTCTTCTTATATATATTATATTACCCTTTTGTAAGGGTATTAAACATTGTTTTTATTGACGTTAAGTGAGAGAATGAATAATGCTATTAATGAATAAGTAAAAAGCAAATATCATTATCGTATTTTATCTTATGAGTACTTACTTATAAAGTATAAAAATAAAGTATAAATATTTAACACGTATTATAAGTAAGTAAGTAGTATTACCAGAGATTATAAAATATTATAAATTTATAAATTTATATTTTCTCAAAATGCACTTTTGCTTTTTTTTCCTATATATTTTCAATAAAATCGAAAATTATTTTTAGTTTTTATGACGCATGCCACAGAGTCTTATATATATGTATAAAATTGAGTAAATCGAGTTTAGGGTAACTAGAGAATTTTATGTTTTTCTCTTCAATTGGGTGACATGCTTGCCTGTAACTTAATTACCGCTATTAGAGAGAAAGAGGACCATAATATATTGTATATATCTTATACATATATACATCTATATAGTCTCCTTAAGTGGAGCGCGCGACTTGCAATCAATTTGCGTTAAATTTCATGTGTGACTGCCACACGATGCAAGCGGAAGTTGTTGCCCCTTCTACTTTACCTACCCGGGCCCCTTTAAATATATATGTAAGTAGTACAACTGCCTGCAAAATGCGGGTCTTCTACATCCATATCAACCCTAGGAAAAACTCACATTTTTTCTTCCTCTATTCCTCTCAGTCTATTCCTGGTCTGCTCAATTATTACATCATTGAATCGGTGATTTTTGGTTTCCATGCCTTTCAATTGTTCATTTCAGTTCTAAAGTTGATTGTGCGATAAATGCATTGATATCTCAAATGTACACACACACACACACACACACACACAACCACTCGCACACACACTCAAAACACTCACACGCACTTGACTTTGGATATTGAGCGCCCAATCATAAAATCATTTTATTCCAGCAGAATTTTCTTATTTGATTTTCAATAATATTTTCAGCATGAAAACATGTAAGAAAACTTTTTGAATTTAGATTCACCATCAATTATCGTTTTATTTATTAGTTTATTTACTTTTGATAAGGTATATACCTACATATAGCTGTGTGCAAAATAATAGCAGAAAATAGATAGAAAACTTTAAAAATTCTACCACAATAAATTGACAACCCTGTCATAGTTAAGCTTTTTTAATTGTGTTGTATTAATAATACAAATTATAATTGTTATCTGTTAATAACAAAAATTGTCTATTAAGAATAGTAAATTAAGATATTTCGTATAATTACTTACTTTCTTAAAATGTTTGATAATTTTATTAATCCAAAATATCAATAAATACTCGTAAATTATGTATATAAATGTATTTTAAATTGTCGAACAAAAGAATTGAATAATTTTTCAGTTTGCTTGTAAGTACGACTGTTTTTTTTTTTTGTTTGAAAAAACATTTTTGATTCAAAGTTCCTCAACATATAGTTAATCCATTTTTAAGATTGTATAAACTGCTTTTTTTGTATACAACAAAGTTCAACTGGGTGTTCAACCCTCGTATGTTTGATTCTCTTCCGCATTTTGTTGAATGAATGAATGAATGAATGAATTTTGTTGCACTGCAACTTGTTATATTTTTTTTTTGTTTTTATTTTATTTTTTTTTTTTTTTTTGCTTCACAGCACGCTGCGGCTGCGGCTGTGGCTGTGCGCTCTACTTAGAGCTCCATTTGTGTTTGCCCAGTTGGACTTTGGTAGGGTCTAGGGGCTCTGGAACTGGAGGAGGAGATGAAATGAAGAAACTGGGGGGCCGGTACTGACGTTGTTGGCGGGTTGCGTGCGGTACCGGGGTAGAAAAGCAGAAGGGACTGTGTATAACTGTGACTGGGCTAGCTTCCCGCATTCGATGGAAAATGAAAACGTGTTTCACACAGGTAGCACACACATCAGACACACACACACACACACACACACACACACATATGCCACATGCCACAGTTGGTTGCTGGCCTTTGTTAAAGTGCAGGGTCGCATTTTGTTTACGTGCCTGGCTATGGGATTGGGGCAAGGGGGAGTCGGAACACTTGCGTATCGCAGTTTTATACGCACACACACTACACACACACACCTACCTTTTGTACTACTCATTTCATTGGAAAAGTTAATTCTTTCATTTTCATTTTCATTTCAATAATTTTTTTTTTTTGGTATTGTTTTATTTGCTTTTTATGTAAATGTTTGCATGTTGTTTGTTATACCCTAGCTAAAAGGGTATTTAAATATTTTCACGAATTGTGTTACGTATTGTATTTAAAAAAAAACTTGTATTTGGCTTATATAGCTTATATATTCATGATTCAGCATATACGAGTAGAATCGATATAATATTTTTGACAAATTTGATGCAAACTTAGATCTCAGTTTTGGCACTAGAACATTTTGATGTTAGTTTGCCACAGATGTTTTTTTTTGTAGCAAGTCATATATATAGATATTAAATTGTCAGAATCGCTGGACCACATTATATAGTTGTTATAGGAACAATCGGGAATAATAAAAAAAAGGCGAGCATTAATTTGTCGTATAAACAACTGATGTTTTTTTTTCCAAAATATATCTCAATTAATGTCACAAATTCTAAGTTTATTAAGTTAATTTAATTTTATTAATATCATATCATATAAATGGTACATAGGTACAATCGGTAAAAAAAAAATACCAAGTAACTTTTTTTTTTATTAGTGTATGTGTATATCAACTTCAAACTATTATATTTTTTTTGTTTATTTTTTTTTCGGTTGCTCCAACTGGTTGTTGTTGTTGTTGTTAAATATTCCCCCCTTATATATACAATAAACATATTTACCAGAGAGAACCCTAAGAGCCCATCATTAGAGCCCGCACAACCCCCTCTCTACCACATTTTGTCTATCTAAGCAGAACTTAACTTAACTTGTCTCTGTATTTGCCACTTGTTTGGACACACACACACACACACACACACACACACACACACACACACACGTGTTGTTTCAGGTTCAAGTACATATATGCATACATATATAACATATGGACACATACTACAAATATATATATATATATATTATCATACTTATATGGAAATAGAACTGTATATTCATAGTCTTTATGGGTATTCATATTATGATGTATGTAACATACATACATACTATGTATATGGGTCACAAATAGATTCAAGTAAATAAAGCTAATCGATTTTTTTGATTTGAATATTTAAAATATTTGCTATAACAATTTTGAACAATATTAAAATTAAAATTAGAAACAACCTTTCACAGAACATATTAAAAATCTTTTCAACTCTCTACAGAACTATAATAAAAAATAAAAACATAAAATTTAAACATAATTTCAAATAATTTCCATTAGAATGTTTTTTTTTTTGTTGAAATTGATTTAAGATTCAATTTAGAGTATAAGTACATAAGTATATTAAGATATAATTTAAAAACATTTTTGTCTTTTTTTTTGTAGAAGATCATACTTACAAGATTATAAAAATAATAAAATTGAATAATAAAATATCAAAGCTTAGGCAAGATATTGTAAGAACTCTGTTGACTAATTATAATATAAATACGCGTACATATTTCTAGTAAAAATTTCAACATTTGAAAGAGTTGCACTAAATTGTGAAATACATTTTTGTTGTCATTTAAACTGAAGTTATTAAAACGGAATTCCGTATTTCTTATCAATATCGTATTTGAACAACAACAATTAAACAAAAAAAACTATAAGCGGAAGCCAGTTTCAGCTTTCATTACTTATTCATTAATTTAGATTACAAATACCTATCAAGCAACAAAGAAGGTTTCTACAGATATCAGATACAGATATCGTTATGTAAACAGAAACTTTTCCTGGGTACAGATTACAAGACTGCTAATGATAAGAAATACATGTCTGGATTATGAGTTCAATAAATCATATTTAGAACTGGAAAGTAATGTCGTTCGATTATTTTTCTTTCACTACAAAAAAACAAATTTTAAACATGATTTTTTTATATTAATTATGTTAATCTTTTGGCAGATCTAAAAAGTTTTACAAAATATCAAAATTCAGATTGTAAGAAAAAATACATTTTTTTTTTAAATAGACACATTTTTAATTTAATTCCAAATAATTTTTTTATTTTATTGAATTTTGTAGTATGGTTCTAGAAAAACAAGCTTATAACATATATATTTAGAAAAACATTTTATTACCTTTTTCAAAAGTAAATATTTATAAATTCAAATTAAATTATGTTTGCAGTTATTTGTAGTTATGCTTTCGAAAGTTTTTTTTTTTTTTTGAGAGGTTGAAAATATAGATATTTTCGCTTAGATCGAAATCGGCGCTTATAAATTTTTATTTTTTATTTTTTTCGAAATCATATGAATTTACTCTCAGATGTTTGGGATGCACAAAATGATGTTGCATAATGAAAATAGAAATTGTTATTGTTTTTTTAAAATATGTACTAAACAACAGTTATATTAGATTCAGATAACACTAGCTTACAGCAAAAAAGGAGCTGGGCTCTCATATAATTTTTTTGATGTATTTTTGGTCGCTGATTTCAAATATGCAAACCATTTATTTTTTCAAAGAATGGTTTTCGAGAAAACCGCGAATAGCTAGTTTTTTGGCAGTCTTTCGACTTATTTGTTCATATCTACATGAGATCTTATTTGATCTTAAATAATGTTACACAATTCAATAGATAATTGTATCCTCTTTCTAACGGTATGCCGTTTATGCGAATCGAATAAGAAACAAAGCCATTATAAACCCTCAAAGTTGAAAAATGTGAAATTTTTTTTGCATTTTTGAAAAATTGCTGAATTTCAATTGGTCTTTTAAAAATTTAAAAAATTCGTTTAAATACTTTTTAAGATTTATTACGTTAGATAATTCTTTTACGAATATTTTAAGTATACATTTGTCCAAATCGGTCAGTAAATGTGATAGTTATTCAGCAATTAGTAAAAACACCTAAGAAAAAATTCACTCTGTTCATCACTTTTCCAGCCATATTTGGAGATGAGAAGTTATATCTGACTAGAAACTTTAGCTATTGCGGCGATTTGAATGGATTGTTTGCTTTATTTAGTGAGAATAATTATTCTGAAGATTGGTGTATCTTTATCGAATATTTTCGCATTATTTTTTCCGTAGACAATATGCAATATTTTTTCTTTTCTTTTAATATACCAACGCATCACTGTTTTCTCTCTTAAATTGTAAAATTTCGTCAAATATGACTGGAAAAGTGATGAACAAGGTTAATTTTTGTTTGGGTGTTTTTACTAATTGCTGAATAGAAAAAAAAATATATTAAAAAAAGTATATGAGAGCCCAGCTCTCTCGATCAAAAAATAATTTGTAAACTAGTGTAATCAGTACAATTAAATTACAATTTCTTATAGTTCTTACATGAATACTCGTTTCAAAAATACTTGGCTTTGGCATTATTTTTAACGATAACTGTTTCATTGCTGTGTTTATTTATACCATATGTATGCTTATCTATAAATATGTATATATCCGTATATGCAGATATGTATATATGTATATGTATACCTATATATATATATTCCTTTGTCTATTCTATTGTTTATCTTTTTGGCATTACATGTGCGTGCGTGTTTGTAGTCTAGCTTAATCATGTGATCAGCATGAGTGTGCGCACATATTCAAGACTCTCACACACACACACACACACACTCACACACACACACATATACCACCTGCTGGGCCAACTCACCGATACGTGACCTTTACGTGGCCCACAACTTGAACGATCGTACGTGACCTTTTCTTTATAGCCCAGACAACCAGGTCAACAGGAGGCAAAGAATCAGGCAAAGCTAGTAGAAAGGGATAAAGAGAGAGTGAGAGAGAGTAAGGGAGTTAGAATTTGTTAACAGGTAAAAATCAAAGCCGCCTTTGATGCTACATTCTTATTGGAATATATGTATATATATTTATTAAAACTTCGTACGACTATTTCTATGTCAAGGGTCACGCTCTGCGCGCCTTTTTTTCTATTTTATGAATTAAGTTATTTTATATTTTAACGGATTTTTAACGCCTTTTTGTTTGTGTGTGTATTTAAGATTGTTAATCGTTTTGGTTATTTCTTTCCAGTTCGCAGTCCAATGAGCGGCAATTTCTTAAGGATTTCATTAGCGGCGCTCCGGGTTCCTCGGGCGCTCGTCTGGCCGCATGGTTGCAGCCGGAATCACGCTTGGATCCCAACAAGTGAGTATGGATTTTTTTTTTAGCTATTATTGTTTTGTAAAGTGTTTAGATTGGTGTGGTCCTAATTGATAGATAGTCTTAATCATCAGTGAATGTTATCGATAATTCGAAAAGTTAACTGAGAGCGTACTTTAAATAACGTCATCGATATTATCGATTGTGTCATTAGTTATTTTAATTAAATAATGATGTAATAAATTTGCTAGAGTTATCATTAGAGAAATCGAAATTTTCAAAGTGACAAATGTTAAGAAAATTATGTTTATTATTGCGCTCTTTATTTGCGTTTATTATTATAATTTCAAATTATTTTTGCGATTTGCCAAAAGTCATTTGTGAAAATAAAACTAAGAAAATTGATATTTCTAATAAATAAATAAATAAAGGAATATAAAAAAAGCTGAAACGCGTTATATCTCTTTTCACTGAGTATAAATATATAAATAAATTTTATTTCTTTTATACTCATTAATCTTGTATCTGGTGCACTTAAAAACTCTAATTTCTCTACAATATTTGAAATACTCGTATAAAGGTTTCAAGTAGAATTGCAATACACAAAATTCTGAGTATTACGATTTTAAAGCATGTCAAAATTTTTGTTGTTTTTTTTTACCCACAAACAAGCTTTCAAATATATATAAAAGTTTTAATAAATAAATTGCTTGAGAGTATAATGAACTGTTAAAAAGACAACGCGCATAGTTTAGTTTAACGCAGTTGACGCTTATAATTCTCAACTGCTTTTAATCCTGATTGAACCATACATATGATAATTGCAGTGTTTAGTTTCCTTTTTTTATTTATTTTTTTTTTATTTATTTTACAAGTCTAATATTGATCAATAATACTCAATGAGCGAACACAGTTCAGGGAATTTATTACAGTAATTTTGAAAAGGAGCTTTATTTGCAAGCATCTCAAAAATAAAAAATCCTATAAAAACGATTCTTGAAATTTGTGGTTAGAATAAAAAAAATAAAGATTTCTTAGAATTTGTGGTTAGAAAATAAAAAAAAATAAAGTTGGTGATGGAAACTTGAATTATATTAGAGACAGTACGGTTACTTATTTCAATACTTTTTTTATACAAAATTTTTTTATTTTTGGCTGATCATTGCCCAAAAGTGTGCCGAAAAGGAAATAAAAAATAATTTTTTTTTTTAACTTATTAAAGGAAAAAATATTATTACAATAAATATATTTAATTTCTTAAAATTTTTATTTTATTTTAAAATTGAAATAAATATCAGTATGTATTTAATGGAAAAATAAATGTTTCGCATGAAAATTTGTTGTAATTTTGAAATTTGTATAAGAATTGAAACAAGAGGATGATCTATTTCTATAGAGACGATTTATGAACTTAAGTTATCATAACTCAAAAAATATCTATGCAAAATTTCATCTTATAAATGTTTTCTACTCAATCTTAAATTTTCATTTATTTTTGAAGTTTAATTTTTATTTGCATTTTTTTGTCACTTTGTTAATTTAATTTTCAACTAAAAATTTTTATTTTTTTTATATAATATAATCTCGTTTTCTTTTGCAGATGTGAGCTGAATACCATTACGGAACCCTTGCGGTATGGCTGGCCAACCCAAGTCACTGTCACCATACGGGATCAGTACGGCGATGCGGTGCTTGTGCCGGAGTTGAAAGTCGAGATTAAGGCTATACCCACGGGACCAGATCGTAGTGGGACATTGGGTGGTAATTTGAAAATGAGACGCACCTCATATGCGGAAGACACGCAACATGGTGGCCTGGGCTTGGTGGGTCAACTAGGTGGAATAGCGCCACCGCCGCGTCTCAATTATGAGGCAACCACCAAGGAGAAAATGTGCTTCAAGGCCATCACCTTCATGAAACCCTATACAAACTATTCGTTTGAGGAGCTGCGCTTTAGCAGCCCCGTCCAGACACGCACCACAGAGGCCCTCTGTGCTCAGGACATGGAGGATGGCACATTCAGTGTACACTGGACGCCAAATTCGGTGGGTGGCTATTGTCTGGCCGTTACCATTGATGGGATACCGCTGGAGGAGGTCTATCGCGTTGAGGTCAAAGAGGGCGTAATGCCACCGCCCGCACAGCGTTCCAATGCTGCACGTCGTCCGCAGGCGCCCAGTAAATTACGTCGATTTCAGGCACGTCACAGTGCCGGATTGCGTATACGCTCCCATCCCACGCTCCAGTCGGAGCAGGTGGGCATTGTGCGTCTGGGCGGGATTATAACGTTCATTGATGAAATTGAGAACGATGATGGCATTTGGTTGCGTCTCTCAACAGAGTCAATACGGCAACACTGCACCATGGGCTGGTATCCCACGGAGGCCTGGTGTTTGCAATTTAATCAACATTTGACTAGAACCCTGCTGCAACCCGTTGCGGATGCCAAGGCACGCTCCAAGGCCACGGCCACGGCTGGTGGTGAGCTGCCCGGCGAGGCGACGGGCTTAAGTCCATGTGGCAGCAATGGGGATAGTCCAACGAGTCCTGTTACCAGTCCCAGCAAATATAAATCGCCGACGGAGCGCAAAATCTTTGAGCTGCCCAGTGGTGTAGCAGCAGCGGCAGCTGCACCATGTGCCACCAGTGCCACCAGCAGCAGCAATATAGTTGCAGCCTCAACAAATCCCTTTCTACCCGGCGCTGCTGTCAAAGCCACAGATCTGCTAACAGATGCAGAATCCTCCTTGGCGGCCACCACAGAGCTCTTGCCTGGCAATTTGGGCTCAGCTATAGCCGGTGTTGTGGGTGGTGGTGCCATTAAGTTGCAGGCGCTACAAAAATGGTTCAAGGGCGATGCCGTTGCAGATGTTGCACAGACGCAACAGTCTGCAACAGCGCCACAAGCAGCTGCTCCACTCGCTGCAGTCTCGGTGCGTGAGCTGGTGCGTGTTATGGGCGGTCAGGAGCAGTCACCGTCACCGTCACAATCACAGTCACCATCACAGTCACAGTCACCGTCGCATTCACAGTCCGTGCCACGTGGCAATGGCAACAATCGTGCGGATGCATCCAATCAACCGGAGCCGGAATTTGATATAGCCAGCATGCGGCGTATTAATTATACGGCAAGTCAAACTGCCGCATTGCTCTCAACGCCCAAACATACGCCCAGACGTGGTGCTGCTGCGGCTCAGGAAGCAGCTGGAGCGGCACAATTGGCACAGCTGGAGGATGACTTGAATATGTTGCAAATAACCACAACGACAACAACATCAACAACGGGTGTTGCCATCGAAACACAAACTGAACTACAAATTGGTGAGAGCTCAACGGTAGCAGGCAGTTCGGCATCGGCATCCGCATCCGCTTCAGGCTCAGCTTCGGGCTCAGGTTCCGCATCCGGTTCGGGCACTGCAACCGGATCGGCATGCTCGAAGCGCAGCACCATCATTGGCCCCATTAAACGTGCAATGCCACCATCCTTTGCCGAAAGCATACGCGCCGTATTTGCCGCATTGTTGTGGCATGAGGGTGTTGTCCATGATGCCATGGCCTGTGCCAGCTTTCTGAAGTTTCATCCGGGTTTGCCCAAGGAGGGCGCCACTGTGGTAACACGTCGCGAAGCTGGCGATGCACGAATGCAATTATCACGGGAACAGAAGGCCCAACAGCGTCATTCCGTTGAGGTGGCCAATGCGGGTCATTATCTAAACATACGTCCGTCTACGCTGGAAACATTGACCAAGAGTGGCAACTGTTCGCTGCATAATCGCAGCAAGCATCGTAAAAATGCCAGCAGCAATGCTGGCGAGGATCAGCAACAGCAGCAGCAGCAGCAGCAACCACAACAGCAATCCCAAAAGCTGCAAGCCTTGCCGGAGCTGGTTAGCGTATTGCCACCGGCATTACGTTGTTTGGTCTATCTGTGGGAACAAATCTGTGCCGGCTGTGTGCATATTGTACAATCCAATGCATTGGAGCAGCGTGAGCAGCGTCTATTGTCGCCGGGAACGCGTGAAGCCAACGGTGAACTGGATGCCAAGGATGCCAAGAGCAATGGTGATTTGGGCATGGACAAGGATCCCAGCAAGAAATGTAAACGCAAGAAAAAGGACGATGGCAGCTGGTGTGAAATCTGTGAACTCTTTCTGCCCATGCCCGTCACATATCATATGCGTATTGCCCATCCTGGTTGTGGCAAATCCGCCAAGGGCAAGGGCTACAACTCTGTGGGCATCTTCTGCGAGGGCTGGGCCGGCAATTGCGGTGAGGGCGGCAAGGGCGCCTCCAGTTGGTTCCTAATGTGCGATGCCTGTCGAGACAAGTATCTGACGAGCAGTCGCAGTACCAACAATGTCAACAATACCGCTCCAAATGTCTCCAATGCGGGTAAGTGTTCCATGATCTTCCAGTCGTCCAACCTCAAGTAAATCGATTCAGTTTTGATTTTGTTTTAAAAGTTGAAAATTTTCAAAAAAAATACTTTGTTCAACTGAATTTTAGTTACGATAAAAGTAATGATGCAATATTTTAGTTTATAATGTTGGCTTTCAGGAAAAAAATAATAACTTTTAACCGCCTTTTAAATTTTGGGGCCACTTGTCGGGTTTGAAAAAAACCTTTTTTATCAGAAATCTGAAAAAATTAATAATGAAATGGAATAACAAAAAAAATGTGAAAAAAAAATATTATGCGCATGATAATTGGATTTACTGTAATTAAATTATGAAAATCATTTTCTATGAAGAGTAATTATTCCCAAATAATCTGCCTAGATTTACCCAATCGGATTTTCATAGAATAACTGATTTGCTGTTTATCAAGTAGAAGCAATGAAACTCTGGTTAATCATCAAAATTGTTACGCTCATAATCTTGTAAATTCAGTTCCAATCACAAGACTAAAAAAAGAATTTCGGCCTTAAGTCATCTTAGTCACCCAAAACCTAAACAGGCTTATATGCAAATTTAATTGATGACAATACCAAATAGTGGAATTGATGATTATATTTATATAAAAATATGATAATTAGCAAACAAAAGAGATTAACATTGTTAAATGTCTTTGTTTCTCATAATTCTTAATAAAGTTAAAAAAAAATAATAATCTAAACTTCGTCAAAACTTTTACATGTAGAATATCATTAAAACTTGCATAGTTTTTACAGTAAAAAATGAGAAAATACATTTAAACCAATTTTGTATTTAATTTTTTTCTTTTAATCAATTTTTGTGTTATTTTAAATTGTTATATTTTATCTTATACGTTAGTAAGACTTAAAGTTAATTAAACTTAAATTTGTCAAAGCTATTAATATACTATTAATATAATTTTTACTTTTTTTGCTGTATTTTTGAGAGCTGATTTCAAATATGCAAAGCATTTATTTTTTCAAAGAATGGTTTTCGAAAAAACCGCGATTGGCTAGTTTTTTGGCAGTCTTTCGACTTATTTGTTCATATCAACATCAGATCTTATTTGATCTTAAATAATGTTACACAATTCAACAGATAAAATATGCCGTTTATACAGATCGAATAAGAATTAAAGCCATTATGTGAACTTTTTTTGCATTTTTGGAAAATTGCTGAATTTCAATTGGTCTTTTAACAATTTTAAAAATTCGTTTAAATACTTTTTAAGATTTATTATGTTAGATAATTCTTTTACGAATATTTTAAGTATACATTTGTCCAAATCGGTCAGTAAATGTGATAGTTATTTAGCAATTAGTAAAAACACCTAAGAAAAAATTCACTCTGTTCATCACTTTTCCAGCCATATTTGGAGATGAGAAGTTATATCTGACTAGAAACTTTAGCCATTGCGGCGATTTGAATGGATTGTTTGCTTTATTTAGTGAGAATAATGAATATTTTTCCGTAGACAATATGCAATATTTTTTCTTTAAATATATTATATATATTTAATATTTTCTCTCTTAAATTGTAAAATTTCGTCAAATATGACTGGAAAAGTGATGAACAAGGTTAATTTTTTCTTGGGTGTTTTTACTAAATGCTGAATAAAAAAAAAATACATTAAAAAAAGTATATAAGAGCCCAGCTCCCTCGATAAAAAAAAAATTTGTAAACTAGTGCTATAGGACCTAAATTTATTAATTAAGAAGAATAATAAACTAACATCTAAGATCTAACTCTGTAGGTTCTTTTGTAGCTATCATAAGCATATTAAGTTTATTTCAAATTTTCGATTATCAACCAGTAAAACAATAAGAAAAACAATTGTATATATGAATATACATATTTATTTGCAGGGTGTACTATTCTCAGATATTCGCGACCATCAGCCTGAAAGGCCTTTATTGCTCCTGCTGTAAAACTGTTTGTAATTTAGAATTTATTCTAAGCTAAAATTAAACAAATAAATAAATAGTACTCGACCATAGCTAAAACTTCTACTGTTGTTGGCTGTAAACAAGTTTTATTTATGTAGATAATTTTTATTATGTCCTAAATGTTTCATAATATATAATATGTTTAGTATTTGTTCATGACACCTGGTATTATAAATTTTTTATGATGGAAAGCTGGCTACGCCCTTGTCTGCCGATATATATATATATATATATTTATTACAGTAATTTTATACGCGAATTTCTTATCATTTGTAAGGAAGTTCAAAGGCCGAGGTCAAAGTCTCAGTCGGACCAGGGAACGTTTACAAGAATATTTGTAATATTTGTATTTGCAGGCTGACCCGCCTCACACATTATATATCATTTCATTTTACAATTTTAGCTACTGAAATGAATCTGTTTGGCGTAAAGACAACCACATTGATAGCTAACTCGGAAGTGTATACCACCATGCGAGAGAATGCCACATTTCTGCTAGAATTGTGCTCCTCCTCGTCCACCTCGGCCAGTGCATGTGGCAACCTACAACCCGCAGGCAGTCAGAAGAGATCACCACAACAATTGTCGGTGCCAATGCCGGTGGTCATTGAGCATCAGCATCTGGGCATGCCGGATCTTAATTTGAGCAACAAGCCAAGCACAAGTCGTGCTGATTCAGCCCGAAGTAGTCGCATTGGTGGCGGTCGACTAAGTGGCAAGTTTACGCCATTTCGCAAAAGTTTTGTGGGCGTACCACCGGCAACACCGGACAACGTTTGGCTAGCACCCGACAGTTTCGCCTGCTTGGAATGCCTAGGTACTGCCGCCCACGAGGATCTACCCTATGAGATGTTTGGCTTGGGTGCCGCTGCCAATGAGAATGGCTTCGATAGGGTGAGTACTTGATTGATTTAATTAATAATCTATTAAGGTGTATACAAATGGTGTAAAAATGTATAGGTATTCATCAATTGTTTGTAATTGCCAGCAAAACTTTTGTAGAAAAGAAAATGTTGGGAAAAACTTTTCGAAAAAGTCGCTAGCGCCTTAACAGATGTACTCAATGTTAACGTATACAGTACTGTTAGCGTATACAGCAATGTTAACGCATACAACACTGTTAACGAACACAGCCCTGTTAACGCACACAGCACTGTTAACGTATAAAGCACTGTAAGAAAAATTACAGTAGGTAGTATTTTTTTTAATGAAATACGAAAGTCACAGTTGGCAGTATTTTTTAAATTAATACGAATTATAATTATAATTAATTTATATGTCGGCTCAACTAGAATATGATTTATTTGATTTTTGGTTTTTATTTTTTGGAGGTAGGGCGTAGCAACGCACGCTGGGTACATTAGTATCAATATAAAAAGTATTTTTATTTTTAATTAAAATAATTTATGCTATAACGATTATTTACTGGGTGCAGTAGGATTTCCTGCCGGTTATTTGTTGATATATATAAAATATTTTTCGAATTTTAAAAATAATTATTCTCTTTGTGGTTTTAGTTTGTCATCGTAATGCATTTGGCAATCAATTTGGTTTACTATGATAGACTATTGAAATATTAATGTAATTATTTTTGAATTATATATTAATTATATTAATTCGTTTTTTTCAATTCTTTATTCATACAGCCCCTCTCGGAGATCTCGTACGAGTCCTGTGAGCCCAATAACTATGAAATGATGTCCGGTTCACTGGCAAATCCACCTGCCACGGGCGGTACGCTATCAAAATTCCATCGTAGCTATTCGATGGGTCAGGGCTGGGCAGCGGTGGCACAACAGCAACAGCAGCAGCAGCAGCTGCAACAGCAGACACACCAGCAGCAGCATCAACTTATCCATCAGCAACAGCAGCCAGTTATGGCAACAGGACTGCCATTGGATGCACAACCCAAGGTTATATATCGAAGGCGTAATAATTCGACAAGTGAAGGAGATGGTTCGCTTTTAATATGTTATCCATCTGAGCATTTGCGTCGTTTGGTGCCACAAAAGCTGCTGGCCAGCGTCGCCGTATTGCAGTCATCAAACAATGCCAATGAAGTGGTCACTGGGGAGGGTAAGGATCAGCAGCAACAGAAGCCACAACGTTCAGCCAGTCCTGTGCCGGAGCAAAATAGTGCCCTACTGCATCGTCCTGCAATGGCATTTATGACACAAAAACATGAACTGGATCGTCTGCGTGGTGCCATGAGAAGAAGCCTAAGGATTGCCGCTTGTCGCATTTATGCGCTTCAAGCACAGAATTGGTTGCTACGCAGCGTTACCCAAGGTGTTTGCCTGCATGATCTCATGTGGTGGTTTGTTAGCTCATTGGCATTGGGCAGCGTGGAGCTGGTCGATGGCAAATATGAGGAAGCGGAACCAGCATTGGAGCATCCAGTGGCCTATACACAAATCAGTGGTCGCTTTGCACATCTTATAACACAATCGTTGCATGTTCTATTGCAATCTGTGGCAGATTTGACACTTCATTTGCCATTGGGCTCACCATTACAGCGTGTGGCAATCCAATGCTTTGGCATACGTTTCCGTCAAGCGGATCATCAATTTTTACATAGCTCACATGTTTTTGGCAACATATCCAAGATATTATCCAAATCCGATGAGCAAAATGATGCAATGGCCGTATCAACCATGTTGGCTGCCACTGGGGAAACAACACAATGCGATGCGGAGCATAATATTGCAACAGCTAGTAATCAATTAAATGCTGGCATCATTATACCAGGTGCCCGTGTCATTTGCTATACAGATCTATCTGGCATGTTTGAGGTGACTGTCTCGTCGCGACCAGCCATGGCCGAATCCTTGACGGACAACTCAACGGAGACTTTCTGGGAGAGCGATGAGGAGGATCGCAATAAATGTAAAATCATTGAACTGTCCATGAGCAAACTTAGCTATGCCTGCAAGTTTGTTCTGGTGCACATCGACAATAGTCGCGATATTCAGGTGAGTAATGTTAATCTTAAGCAAACCGATTTAGTGTAGGGTTCAGTTAGTTCTAAATACTAAAAAAAATATATATTAATATTAAGAACTCGGTACTGTTCGTTTCATTCGATGTAAAAACATATCTAGCAATTTATCTAGTTATTAATTTTTTTCTCATACTTACTTCTTCATGCATTAATCTGTTTACCTTTGTTACCCTGAGCCCGGTACCGCACTGAGCCGGTACGCCTCTTGTTAGAATAGGATATAGCTTGGTTTTGTACAAATTTCTACTGCCATCACTTAAAGTTTAAAGTAAGAATTCAGCACTGTGCACTTGGTCATTAAATCTCTCAATTTTATTATTTACTTGTGTACTTGGCGTGCGTTGCTATGCTCTACCTCCAAAAATAATACAAACTAATCATATTCTACTTGACTCGGCAAACGTTGCTCTGCCATATAAATTATTTCTACGCCCGCTACGTTCAAATAATATAACCTAATTCGTATTATTTAAAAAAATACTGCCTTCTGTGATTTTCGTATTTCATAAAAAAAAAAAAATACTGCTTACTGCCATTACTTTACTGTGCTGTGTACGTTAACAGTGCAGTGTACGTTAACAGTGCTGCATACGTTAACAGTGCTGTGTACGTTTACAGTAGTGTATACGTTAACAGTGCTGTATACGTTTACAGTAGTGTATACGTTAACAGTGAGTACATCTGTTGAGGCGCTAGCGATTTTTCCGGAAAGTTTTACCAATAGTTTTTTTTCTAGAAAAATTCTTCTAGCAATTGGGAACAACTGAAATATAAATTAAGCCAAATCGGCCAAGTCACTTTCTATTGATGAATATCTATACATTTTTGCACCATTTTAAGATTTAAATCTATACATATTTCTATATCTGTAGGGTCTTATAATTAACTAGATTGCTACAGCTGCATAGATTGTTTTATTTAATGTAAATGAACTCGTAAGCTACAGTAAACTAATAAATGCGTGCACAATTAGATCTTTCGACCAGGTTTTGGCTGTTTTTTTTTTTTTTTTGATTTGAAATTTATATATAAAATATTTTAGTTACAAGGACCTGCTGCACATCAGTATAGTTTAATTTAATACTTAATTAAATTGAAAACAAATTGAAACTTTATCACATTTTCTATTCTAAAATCTTACAGAACAAGGTGCTGAATGTTGTCTTCTATGCGGGCCAATCGCTGGGCGATACCAATCTTATCAAATCGGTGGATGTGGATCAGAAGGCCTGCATTTGGATAGCAGCCAAAATAGCGGATGAAAGTTCGACACATTTCCGGCTAGAATTACACGGACCGGAGAATACATTACGTGTGCGACAAATTAAATTACTGGGACTGCCCAGTTATCAACAGAATGTGGGTGCTAATGCTGGTGCATGTGGCAATGAGGAACCATTTGCCGATCATCGTTCCAATTTGCAACTGGCACACGCCGCACGCATTCAGCAACAAATTTGCGAGGCGGAAACATTGCGGGTCTTTCGCTTAATAACCGGCCAGGTATTTGGCAAGCTAATTAGCAATGTCAGTGAAGCGGTGACGGCAACAGGGGCCACTGCAATGGATGCAGCCAACTCGATGCTGGCGGATTCTCTAGATCTGCGGGAGCACATGGTCGGCATATTATTCTCACGCAGCAAATTATCACATTTGCAGAAACAAGTTATTGTCCACATTGTGCATGCGATTAAAAAGGAGGCACAGCGTGCCAAGGAAGATTGGGAGCTATCAAATTTGGCGCATGTGCTGAAGCAACAGACACCGCCAGTGGCATTGCAGACCGCCGCATCAACATCTTCAGCTGCTCTGGTGCCGGCAACCAGTGAGAGCAACAGCTCAACGGAACGTAGTCGCGCACCGGACACATATTGCTTCGAGATGTTGAGCATGGTATTGGCATTATCCGGCAGCGTTGTGGGTCGTTCCTATTTATCGCAACAGCATGGTCTGCTTAGGGATTTGCTGGGATTACTGCATACGGGCAGCGATCGTGTTCAGCGACAGGTGACGGCATTATTGCGTCGCATCTTGCCGGAAATAACGCCGGAGAGCTTTGCGGAGTTGCTTGGCGTACAGCGTTTGCCCCCTGCCGATTATAGCATTGCCCATCAGAGTGGCAGCGATTTTGATATGAGTCGCTTGGGCTTACTGGATATATTCTTGGCCGTTATTGCCAAATCGTTGCAATTGCAAATTAAAGTCAAAACCAATACGGCTAATGGGGTTACATCTGGTGGGGCAGCAGCAGCTGTTGCAGCCGGCTCAGCAGCCAAAGCTGGGCAACTGGAGAAGACGCCGGCTTTTGTGCGTCTATGCAGCTCATTGGATTTATCCGTGCAGCTGCTGCGTTCACGTCCAGCAACGGCGGAGCAGCTGCCGGCACCCGCAACTAGCAGTGATCCTTTCCGCTTCGATACAATGCCCGCAAAGAAGGAATCGAAACGTAATTTGAATCAACGTTGGTTTCTCAATGGCATCATTTCAACCAAACAGGCAGAGAGCATAATTGGACTCATTAGGGATTTGGCTAGTGTAAGTGTGTTTAAGAATTTAACAAAAATACATTTTCTTATACCCTTGCAAAAAGGTATTATAATTTTGTCTTGAAATGTGTAATGCATAGAAGGAGACGTCTCCGACCGTCTGTCCATCTGTTTCTATGCTTCCTTTTTTGGCTTTATCTTTGAGCTATCTTGATAGAACTTGGCACCGATGAAGTTTGTTATTGTATGTAGTTTATATGTCAAAATCAGCCCGATCGGACTACTATATTATATAGCTGCCATAGGCACAATTGGAGACACTTCATTTGCATGAAAAGTGCTCGTGTAGAAAACAATTTTGTTTTTCAAGATATTAAAACCAAACTTAGCATATTGATGTATATAAACGATTTATACAATCTGACTAAGTTTGAACAAAATCGGATTACTATATCTTGTAGCTGCCATAGGAAAAAAAATGGGTAAAAAATGAGTTATTCTATGTAAAAGAATCGAAAATTTTCTTAGAAGACTATTGCAAAGATATATAGCTAACCGTTTCTTTCTTGTTTTTTTTTTTTTTTTTTTGTTAATTTTATTTTGTCATTTTCCCCTATTTACGTACATAAAACATCATCTAATCACAATTATTTCCTGACTTATGAACTTATTTTTATGCTTAAAAAATATATAAATAAATAATTATTTAATTTCAATTTTTGTTTCATTTTGATACAGGGCAAACTGAGCGAGAAGTGGTCACAGATCACCAAGGCGGCCATTGCTGAGTCTGTGCTAAATTTGACGCGTCTCGAGGAGATTTATCGGACACCGGAGCATTGCACAAAGACCGCAACACTTTGGCTGGCCTTGGCCAGTCTCTGTGTGCTGGAGCGTGATCATGTCGAGAAATTATCATCTGGCCAATGGTCCAAACTCTGCGATACGCGTCCCATGTGCACCAATCACGATGATGGCGAAACGGCGGCAATTATACAATGTGAAACTTGCGGTTCACTTTGCGGCGATTGTGATCGATTTTTGCATCTCAATCGAAAGACACGCACACACAAGCGCACAGTAAGTTCGAATTGAAATTCAAATGATTGAAGGTTGACTCTAAATGTGTTTAATTGAACAGGTGTGCAAGGAGGAGGAGGAGGCTATACGGGTGGAACTGCATGAATCCTGCGGGCGCACTAAGCTCTTTTGGCTTCTTGCCTTGGCCGACTCAAAGACATTAAAAGCCATGGTTGAGTTTCGTGATGGCAGTCATACGATCATTTCTGGCCCACAGGAGGCAGTTGGTCGTTGTCGATTCTGTGGCTTAACTGGCAATTCGGGCCTACTGGAGATTGGCAACGTATGCGCCGATGCTCAGTGTCAGGAATATGCAGCAAATTCTTGCTTAAAGACCAAACCCTGTGGTCATGCCTGTGGTGGTGTCGCTGGAGAGCGTAAATGTTTGCCCTGTTTGCAGCATGTCTGCCATGCCAGGGAAAATGAACTGGCCGAGGAGTTGCGTGATCCAAAACTAACACAGGATGCCGATGACATGTGCATGATCTGCTTCGTTGAAGCATTGTCCTGTGCGCCCTCCATACACGTAAGTTACCCCAAGTAGCAGCAACAGCTTAATAAAGTCAATTAAATATTTTATTTCCTGTTTAGTTGGAGTGTGGTCATGTATTCCATTTCCATTGCTGCAAGACTGTGCTGGAGAAACGCTGGAGTGGACCCCGCATTGCATTTGGCTTCTCATTGTGCCCCATCTGCAAGGCAGATATACAGCATCCATTGCTCGCCGATATACTGGAGCCCATTAATGGACTTAAGCAGGATGTCAAGCGCAAGGCACTAATGCGGTAAGTTGTTTGAGATATTACAAAAATATAAATAATAGAAATTAAAACAAAAAAGTTTTGTTAGTAAATGCTTATTATAGATTTTCAACATCTATATTCAAATTCATTAAAACTCAATCGATTTTTGTCAAGATTTCTTCTATAAAATGAGTTGACATTTGAATATAATTTATTTCTAAAAATCAAAGAGAATTTGTTTGACCAAATTTCAATTGTAAATATTATTTTGAATAAAGTCTATTTATTTTGAATGAAGTCTATTTTCTATATATTTAAAACTTAACATATCAAAATTTCTGAGGTTTTTTTTTGTCACAGCTATTTTAGTATATTAATTTTAATATTCGCAATCGTTTAGAAACAAAATATCAAAAATTTAATTTTTTTTAAATTTTCCATACTAAATAAAATATATAAGTTATTAAATATTTTAGTATACTAATTTTTATATACGCAATATTCAAAATTTTTCAAATTAAAAAAAAAAAATTTTTTTTTATTTATGAATTAAAATTGTTATAATTCTTAGAAATTCGTACTAAACAAAAACAGAATTTTTATAGTTATAGTGATGCAATTCTATCGATGCTAATATACATATGTATATACCGCAAAACTATCGTTAAAATAGCTCTACAAGTAAGGACATTCAGGATAAAACGACACAGCTGTTTGTTTTAATATTATACAATGCATATTATAGTAGTACTGCTCTTAAGGAATAAAAACTTTTGCTAATTGTTTCATCATATTTTATTTGACAGCATTAAATATGAGGGCGTGGTCAAGGATACGGATAGTAAGGATGTCACACAGCAGGCCATGGATCGTTATGCATATTATGTGTGCTTCAAATGTCAGAAGGCCTATTATGGCGGCGAGGCGCGTTGCGATGCAGAAATTGGTGAAAAATTTGATCCCGAGGAGCTTGTATGCGGCGGCTGCTCGGATGTGGCACGTGCTCAGATGTGTCCCAAACATGGTACCGATTTTCTGGAATATAAATGTCGCTATTGTTGCTCGGTGGCCGTATTCTTTTGCTTTGGCACCACACATTTTTGCGATACGTGCCACGATGACTTTCAACGTTTGACGAATATACCAAAGACAAAATTGCCACAATGTCCGGCTGGGCCAAAGGCCAAACAGCTGCTGGGCGATGAGTGTCCATTGCATGTAATTCATCCGCCCACCGGTGAGGAGTTTGCACTCGGCTGTGGTGTTTGTCGCAATGCACAAACATTTTAGCAACTGCGTGCTGCCAAACTACAACTGGAGTTGAAGCCACAGTTCTTGGAGATTGTAAAGTCAACATCGTCGCCAATATCATCATCATCCTCGCCAGAGCAGCCGGAGCAGGAGCAGGAGCAGGAGCAGCAGCAGCAGCAGCTAGCAGAGCAGCAGGATCAATTAAATGACTATGATGATGTGGCGCCTCAACGCATCGTGGGTGAAGGGGGTTAAATGCAAAAGCATTATGACTATTAGACACATTTGCATATACAAACATATACATTAATAGAAAGCTTATAATTAGGCAAAAAGAAAAACCAAAAATTTCGGGAAATATATAAAAAAAAAGAAGAAGTATATATACTTAGTACATATGTAAATGTTTTTTTTTTATAGTTTTTTTTTTAAATTATTTAAAAATTATTCAGAAAGTTGCAATTTTTAGCTATATGTGTATTTATGTAATTGTAAACTATTCAAATATCGAAATATATATATATAATGATATATATATTTTTTAACTCAATTGTACACATACACATATATTCACACATACACACACATATACTCTTAAGTAGGTTTGAAAGCGAATATAGGATTTGGGCTAGGGAAAGGTCTCATCATAACTTCAATGTAGATGTGAATTGTTTGATATAATAATGTAGTACATATATTATGAGACAGTTATGCAATACATGCAATATTATTTATAATACTCACAAATAACAGACTCATTTATTATTTTAATTAAATGATTACATATATATATATATATATATAATAAAAGAAATTATGCAAATTATTTTAATAACTAAATTATATATTTATTATAAATGTGACAAATGAAATAAAGAATTGAAAAAATAAATGTAATTACTTGAACAAACAAATACTCGAAATTAAAGTTTTAATTAAATTTGGATTTAATACAAAGGTAAGTTATAAATTCCCTTTTTTGAAATATTCAATAAACAAAACTTCAAATGAATAATCTCCATTTATTCAGATTTTTAAAGTTCTACATCATTTAATAAGACTTTTTATTAGTTTCAAGTCTGATTATTCTTGTAATCCTTTAATTCTCGCAACTTAGATAATACCAGTAAAATACTGAATACTGCAATTATGAACTTGATAACCCAAGTGTTAATCTCGTCTTGATAAAAATTTGTAGATCATTTATACGCAACTTTGCAGGTAAATTTTACACAGCTTTGAGAGCTTGTTCTTGTTATAAAAATAACATAAAAAAATAAAATATCTATATTTGTATTATCAGCCATTTAATGTTTAATTAGAAAATTTATATATTTTTTTTGGATTTCAGTTTGTATACAAGGTACAATAACTACATTAAAAAAAAGAAACGTCAAAATTATTCTTAAAAATTCTATAGAATTCAAAATATAAAAAAAAAAACAAAAAATATTCAAACCGTACAAACCTTCTAAGATATATTCGTTGCAATTCCCAAAATTCAACATTAAAAAATCCATTTTGTTTTTAAAAACGTATGTATTTTGTTTCATTTCATTTTGTTATTGTGTTTTGTTTTTTTTTTAAGTTTTTATCATTTCGTTTGCTTAGTTCTTATGTTTTGTTTTTTGTGACATTTCCTTCAAATATCTTTCATTGCTGTCTTTTGGGCTTTTATTATTTCTCATTATGAATGCATACGATTTGAATTTGGTTTTATTATTATGCTTTCATTTTCAACATAGTCAAAGATTTATTAACATAAGTGTGTGTGTTTGCGTCAGATTTGTATCTTTTAATATCAATGTTAATGTCATAATAATTTATTTTACTATACACATTAATTACAGCTTTAATTAAATGATTTTTCAAATAAACTTTTACAACTATGTTTTATAAATTTATTTTAAATGTTTCTCATTTCGAATTTTATTTTTTTGGTAATTTTAATTATAATTTTGTAGTATTTTTTGTTGCATTTTTTGTTTTTTTTTGTTTTTTTTTGGTTTGTTATCAGTTGTTCATAAGTTCAGCTTGCGGGCTAATGCCCAATGTTCTGTCCAAGCAAATATAATTTTGTTTTTTGTGGTAATATTGTACTACCTAAATATGTCTGAGATTTTTGGGCTCAATACTATACCGAAAAAAATATGTAAAACATGAACAAACTATTTATATTTATTTGTTATTTTGGTTTTATTTGGAATGTATTGTTTTTCATATTTTCTTTTCTATGTTATTTAATTGTTTATGTAGTTTTTTGTAAATATATAATAAATAGGCAGCTTTTTTCATGTTCAAAAACAAAAAAGGGCGCGTGTACGAAATCAATATCAATTTGAATATCATATTCTATATATCATATAATCAAATTGTTGTATATAGTATAATAACAATGCTTCTTCAATTTGGTGGAAAATATTGAAACATCGCATTCTTTCTTTCACTGTGTTGTAGTTTTTTTTATTTTGTAAATTTTGGTTCTTTTTCGACTAGAGACTAAAATCTAGAGCATAACGTTTTAGTATTTTCTTCGGTATTTTTATATATATTTTTTTTTTGTATGTACGAGTATTTTGTTTTCCTTATTGTTGCCAAAAGTGTTTGCAGTGGACTTTACAAAAAATGTTTTATGTTAATTTCTTCGCTTTATATTTTTTTTTGGTATTCAAGTGTTTAAGGCTTTTGAATTTTGTATATATAATTTAATTACAATTCATATCATTTAGCATTGTATACATAATTAATAATTAAGTGGCGTGTTTTAATGTTTGGTATTTTTGTTTTTTATTTTTTTATTAGTTCTTTGTTTTTTGGTGTAATTATATTAGTATGTTTTGTTTTGCAGTATTTAATTATTTTGCTTAGAAAAAAATTCTGGCGTATAAAAGCTTTTTAAGTTTTTTATTCTTGGTTTAATATTTTTTGTTTTTTTTTTTGCTTTTTTATTTAAATTTATACTCGTAATATCTCGTGTTTATCTGTTTAAGGTTTTCGTATGTATGCGATACATAATAATTTTTGTTATTTATCAGTTTGGCGCTTCGAAGCGTTTTGAAGCTGCTATTATATATTATATGTATATATAATATATAGTGTGTATATATGTACAATATACATTCGATCTCTGGCATAAATTCATCAAGGGTGACATACAATTTGTTCGTAGGCTTATGTTTTAAATTTTATATTTATTTTAGTTGGTAATGAGTATTTAGTTTGGTTTATAGATGAGCCTGACAGTGAGAGTTTTGAGTTTGCAATTCCTCGTATGTGTATGTATGTATGTATGGTGTATATATATATAAATATCTGTTCATTTTTTTTTTGTTTTTTTGTAGTTTTCTTTGTTAATAAATTTTCATTTCAATATAAATTTTGACTAATTGTCGCTTGACCTAAAAATTGTAATTGCACCTTTCTTTATTTGGTATTTTTTTGTTTTTTTTTTGGTTTTTTTTTGGTATTTTTTGTATTTATTGGTTAGTTTGTTCATTCATAAATTTATAAGGCTTTGTGTAGTTAGCACTAAAAACTACAAAAGATGATAACAAACAAAATACTATATATAAATTTATATATATATAGTATAAAAAAACAACAATTCTAATTATGGCATACAAAATATGTACCGCTGCAAGTTATGAGCTGGAAGCGGAACGGGTGGGGGGGCAAACGCTGTTAATTATTTATTAATATAATCATTTAATTTTTGTTATCAATTTTTTGTGGATTTCCTTTGCAAAAAGTCAGTTGAACAAATTTTGAAAATATTTCTATACAGAACTCTAGTACCGTCATACAGATGATACAGATATTATATGGTACTATATATATATGCATATATATAGTTCTTGTATATTTTGACTATTTTTTTTTTTGCTTTATAGTTAGTTGAGTCATTTTTGGAATTTTTTATTTTTTAGTATTTTGACTAGTGCGCCTTAAGATTAACGAGTATTTTTTTGGTTTAGTTTGTTATAAAAAAAAACTATATAAACTATTATTAGCTATTAGCTAGATATATATGTATATATGTATACATATATATCAATTATATATAGTATATACAATGAGCCCGCTTTTAGTATTTTCATTCATTTTTTGGTTTTGTTTTTTTTTTTTTTGTAATTTTCTAAACATATGCAACAAATGTTGTTGTGTAATTATTTCATAATAATTATTTCATTTTATTATCAAAAAGTGAATATATTTATTATTATTATTATTGAATTATATGTATGTGTGTTATGTAATGTTATATGTATAATATAAGTCATGTTTTAATACCACTTGAATTGCTTTTCGTTTGCTGGCAAAAAAAAAACTAAATATCTATTTTATGAACAATTTAACAAAGATTTTGCGCTATATATATATTTAGTAAGTAGGCCAGACTAAGTTAAACTAATAAAACTAACTAAGTAACACACTCCTATCACTTTCTCTAACTATCGTTCTTTATACTCTATAAAGATTTCTTGTCGAGCCTACCACACACACACAATATTTCGATTTCGGGAAGACGATAGTTCGTATTGCTTTACATAAGTATTTGTGGCTCCTGAAACTCTGTATCTCTCTGATCAGTATCTGTATCTGTGCCCAAAGAAGATCTAACTATAGAAAAGACAAAAAAAAAACGAAAACTAATTTAACTATGCATATACATATCTAGTATTTTACTAAATATCTGAATCATTCAAGTGGGCAAATAATTATTTTGCAAGCGACTTAAGTATAATGAAACCGTTGCGATATATCGTCATATGGTGTGTGTTTGTATATGCTATTATAATAATAGGGTATTACTATTATTTATATAATGAATGGATCTGTTAATATGCTAATTTTTTTTTTAACAAATTTGCATTTTTTGCCATAAACATATGCAAGTGCAAGCCTTTTATTTAAACAATAATTTTTCAATAGTTAAATTTCCTCCTTTTTTTTTTTTTGGTTTTTATCACAAAGTATGTTTTTTTTCTTTTCAATGTGTGTGTGTTGATTTTCTGAGCGTGTGTGTAACAATTTGGAATATATTTATAATTAGTAAATATTAGTTTTTATATTTGCCTCTGCTCATTAAATGCTAAATATATTTGCTTAAAATATTTACATTAACAAAGTATATATATATTTTATATATAGTTTTTTCATTTGTTTTTACAGCGCAGCATTGTACATAGTTATTATTTGGTATAAATATACTATATACTTTTTTTTTGTTAGTTTTATGTTTATGTTTATTCTTGTTTTTTTTTTGTTTTTTAATTTTTGTAGGTTTTTTTTTCGATTGTCGTTTCGTTTTGCGGCAACATTTTGTGTCTTTGTCTCGTGTTTTTGTTTTTGTTGTTGTTGTTGTTGTTGTGGCTGGGATTTTCGTATAGTTTCATTGTTGCTTTTCTTTGTGTTTTACTTTTTACATATTTTTTCAAGTTTTCATTTTTTGCTTATCTAGGGAATATATATGTAAATAGAGCGCTCAAGCCGTATTAGTAGTATGTTAGGACGGGTATCATGAGTATATACATAAACTATTTAAGCCCCAAATTCCAAAAAAACAAACATAACTAGGGCCTGTTTATATGTGTGTTGTGGTCTGCAAAAAAAATACCAAAAAAAAAAAAAAAAAAAAAAACTTGAAACTATTCAGAAATTTTTCTTATATTCGTTTTCATCATCAGCATGAAATCATGTTGAAAACCAATTTGTAAATACAAGTATAGCATTATTATAGGGTTCCAAAATAGCATAGTCTTTAGTTTTTCCATTAAAAAACATCTATTGAGACATTAGAACCATCTTTACACATGACATTTTCAGTGCAACGTAAGGCAAGAAATCAGCAATGCTGAGGAATTCTAAATGCAGCTACATGGAAAAATAAAAAATCCCTAAGATTCTGCTTTAATATATTGTTGTCTAAAAGTATTGTATACAGAATTTTATAAGAAAAAAAAAGCTAGAAATAAATCCTACATGACATTTTCAGTGCAAAATAAGGCAAGAAATCAGCAATGCTGAGGAATTCTAAATGCAGCTACGTGGACAAATAAAAAATCCCTAAGATTCTGCTTTAATATATTGTTGTCTAAAAGATCTGTAAGATTCTGCTTTAATATATTGTTGTATAAAAGTTCTGTATACAGAATTTTATAAGAAAAAAAAGCTAGAAATAACTCCTACATGACATTTTCAGTGCAACGTAAGGCAAGATATCAGCAATGCTGAGGAATTCTAAATGCAACTACATGGAAAAATAAAAAACCCCTAAGATTCTGCTTTAATATATTGTTGTCTAAAAGATCTGTAAGATTCTGCTTTAATATATTGTTGTCTAAAAGTTTTGTATACAGAATTTTATCAGAAAAAAAAAGCTAGAAATAAATCCTACATGACATTTTCAGTGCAACGTAAGGCAAGATATCAGCAATGCTGAGGAATTCTAAATGCAGCTACGTGGACAAATAAAAAATCCCTAAGATTCTGCTTTAATATATTGTTGTCTAAAAGATCTGTAAGATTCTGCTTTAATATATTGTTGTATAAAAGTTCTGTATACAGAATTTTATAAGAAAAAAAAGCTAGAAATAACTCCTACATGACATTTTCAGTGCAACGTAAGGCAAGATATCAGCAATGCTGAGGAATTCTAAATGCAACTACATGGAAAAATAAAAAACCCCTAAGATTCTGCTTTAATATATTGTTGTCTAAAAGATCTGTAAGATTCTGCTTTAATATATTGTTGTCTAAAAGTTTTGTATACAGAATTTTATCAGAAAAAAAAAGCTAGAAATAAATCCTACATGACATTTTCAGTGCAACGTAAGGCAAGATATCAGCAATGCTGAGAAATTTAAGATTCTGTTTAGTATTTTTTTAATTTTTACGTCTTTTCTTAATTTAAAATTCTGCTGGATTGGGTTTATGTAAATAGAGCTGATTCCTGGATATATTTTTATTTAAGCTTATTTTAAGTTTAAGCTTTATTCTATTTTTTTCTCTCTGTTTTTTTTGTTTTTGTTTTTTAGGTTTAGCGCTTGCGACACAGATTCTTTTGCTATGTACAATTCACTGGCATTGTATATTTAAGTTATTTGTTTTTGTTTTTGTTTTTGTTGCTTCTCTGCTGCTGTTGCCTCTTTAGCGTTTATCACAAAAATATTCATTTACATATATATGTATGTATAGTAAGTATATAACTAGTTTTTAGTTCGTCTCATCTACAATTTTTGTTCGTATATAAAGGTAAATAATTGCAGTAAATGTAGCAAATTCGTAAGCAATATGCTTTGCCTTAATTATAATCATAAAAGAGCAACCATTTATTTGATTTTTTATTTTATATTTTTTGGGAGGCTTCTATATTAATTCATAGTACATCCGAGAGTGCTTTAAAATTTGTACCGCTAGCAAAGGTTGCCTGGGGGATGGGGGATTTGGGAGATGAAAGAGCATAAGTGCACGCGTTTAAGGATATAACAAGAAAGAGGAGTTAGCAATAATGTAAAACAGTTACGAGAGATTTAGTGAAAGAAAGCAAGGGCGATAGAAAGAGTTAGAGTTTTATTTTTGTTGTTAAATTTTCTTAGTTTAGTTCTAGATTATAAAGAAGAGACATCTAGGAACAACATAGAGCGCGTCTGTATGTATGTACGAGTATCTTATATTAGTTACAGCTGTATATACTTAGTTATACATAACTCTTAGACTAGACTAAGCTAAGCGTATGCATAGGCAAACTCAGAATGGCCCTGGCCCGGCTCAGTCTGCACTTATATAAGTATGATCCAAAGATTATTGCTCAAAGCTGCTGCTCTCCGCCGATTGATGACGCACCAGGATTTTGGGCTAGAGAAATTCCCGTTTAATGCTGCGTCCGCTGCCCGTGGGCGTTGTGGTTGCACTTGCCGTTGTTGTTGGCGTTGTGGCACCAATGGATGGCGGTGTGCCCGCTGTTGTTGTTGGCGTACCAGCAACACTAGATGGCAGTTGTGCGGCCGTGAAATCCTCCTCGAGCAGCCGCAGATGCAACAGTTCGGCTGGACTTGTTATTGTTGCTGTTGTTGTTGATGATGATGAGGCTGAGATTGAGGCTGAGGCTGAGGCAGAGGCTGAGGCAGAGGCTGAGACTGAGGCTGACAGTGAGGATGATGCTGGCGCTGACGCTGTCACGCTTGTCGTACCAGATCCAGTTAAAGATCCACCAACAGCACCCGTTAGCGTTGTGGTTGTTGCGGCGTGTGTCTGCTTAGGAGGCGCCGGTGCTTTCCTGCTCTTCGAGCGTCGCTTTTTGAGCATCAGCGGCCCCAGGCCGTTGCCTCCTCCGCTCGACACAACTTGGACATTTGGATTTAGTAGACCGCTGGCAGCGCCAGCGCTTGCTGTTGTTGTTGTTGCTGTTCCAACTGCAATCGGTGTGCTTGGCATTGTTGCACCAACTGTTGTTGCCGCTGCTGCACTTGTTGGCGATGAAATGGTTATCACAGTGTCCACGGGCGTTGTGGCCGTTGCCGGTGCGGTTGCCATTGTCATTGCCATTGCCATTGCCATTGCCGGTGTTGTGGCCGTATTTGCGATCGCTACGTTGCCGCCGCCCGCGCCGCAACCCGCACAGATCTCGTCGCCAGGCGTTGTCTGACCGCTGCTGTCCATCTGCGGCGCTATCCTCTTGACCAGCTCACCCAACAGATCCTCAATGCGACCAATACGCTGCTGCATGCGCTGCAACTCAAGCCGCACATCCACCTTCATGTCCAGCACGGTGGCAATGAGATCTCGCTGTGCCAGCGTGGGCGGCGTCTCACGCAGCCCCGTATCATACGTATCCGATGTTGTGGCCCGGGAGCTGGCCATCTCAATTTGACGCTCACGTTCCAATGCCAGATTGCGTTCCTTGTTGCCGCTCACCGATGCGCCACCACCAATGGCAACGCCAGACGTGGCGCCCGTTGTCAGGGTTGCTGTGGGCGCCGCTATTGCTGCTGCTGCTGCTGCTGTTGTTGTTGCTGTTGTTGTTGTGGTGGCGGCGCCACCATCGATGACCACACGACTGTCACGACTGGGCGGTGAGGAGTCAACCTCGCCGCCCTCATCGATGGTGTCCTGGCGGGCGAGCGTTGCCTGGCTGGCCTGCAGCTTGGGTGCCTTGGGAAATACCTGAAGGGTGGACGTTTAATGGATGCATAGGCGGATTGACGACAGATTGGTAGATTGGTTGACAGGTTGACAGGTTGACAGGTTGAAGGTGGTTCGATCAATATCGATAACGATAACAGTTAATGTGGCAGGTTGTTGTTGTTGTTGGGTTGAAACATTTTTAGTTATAGGATAGACGGGAAAGAAGTGAGAAAAGTGTTTTGTTTGAGTTATGGTTTATAGTTTTGTTTTTGGGGTTTTTTTTTTTTTTTTGGAATTTTGAAGTTGTTTTTGTTGTTGTTGCGCATTCATTCATTGTTGTTGTTGTGGTTTAGTTAGTTAGTTAGTTAGTTATTGTTGTTTGCAAGTTTAGATTGAGGTGTTATTTTGTGCATTTGGTTTCCAAATTGGGTATTTTTTTTATTTGTATGCAGTTGGCGCGAAATATGTTATCGGCATCCAATTCAAAATACGAATTCAAGTTGTTGTTTGTTGTTTGTTGTAGTAGCAAGGCAAGCAATGTTTTTGTTGTTGTTGTTTATTGTTGTTTGTTATTTTTGTACAAGAGAAACAGGATGAACCATAAACGAAAATATATAGAAACATATCAATCGATTTGTAGTCATTGCAAAACAACTCTAAGAAAGGCAAAATAAAAAAATAGTTGAGCTATTTGTGTGTTTATTCTCAGTGCAATACTTATGTATGTATGTTATGTAACAAATACATATGTAAGCACATGCATAGGCATATATAGAAATGTATGTATGTATGTACTTACATAAGCATTAAGCAGCGCGCTAAGTTTATTGTTTTTTTTTTAAACAAATTTCAATATTCTATGCACAGGCAGAAAAACGATTTGGCAATAAGATTAGCAAATTAGTTATCGATAGGCATAAATTGATATCGAGTTCGTCCGATTGCAACGCTGTTCTGGCCGTGTCTATGTGCAGTGTGCACTTATCGATATTGCGTGTCTATCGATAGCGATAAACATAGTTTGCGTGCGAGTGTATTGGTGTATTGGTGAATTTCAAAGTGAAGCAACTAATTTTTGCATTTTGTGTTTTTGGTTGTTGTGTGTGTGTTTTTAAATTTTTAGCAACTAAATAAATTATTGCTGTTTAGCAGTAAACAAATGATCGTTGAAAAACTTACTTTGCTTAATTGTAAATGCTTTTTATTTTTTTGTTTTTATTTATTAATTAATTGTTTTTTTTTTTGTTTTTTTTGATAATCGCATTATGAACGTAAAAGTCGCGACACAACAAATCGAAACAACGAAATGAAAGCAAAATGGCGAAGAGTTTTGGCATCGAGAAGAAAGAACAAAACGATAATAAAATGTGAGCATTAAAAAATTGTCTGCTTTGTATTTGTTTTTATTGTTTTTAATACCCTTGCAAAGGTGATATTATAATATATTTTTATGGAACATGTACAGCAATGAAGGAGACATCTCCGACCCCATAAAGTAAATATCTCCGAATTATTTTTGTGTTTCTATGTGTCTCATATTTTTGATATGTTAATATGTCGGAATCATTCGGATTGTGTTGCTATATCATATAGCTATTATAGTCCATAAGGTTTTGATAGAAATCAGACTATTATATATTATAGCTTCCATGGAAACAAAAGTTCAAAGATGGGTTTTCCGAACAACATTGTTTTTTAATAAACAAACTTATTTTCAGCTTCAATATGCTCTGGATAATCTGAACAAATTTGATTAAAATCGAAGATTATATAGTAGCCATAGGAAATATAATATATTTATAATATAACATTTAATTAAAAGACTTTTCCAAGGGTATATAGCTTCGGTAAGCCGAAGAATGCCGTTTCTTTCTTGTTTTTTTTGAAAATATTTATAAAATAGTGTGACAAAAATCGTTACAAGAATTTCTAAAAAAAAAGAAAGAATTGTTAATTGCATAAAATTTCGAGTATCAAATTACGTTGAAGTTTCATATATAAATTTAATGAATTTTTTTTTTAAAGCTTCTTGTATTGGTTTTTGCTAATGGTTTTTTTTTTTTTTGTTAGTAGCTTGATTAGTTGTTAGTTTGTATTGCGTTTAACGGTAATTACTTTATTGCCTTGTCCACCATTGCTACTCGAAGTACTACTCTGCCGCGCTTGGGCAGTGCTCTCACGCAGACTTTCGCGGGCGCTCAAACTTCTCGAGACTGCTACCTTGGCGCTAGTATCGCTAGCTGAATCGACACTTGAACTGCCCAGAAGGCGTCCCCATTTGCTAGCACGGGTACTACGTGCAGATGGTGGACCCGATGAGGGCGAGGGTGATGGCGATGGTGAGGGTACGGCGGCGGTTGTTAGGATGCGTGAGTCCTCGGTTAATGTTAGTTTAGCGGGTAGCTTCTTGGATAGGTTGGTTTTGTTTAAATGCATTGAATATTAGCGAGCAATTGTAGGTTAGACCAATTAAACAGCAGGAATAGATACAATAGAAATAGAGAGAGAGAGAGAGAGAGAGAGAGAGAGAGAGAGAGAGGGAGAGAAAGAGAGACAACAAAAAAATGGGGAAACGGTGTCGTGTTTATGGAGAGACAGAGAGCGGGTGGAAGGTATTTTTTTTTTTAAAAGATTCAAAGATTTGGAAACGGTTTCGGTAACGGGTTTTCAATATGGATAGGCATTTGAACAAGGTAATTTTTGGAAATTGATTTTGTTTGGTTAGGGTATTTAAAAAGAGTGTTGCAAATCGTGTGAATGTCGTGTATTGTAGTGGTGGTGTGTGGGGGAAGAAGGGAAAATAATTTATACATTTTTCGTTAGTAATTTTGTTAAGAACCAATCAAGTGGTTTAATTAAGTAGTTCGATTATTTTTTTTTTAATCAATTCAGCCAAATTGACAACGAATATTAAAATAAAAAAAGAGCGACAGCAATGTAAGGAAACAGAAACATCAAGATGACAAAGAGAGAGAGAAAGATAGAGAGCGTGAGATTGAGGTTGAGAATGAGAGCGTGTTTTTTGAATGAGTTGGAAAGCCAGCGAAAAAGGAATAGACACAACATTGATAAACAGCATGAGTGTGAGTGAGACGAGCGAATGGTTGTGTATGAGGCAGCGAGAGAAAGAGATAGATAGATGTTTGATGTTGACAATTACAGCGTAAGCATGTTAAAAGGAAGACAAAGAAAGATACACAACGAGCATAAGTCACTTGTATGCATGTATTTATAACAATATTACTGTATTTTTTTTATGGTTAAAACAGTTAACGGTAACGGTAAACTGTAAACTGTAAACGGTAAACTGTAAACGGTAAACTTTAAACGGTTAACGGTGCCAGCTTGGCCACATGGCCCAACAAACCTGAGCTGTGGCTGTGGCTAAACTGTGTGTGGGGATTAGTAACGATAATGCTTTAAAAAGTTAGTTTTAATTACTTTTGTTAACAACAATTGTGACAGTTATATATATTTATATATATTAAAGTACATTTAAGTACAAATATTTATAAAAAAAAAAACAAAACAAAGGTAGAATACAATTAAAACAGAAAGCATCGTTAAAAAACTATAATAATCGAATCGATTTCACACAAAACACACGAAACTCTTGGAGAAAGACAATGTAGTACCCAATTGTGCCGTAGTCTCTGTTTCCGATGATTTGCTCAAAATATTATTTATAATATATGCCTTAAGTTTAGCGTTTCAATAAGTGTCGAAACTATCGATAGTATCGATGAAATATATTAGAATTGGGAAATTCAAATTTGAAAAAATTTGTATATTTAATATTTTAGATACAAAGCTGAAAATCAAGTTTAAAATTATAAATTCACACTTTTAAAAATAAAATAAAAACTATATAGATTGTTTTGCAGCTCTAAATTAAAAAACCCAATTTAATTTTTATTTATTATTGGAAACAGAGCATTGAACAGAGTATTAAACTACAATAATATATCATAGATGTGATCTCCCTAGAGTTTTACATACGCTTTCATCCAAAACAAATCAACGGAATAACGATAACGATAACGATAACGAATAATACGAAACACACACAAAAGCATGACGCACAAACGTAAATTGAAACACAAATACAAGAGCACGACGATTATACGGAACACATGGAAATGGAACGAGCTAAAATTGAATGCAAAACAATTGAACATACCTTGGTCCGTTCCACCTCGCCATCTCCCTTCTCGACATCACTTTGGCCAGAACCAACAAGCTCCTTGCTGCCCGCTTGTACTTGTGGTGTACGTCGAAATTTGGAAAATATTTTCCGTACAAGATGATCCTGATTTTGGGGCAATTGCGGCTCATTCTTACGCCGTTCGGCCAATTCTTTTTCGCGCTTCACATCGGCCACCTTGCGAAAAATCAGTCGATGTCTGAGATTGTAGGTGAGCACCAGATTGCGTGCAAAGCTATTCGCAAATGCCGAATAGAAATCGAGGACTTCGAGCAATTTATCACGTTTGATGGCATGCAAATCACAATAGGTCAGGGCACGCACATTGGCGGCACTCTGGCCAACAGCCGAGTCCTTCCAGAATTGATCGCCGAAGACGTCGCCTTTGCCTAATAGAAAAAACATTCATATTTGGTTTTTTGTATCATTTAATTTAGTGATGGGCACGTAGTGGCTCACACCGTTATTTTTCAAAGTTGATGCCACACTGCCGCACACAAGCAGTCGAGCACACAAGTGTCGAACGCGAGCGAGCACACAAAAAAATACATGAGAAAATTTCGAGATCAGTGTGCGATTAGACCTAAAAAAAGTCTTGTTGCTGTAAATGTTGTTGTGACTCACGAGTTGATTTTGTGTGCCCATCACTGATTTAATTATAAGAAAATACTCTATATGTTTACAAATGAAGTATGTTACTTACCCAATATTGCCACAACCTCATCATCCTGTATAACCTCCAAGCTGCCAGTTACAATAAAGCACAGGCTATCAATACTCTCACCGGTATGATAGAGTAGATCCCCCGGCGCCGAATGGGACATCATAAAGTGCATCGCTAATGCGCGAAGACAACCATCCGAGGCCAGACGAAATGCTGGATGCTCGTTAAATACTTTGCGATTTAGATGAACACATATGTCAGCCTTCATATCTTTCGGACAATAGTTTAGTACCTGCGAATTGTGAATGAGGTTGCAAGGTATTTTGCTTTTGTGTGTCTAACCACAAATTGGGTTGCACTTTGGGCCCAACTCCCTTGAGATACCCCTGAGACCTTTTCGAAGGTGTTTGGGGGCATTGGGAAATTTGTATTTGATTTTTATGTGTTTTGTTTTTTTTTTTAAAGGAATAAGGTTAATTTATTTTTATTGTTTAGGATGGTTCTTTCAACTACTTTGCACACAACAAATGAGTGCTAGCTAATGGACAAATTCGGATATTGAATTGAACTTTAGAAAGGTTTTTTTTATTTAAGTTTTTTGTCTTTTGTTTTTTTTTTTTGTGTTTTTTTAGGATGATATTTAATTAGGATTTTTATAACAGAGAGACACACACGCACACATACACTAATACACATACAACATTGAACAGAGTTTTTGGTGTGTGTTTGTGTGTGAGTGTGTGTGTGTTTAGGTGTGTGTCTGTGTGTGTGTGTGTGTATGTGTGGTTGTGCGCCTGTAAGATTTTTAGTACTTTATAAGGCACTTAACTCGAATCCTTACAGATGCACCTCCTGAGGCCTGCTCTAATGTAAATCTAGGTTATTTGGCACAATAAAACTGCCTGGAAAAATTTAAATTTTAATATATTTTTTTTTGTTTTTTGATTACACAGAGCAGGACCTGTTCATATATAAATTTGATTTTTATCATTTTATAAATTTCTTTCGAATTGCGGCACAAACTACAGTCAACGAAATAGGTATAAAGGTCAGTTTTCTAATTGCTTTGGCTGGCAATTTGGAAATTGTAATTTCGTAAACTCATTTTCAATAACTTTTGTATATCTTCATACACATTGCATGTATATGTATATATTTTGTTTAAACCAAACATTTTCAATTATTTAGGCGTTTGGTTTAAGTTCATCTAAAGGCATGAATTTGACGGACGCTTTTCGTTTTGGCACGGATTTGGCTCACGCGCATCGAATATAAATGGAAAGAATGGAATATTTTTTGAGAAAAATAATTATTGAATTATTGAATTTTTTGTAATTTTTGTAGAATTAGGAAATACTATATACATATTTGTGGCATTTAATATTTAATAAAGATATTGTACCAAAATATTGCACAGTGTGTAAACGTATTTAATAATGCCATACACAAGAGCTTACCTCGATAAATATTATATAAATTTAGCACTTTTTTCTATGTATAGTATATATACATATATCTTGATCTCAGTTCATTTAACATAAGCTTTGATTTTTAATACCCTTGCAGAGGATATTATAATAAATCCCATCAAATGTGTTTATAGTCTTGATCAGAATTTATAATCGAGTCGATCTACTGATCTACTTGCTTATCTTAAACAAAATTTGTAAAATTTCAGATTTAATTTTGGAATCAATGGGATCGTTTCACTTTATTAAATTGCTGCCTTTATCTCAAACAATCACAACAATATATTTGTTTTATGTAATCTTTAGAAGTTCACAAACATTCGATCGAATATGCAATTCAAGTTAACTCAAATAAACTAAGTTTTATTGAAATCGGACAACTTTTTTTTTATTTACATAAACCTTAAACAAAGCGAATGTTTTAATGCAATTTATAAGTTTGGAAAAATTTTAGTAAAAATCGTAAGACTACATTAAATGCGAATAAGTTTTCGAATTGGAAACCTTTTTTTATTTTATGATATCTCGACTAAACTCATAAATTCGAACTTCTTATTCTAACTGGACTACTTCGTAGAATTAGTTCTGTAAGATACAATATTTGTTTTTACAGATATATTAAAAAAATATCAATTTTAGAAAGTTTAAATAAATTTAAATTTAATCATGTAAAATTCTCTGCATGGGTATTTATATATCTTCGGCAATCCAAAGTAAGCTGTAATTTCTGAGTTTTTTTTTTTTGTATTGTTATTATTATTTTTGGTACTTGTATCATTTTTGTGAAATTCTTAACTACTTTTAAGTTTTGCAAACAAAATCGAAAGTTGCCTTTGGCAAAATTTTCACTCTTGTTGCTGTACATATTTTATTTTTGTGGAATTTCATTCTCTTTGATTTTATTCATTTTTTTGTTTTTTGATTAAAGTTCTAAATTTGTGTGTGTTATTTTTTTTTTTTATTTATATTTATTTTGCTTAGAGCAAATGCTCTGCTGTAGTTAGTAGATGCGAGAAGCGATTTGAATATAACAGGAAAACAAAGCAAAAGCAGCGAGCAGCAAATGGCAAAAGCATTTTTGCTATTTTCATTTTGAAAAGTACTTGAGAAATGTGAAGAACTTTGCTATAGGTGTATTATTATGTATGTGTGAGTGTCTGTGTTAGTATGTGTGTGTGTGTGTGTGTGTATCTGTGTGCGTATGTGAAAGCTTTGGTCTTTAACTAAATCAACTGATGTGCGTCAGAGCGAGATACAGATAGAGAGACAAAGTGAGACAGCTTCACTTTGCAAAGAGTAGCTGATGATTTAATATATATGAGCAACGAAAGGATTGTGGATAAATAGGTTAGCGTATATGTCAGACTGAGAAAGTGAGCACAGAATAATGTTCGAGTGGCTAAAAGTGATTATTAATCTAACCAACTAGTGAAAAACAAGTGACGAGTGAAGTGACTGACAAGTAACGAGTAACGAATAGTTCTAACCTAGAGTTCGTTACTATATATTTTGTGCTTTGGGTGTATTCATTTTTATAATATATCAATGTATATATATATATATATAGATATATAAAGTGCACAAGGTAAATAAAGAATACCAACAGTTTTTTGTCAACTTTTCTGAAATATTCAATTTTTTTAAGAGTGTTTTTTTATACGACTTTCTTATGTACACATATATTTATATGATAGATTTAATATATTCTGCATACTATATGCTTATCTCTTTGTGTGATTTAAAACAATTTAACCTAAATATTAAATAAATCTTAACTATTTGAAATACACTTAAAAAAATCGAACTATCCATATATATATACATATATTTTTTAAACCGAAACTTGCACAAAATCTATTTTAATATATTTCTAACAATATTTTCCAGATAAAATAAATTTGAGCTTTAAGACGAGTTCTTTAAAAAACCATCCATCAAGTTCAAAAATATTATATTCACATTAATTTTTTGACAGACTTCGTTATTTTTTTTAAAATAAATGCAAAAATTATCAAATAAACTTTTCATTGATTTGGAGAAAATCGAGTGTTTCAACTAGAATTCTTAACAGATCACATTTTTTATATTTATTTATACGATCTATCAACGATTGCTTAACAAACAATTTAACATTTTTTTTATACAAAAATGGAATTTATTGTAAAAAAATTTCCGAAAGCGTATTAAGCTGAACAATGCAGACTTATGGGTGATATAATTTAAAAAAATTGTAGTTTTAAAGACATCTTCAACTAATCTGACATAACAAAAGTTCTACTATTGATTTAATATTTGTAACTATGAATCTTACCTAATAAATGCACTATGAACGAATTAATGCTCAAATGGTTATGATTGTAAGAGTGTTTTAAGCTCTGGCAAAGTTCTACAAGCTCGCAAAATATAATGTATAACTATATTATATACAAATTTAAGTTCTTTATACAGTAAACTGGAAACTATTCGTCGATTTTGTTGTTTGTTATAGATGATACTTAGGGCTAAGCTACCCCATCGTATATTTAAACCGAAAAACGCTTGAATTTTGTTAATTAACATATTACTTACCTTCTCGGTATCCAGACCCTTGGTCATGGCCCATGTGGAGACAACATAGTCCATAACGCGCTCACTGAGAGCCTTGGGAACCTCGTGTAGCTTCATGAATTCCCTTACATTATTTAGCATATCATGATATTTGGCGGTGGCCGAGGTCATTTGTTGTATGATGGTGGTCACATGACCAAAGATCGTGGCATACAGCAGAGCTATATATATTATAGTATTGTTGATGCGATTTCAAAGAAAGACAAAAGAGATATATATTTGATATTGAAAATAAACGAACAAATACGTGTGACGAGTTGTGGCAACAAAAATTCGTTACTTTTTAGACACTCAGATGTAGCGAGAGAGACAACTACTCGTCTGTGTGTGTCTATGTATGTGTATGTATATGTATATATGTGTATGTGTTAGTATATGTGAGTAATAACGAGAATAAGTACAGTTGCTACAATGTAGAATTATTCTACTCGTTGATGATGAAAAACGCTCGAGCGCGCGGCTAGAACGGTAATAAATGCGACGAATTGGACGAGCGACATACACAAACAGCAAGAGATAGAAATAGAAAGAGAGAGAGAGAGAGAGAGAGAGAGTGGGATAGAGAGAGAGAGAGAGAGAGAGACAAGCGACATTTGTACATTACGCAGCCGCGCCATAAGCGTAACTGTTAAGCCTTTGCCTAGTTCCTCTATGGGGATAAAGGTGCGTATGCGTAATATGCGTATCAATATTGTCTATAGAGGGGGGGGGGAGCATGATTGATGTGTTTTTGATTTTTGAAATTGATAGTTTTTGTCTGGACTTGTCATTTGTTTGTTGACTTGGCGCAAACACTGATTAAACAACAATAAAGTAACAAAAAAGAAAAACAAAAACCAAAAAAACAATACGATAACAAACGAGAATTTAAACGCAAATGCAACTCACACATGGCGACGAATTGTGCAACTATGAGGAACCGTTTTATATTTATTATCAAAATATATTTGATTTTACGAAAAAAAGAACATTGTGTAAAAAGTTTTAAAAAAAACATTTGTTATATTTGGCTGGATTTTATGGTGTATTGAATGGGCTGTAAGGGGAAAGGTTAGGATTTTTATTTTTTTTTTTTGGCATTGATTTGGATTTAGTTGGTGGGGATTTTTTTTTTTTTTTTTTTTGCTTTGGTCTACACTCAATTCCAGCAATTATTAGTTCTAGCGGCGCTATTTGTGTCTAGCTTTTAAATGACTGCAAGCTGAGCTTAGGTATTTAAAAAGCATTGCGATTGCGTTTGTTGTGGGAAATTTTTTTTGAAAATTTTGGACGCGGCAACGGAACGTGTTTGGACACAGCACCTGCAATGATCATCATGCAGATGGTGAACACCTTCTCGTTGTCTGTCTCCGCTGCAACATTGCCGAAGCCCACCTGTGAAGAGAGATTACAAAATTAGATAGTGCCCCCAAAAAGTCGAAACCTTAACATTAAATGTAGCTCGATATTTTGGTTTTATTACAAAACTTACCGAAGTCATGCAAGTCATGGTAAAATATAATGCCGTCACATACATGCTCTTTCTGGATGGACCATTGACGAGCTCCGGCCCCGTATCATTACTCCAAACATATGAATACGGCGATTGCGTAACATTGGCCAATTTCCACAGCCAGCTATATTGTATCTATAGTAAATAGAAATGGTACAGATAAGTATGTACAGCAAAATATTAAATAATATAAAAAAAAATTATAAAAAATGAGACGATAATTTCTCTAGTGTCAATGTAATATCTATATATATAAAAATGGTGGAAAAAGTTACATGTTATCATCGATTAAAAACAGCTGAGCCGATTTGTCTTAAATTTTTTTCCAATTGTTCGTTATTGTCAGGAAAAGTTTTTTAGAAAAGAAAATTTTGGGCAAGCTTACTGGAAAAATCACTAGCGCCTCAACAGATGTACTCACTGTTAACGTATACAGTTCTGTTAACGTACACAGCATTGTTAATGTATACAGCACTGATAACGTACGTATACAGAACTGTTAACGAACACAGGACTGTTAACGTACACAACACTGTTAGATAAATGGCAGTAAGAAGTATTTCTTAAATAAAATTCAAAAAACACAGTAGGCAGTATGAATTAGCTTGTATGACTTGAACCAGAAATAACTTATGTGGCAGAACAATGTTTGCCGGGTCAATTAGAGTATGTTAAGATTAATTTTTGGTTATATTTTTTTTTGGAGAAAGGGCGTGGCAACGCACGCCGGATACACTAGTTTTTCACATAACTTTAACACTACCAAGCAGACCAGAGAAAATGCCGTACGATTGTGAAAAATATCACATTGACACTAGGACAGTTTCGAATATTTTTTTAACTTATTAATAATTTGATTTTTCCCTGCAGAGTACTGTACGTTAAATTTCCTAAACACTTACGCCATTGTCCGCATCGCTGCGCCCAATGGAATACCAAATGCAGGCCAACCAATGTGCAACCAGCATATAGAAGCATAATAATAATATTAACATGGCTGCTCCATATTCCAGATAGCGATCCAATTTGCGAACCACTCGACCCAAGCGGAGTAAGCGAACCACCTTTAATGCACTGAACAATGAACCGATGCCATCCTCATCACGATCGAAGGCATTGAAGACATCGTAGGGCAGGCAGCTGAGCAGATCGATGATGAACCATGACTTAAGATAGTTCATTCGTATAACCTTAGGATCGCTGACCACCTCACCGCCTGGGCCCACAAAAGTGGTATGAAAGTTTAACACTAAAAAAGGAGAGAGATAATGTTAAAAATCGATTATAATTGAGTAAACAATTGAATTAGCATTTACTTAATTGAGCTTACCAATATCTATAAAGAAGATAACATCAACTATTGAATCCACAACGAGCAGGGAAACATCCTCTGAGGTTTTATTTTTAAACGCTACATTGTATGGCACCTGTAAAAGCGACAAAAACAATTAGCATTAGTCACACGGCAGTCAGCTTACTGAAGCTTCCGATTCTACATCCATTTCAACTTTCAAGGAATGAACTAGGAAGCACCTAAGTCAATCAGCAGGAGGCATTTTAAGCAGCTTAGTTATTGTTGTTGGCCAAGCAACAGTTGGCCAACATTTGTTGCTATCGTTATCTTTAATCCCTAACGTTGCTTTCGCCTTCAAGTGGCAGTTACAAGCCTCTTACCAAAGACTAGGACACCACAAAAGGGACGTTCAGTCTCAGTCTAAGTTTGTGCTTCTATCTCACTAAGAATATTAATTTAAGCACATAAAACATATACCCAGCAACATAACAGACAGACACAAAATGTAGACATAAATACAAACATAGACGAAGATGAAGATGAAGACGACCCCTGGACCTCAGAGCCTAGCCCTAGCCCTAGACCAGACCAGACCAGCCCAGACCAGACCAGACCAGCCCAACCCAGACACTTGGCCATGTAAATGTGTAAATGTGCACTTGTGTTCGTTCTTGTAAGTGTCAGAGCAACGAGACTATTATCTGATTTCTTGACTTGTACTTGCTTTTATCTGGCGTATGGGTGAAGAGCTCTTAATGCAATTCTGTTCCCCCTTCCTTCTTCCGCTTTTATTATGCCTAGTTGTGGGAGAATAGCAACAAGTCAAGAAAAAACTAAAAAAGATATATACTTTAAAGAGACAAATTCGGTAGATTGTTGGATAAATGATACAAACATTAAACATTTCGTTTTTTTTTTGATCTTCTGTGAATCTGAGGGAAACCCAAGAAGGGAAATTTGATGTACCTTTAAAGTGGCAATTGCTTGAAAACCCTTTAAATACTTGACAAACATATTTAAGTTAACCTCGTACTTTATTTCCTTTTGGCTAACCAAATTCTCAACTTTTCACTAGTTTATCTTAGTCAGGTATTTGGCACAAAGTTGCTGTTCGTTCCGCTGTCAGAGTAAGCTAAAGTCCTAAGATTATCACAAAGTTAAGGCTAAAAGCAACAAAATTTGACGCCGCAAAATTTCATTAAACAATAATAAAACTATGAAGCGGCAAAACAACTAAGCAAAAACAAAGTGCATAACTAAAACAGCAACAAAGTCACTTTTATTCCAGCCTCAACTTATCCAGCTCTCACTCTCCTTGCAGGACTAGGATGCCAGATAAAACAACTAACAACAGTCCCACATCAGCGACAACCCTACAACATATCTGTGTGCGTGTGCGTGTGTGTGTCTGAGTTGAGCGCAATTTAAGCGAAAATGTTAACATCTTGTTGACGGAAATAGGCACAATTTGAGTAGACAAGCGACGAGACAACAGATGCACAAAGGCCTCTGAATTGTGGGCATGTGAGATATATGTGAAAATGTGGAATGTAGTACCATGTGGGTGTGGGTGTGGTTACGCCTAAGTAGCTAGACCTATGAAACTGTTCCAGATAAACAAATGAGTGTGCTATGGGGCTTGACAGATTGTGGTGGGCGTAATGTAACAGGAGGTGCAGGTGATAAATGTACTTGGCCGATTTAGCAACCCTTACCCCTTTTTTGAGTTATGACCTAAGCTAGATAGGGTATAGGACGTAGTTAGCAAACAGAAACACAAAAAAAAGAAAACAACAAAAATAATTGTGCCTAAACAAGGAAAATAAACATTTTCCTCTGCCTAGTTTGGTATATGAAATATAATTGGAGTTTTTAAAGCTTAAATGTCTTGAGATCAATTACAATGTGTTTTCCTTGCCGTTGTAAATTTAATGAACTAGCAGAGCAATTAAATCAAGTGTAAGTTAACTACAAGAAGAAGAACTGTAAAGGGTGTAATATGTGAAATTTCTATAATACTAAAGTATTATTATTATTAAGATTCGAATAAATGTAAGAATACTATTTGGCTTAAGGATGGTTTGGTTAAAAGGGAAATAATATCCAATAAGCTTGACATTTTTTCCAACCAAGGAATCCAAAGAATTCCTCTTCGATGTTGTAGAAACTTTATATACTAGCAATATCTGGTTTGTTTGGCTGACTTCTCAGACTAGTAAATTCCGGGGAATATCCTATTCCATTGTGACAGCTTGCTGAAATTTCTTAAAATACTAATATCCTATTAAAGACTTGAACTCTCCTAAGAGTTGGTTGGTTTATTAAGAACAACTCGTCGTCGTTTTCTCTCTCCTAACCCCATTCTACTCAGAGTCCTATTAAGATATTTTTTGCTTCTAATATGGCGTCGTCATTTCGATATTGTTTTTTGCTTATATTATATTGAAGGGAGGGCGTAGCGACGCACGCCGTATACACTTGTATAATAGAATAATAGAAATCAGTTTTTGTGAATGTACTTAAACAAATATATAAAAATTGACTTAATTTCTAAGCATAAATATTTCTCAAAAAGAGAAGAAAGAGTTCTCCTATTGTCAATGTTGTAATCACGTGAATTTAATTTAATTTCTTTTTGGCGTATATTTTACTATTGAACTTACCATTATGGCGGTATAAAATGTTAAACACAATATCACCCAGTCCCAAATTGCCTTAAATGCACAATAATGCAAGAGTATGTGTGGTGGCGTCTTTGGCGCTTCCTGTCTATACTGTGGCATAATATCCGCACTCAGTGACATCATCTGTAATAATCACAGAAGAATGAAAGACAATTCATGATTATGATCATAAACAAATGAGTGAGAGATCATTCTCTATTTCTCTCTTACATGCGCCAGATTTGACTGCTTCGTTGGATCCTTCAGCGTGGGCAAATGCGCGCTGAATTGTCGGCTGCGTGTTACGGATCGCGCCAATTTTGCGAATTTCGAGAGACCTAAAACTGGAAGGAATAGATTAACTGCTACGATATGGACAGACACAAGGACGACGACAAGAAACAAGCACAAAAGAATATAACAAAAACAAAAAAGAAAAAGAAAGAGAGAGAATTATACAAAGAGAAAAAGAGAGAAGAAAACGAATTTGGCAAAAGATACAAAAAGACAAGCGATAAATTGGTAAAAAAAAGAAAAGAAAAAAAAAGATTTTTGTTCGATACAGACATTAGTATATACATATTGGAGAGATCGGTTCAGTATTATTTTGTATGTATATATACAATAATTAGATATAAATATATATATATATATATATATTTTATACAATGCGTAAGCGTGTGTGCATGTGTGCAGTTGGATTTTGGGAATATGTGGGAGAAACAGAGATAAAGAGAGATAAAGAGAGAGTAAAATAGTAGAATGGTGTACAGTTTGGTAAACGAGATACAGAGAGAGAGAGAGAGAGAGCGAGAGAGATCGGAGGGCAAAGTAATAACAAAGAGAGCATGCGCGCATATATTTATAAAAAAAAGTCGACTGAAAGGGAGAGAGAGCAAGAGAAAAGAGCGCGCGAGAGAGACAAAGAGGTAGAGAGGGAGTGTGTGTGTGTGTGTGTTTGTGAATGTTAGGGATGTAAATATTTGTAAAACAATCGATTCTTTCTTGATTAATCGGGTAAAAACAAATTGATTAGTCGGGATGTTTCAAAGACACAACTAGTTCATTTTAAATTACTTCAAATTAAATTAATTAATAAATTAATATCTTATAACGATGAACGAATGATTGAAACATTTATAAAATCATCGATTTATTTTGTAGTGAAGTAATCGATATTTCGATATTTATTTACATCCCTAGTGTATGCTTTGTTGTTGTATGTATTGTATGTAGATTTGTGAACAATTCTTTGAAATGGCTATACAACAATTTTGGATATGTTGGGATATTTGTGTCTGGCAAATGACTGAGTGCAATGATTATTGCTCTTAACTTATACACATAAACACACAGAAATTGAGAGAGAGAAAGAGAGAGAGAGAGAGAGAGACAGAGTGATAGATAGGGGGTTGGACGGGAAAGGGTGTATGACAAGAATAAATAGGGAGAGGAGGTCAATTACTTACCACCTTTGGTATCCTCGCTGTCGATGGGCTGTTTCAGTGCCGTTATATCCCGGAACGTCAACAGAAATAACACAACCAAATCCCTTTCGTTGCGTATGGGTGCCACCTGTAGAAGCAGCCATAGCGGTGTTTCTACAGATCAAGTAAAAAAAGGGATAAATTGGAAAAAATTAAAAAAATAAGAGAGAAATTGAGTTAGTAGACAAATATAGTGTAAACTGTAGCTAATAAGCCCAAAATTGAATCGTTCTTACATTCAAACGAAACTAAGAATCACTTTGCATATTAAAATTCTTTTAAAACTTATTTAAAATACCGTTTTCGTGGATAGTCAAGCCGCAATAAAATCTTTGCAGGCATCTGCTATCGACTCCAAAAATGTCCTGGCAAGCAGGGAGGCACTAGATGAACTAAGCATTGCTAGAACAGTGCACATCTACTGGATTCCCAGCCACCGGGGCATTGACGGTAACGAAATGGCAGACTGTCTTGCGAAAGAAGGAGTCGGGCTCCCACACGAAAACACAGAAAGCGTAGAAATCTTACTACAGTCGCTGCACAGCGAACTAGAGAAAACAGCCTGGGCAGAAGCTGATGTAAGATGGAACAACACAGCCAGCTGCAGAATATCCAAAATAATGTGCAAGACTCGAACCAAAAAGCTCATTCACTTTCTACTGCAACTTCCCAGGAAGGACTGCAGACTACTGATAGGGGTACTAACGGGACATTGCCTGGCGGCAGTCCATGCCAAAAGACTAGGGAGGATAGCTGGCGAAAGTGCAAAGTTCCAGGAGTTGCTGAAACACTGGAACATCTTGTTTGCAGCAGCACAAAGAACACGACATCTCAATTCACATTGGTTCACTTCACTAAAATAAGTGGCTGAACACTCTCCCAACGCACTACTGGCGTTTAAAACTCTTCAGGAGCAAACTCATCAATAACGACCTCAATATCCGGCAACACTAAGGACCAATTATGGTCTATGTGAGATCATCATTTGGTGATCAACCGGTATAACCTATCCTATCCGATTTAAAATACCATATTCAAATATGTTTGCTTCACTCGCAAGAAAGGAAGTTTTGTAGAATCATGGGTATTAAGAAATAATTAATTTTTAACATTTGATAAATCATTTTTTAATTGTCTATACTTTCTTTTCACTCAACTGAATAATAATTCAAAATGTGACTTGTAAAAGACTGCCGGATAGAGAAGCTTAAAGTTAGAGCAGCTCAACTGTACTTAATGTTTCTACATTTTCATTGAAGTACTTAGCACATGTTAACGTTCTCTTTAAATGCTATTATTAGACTAGAACAATTAGTTTTGAAACGAGTGCATATTTAAATGCTGCTTGCAAATCAACACCATTTTACGGCTGGGGAAATATATTCAATTATTCAAAAAGTTGCTGCAAATGTTTTGCAGTTAATTTGAAAGGATCAACCGAATGCTATGAATTACGTTTGTTTTAAAATGTATTTAGGGCAAGTGTTTAACGACGACGTCGACGACAATGAAGATTATAATCGAATGTACAGGTACAGGTGCAATTCATTCAGGTCAAAAGACATATAGGCACATAAGCATATACACATATAGACACACAGTTAGACAGTTAGATAGTTAGACAGACGCGGATAGAAATTGCAAATGTATTTATGAGAGAAATTACTGTTATTATGCGTTCGAGGCTCAAAGAACTGTTAAATCGCTGCCCCCATGCAATACTGTGCTATGATAATTAAACTCACCGTTGTTTACTGTACAAGTATTTGTGAGTATGTAAATTTCTGTCTGGTTCTGTATGTTCAATCAACAAAAATTGCAATTCAATTTGCATTTGCATTTGTATCGCTGGCCATGTGGCGTATGCGCAATATTGCATTACTGCATAAAGCCAGCATCCAATGTGAATAATTACTGAACGGATTGGGATAATGATTACGGCAAGGGGAAGGGGGAGGGGGAGGGGATGAAGGGCTCTGTGTTAGGGGTAGCTTTCGCTTGTTAAAAGCATAATTACTGGCTCATTTTATGCGCAGTTTGCTGTTAACATTTCCGCTTCCACTTCCGTTTCCGGCACTGTTTAGTCAGCCTACGAGAATTCCCAAAATACAACAAAAAACAAAAAAAACATGTCAAAAAAAATATCTCAATTTTGGGCTTGCCGAATGTATATATATAGCATAGAAATTTATATAGCATGTATGTATTTGGTTTTTGTAAAAATCGATCAAAGTCCTATAATAAGTAGAACCTTAAGCAATTTAAATTAAATTTACTTGCGTCTATATATATTAAACTGTTCAACCTGACAGACAGACAGACAGACTGACTGACTGATTGGCGACTCACGAGCTGGCCAAACGGTTAAAGCTAGAAACCTGCAATTTTTACTGTAGCCTTCTATTATTATATCGTAGGTTGGCACTCTGAAGAAAATGTTGTCAAAAATATTTCAGGAAGTGGATGGAAAATGGTTTTTTTAAATTATATGTAAATCTCTGCTGGAGCATATCAGCTGAGCAGTAAGATAAATTAATAATGAACTTGTGTAGTTTGCTTGTTTTTTTTTTCTTACGGGACGTAGCAACGCGCGGCAATAAAAAAGATTTTATTAAAATTGTGCCAAGCTATATAGTGTCTTAAAAATAAAATTTGTTAAGTTCGTTTAAGATATATATATTAAAAAGCAAACGGAACTACATAAAACTCAGTTTGCTAACGATATTCTAGCCATAAGATATAGTTCGCTGATTTCAATTAAACTAATCCAAAATAAAACTTTGTATTGCTGAGCTTCGTTTAAAATATCTTGATTTGAATATTCGATTGTTTGTTTCTATACCAACAATATGTTGTAGTGATCTGTGTTAACTTTAGAAAAAGACAAACTGACAATCTGACTTGACTTTAGATGCTGAGAAAGAATAAATAATTATTACACAAAATCTTGAATAGGTTTCAACTTTCTTCAGTATATTAAAATACCGGCAAGCATATAATAACTAAGAATCCTTGAAATATGAGCATACACGATTATATTATACATATTTCTTTTAGGAAAAAGCCAAAAAAATATAAAAATTTCTGTTTGTTGTATGAGAAAACAATAAAAAAAAAAAAAACTTATTCAAGGCGCCCCCGAGAGACACCTGTCAGCCAATTCAATTTGTGGCATATCGAATTGACGCCACATGGCGCCTACCGCAAGAATTCAAGCGCGCCTCTTTGTGTGGCAACTTCGTTGGGCTGCATGCCACACACACACACACACACACACAGGTCAAAGTAATTGAAATCTATCAATAGGAAAATTGGAACGTCTTAAACGTACAATAGTACAATAGGAACACAAACACAAACGAAAACCATTTTGTATGTGAATAGGTCAATTTAAAGTGCATTTATTATATAGATATATCCAAAAAAAAGATATCAATCAATATTCGTTCTATTTTCCATGCTTACTTGAATTACCAGTTTCAACAGCTACAAAATGAACAAACCATCCCAAAACTTGGGTATTGATGCATAAAACTAGACTATCTATAACTAGACAGTTCATGTTGTAGTTCTCTTGGGAATAATATATGGACTATGCAGTATTTGTATGAAAAAACTTTTGTATTTTTCAAAATAACTCAACTAAAGCATGTTTTGATTCCCCTTAAAACAATTGTTTGTAGAAATTTGTTTTTTCTTGTATGCAAAACATTTTTGGCAAGGTTTGATTCCAAAGTTAACTTGTTTCTTCTTGTTTTTGATTTGTTAATGCATACATAATGTATGAATGAATGTTTCGAATCCTGACAATTTCCGTGTGTTGCACACATGTTGCAATTGATTTATGCATATTTAATGTTGATTCCAGCCCAGCCAGTTCCTGGCATTGGCAATTTGAATAAAAAACCAAACAATATATACCCACAGCAAGCACAAATACAAACAGACGCTATGCTGTAAGGCAAATTAATTCTTCAGCATCAAATGCTTTTTATAGGAATTCGAAAAATGTTTTTTGGTCCTTTAAATATTTTGTTGTATACCTTGATTTTGTGCCTTGCCAAACTGCGATAGGGCGCAGCCACATGGTGTATCTGTAAATTAATACTTGAGGGCGTTAATCCATTAATTGGTAAATTGAGAATCGAGCGAGAGAATTGAGAATCTAGCTTCATCTCATATATCTACTTTGGTATCTCCCATACTTTAACCAACATCAATTGTGTTTTTAGCTGGAAATGATGGAGATTGGCTTGGAAAGTTGAGTGGGCTACTTGATGATTGATGGGCGCCACTCAAAATTGTTGCGCCACCTCAATTTGTTTGCATTAAATGGCGAAACAGCATCTCAGGACCGTTCAGGATAACAGTCGCTCGTTTGAAATGAAAGCAAGTAATGGAACGAGTAGTAAGGACAATAGTTGTACGTATGAATTATAAACAGATTATAAAGTGAACGAGGGGCATAATATGCTGGATAACAGTAGTCGTGCATTTGAAGTGATGGGAGAGGCTCAAACGAATAGGGTGAGTACTGAATAGGGGGCAATGAATTGGGATAATTAAAGCAGTTAATGGAACGAGTACCAAAAATCGTAGGAACAAATAGCGGGTAGTGAGTAAAGTAAATCAAATAGTGAGTATCGAGTAGGGAATTAGGTAAAAACGAATAGCAAACAGGCAGTAACGAGTGAAAATTAACGATCAGCAAGTGGAGAGTAACGAGTAGGGAGTGACGAGTCGGGAGTAACGAATAGAGAGTTAGGAGTAACGAATAGCGAGTAAAGACTAACACTAGAGAGTAGATATTAACGGGAGAGCAGTAAACATTAAAAAGCAGGGAGTAACTAGTAACGAGTAAGAGAGTAGAGCAGAGTAACGAGTAAAATAGAGTAAAGAGTAGCGAGTAGCGAGTAGCAAGGACGACAGTCGCTTGTATAAATTAAAAGCAGATGATGAAGCAGATGATATTATACGGGCATTAATTATGAGGGGCCAAAAGTATGGACACAGGACACAACCAAAACAAAAAGTGCCGCAATTTATTAAGATTATGGAGAGGGAACGTCTGCTTCAGCATAAATTCTAATTATGTATCTAGCCCAAAATAGTTGAAGGGTATTTAAGCTGGGCGCTTGTCTACCCTCTATATAGCCAAAATTGTGTGGAAAAAAGTCCACATTTAACAGATTACATTTCTTATATATATACAATATAGTTATTCAAATGTTATTGTTTACATATAATATAAAATATACTCACTGTTCTTTTTGTAGAGCAATATTTCGAATTGATCCTGTTGCTGATTCTCCAGCGTATACTCCAGCCGTCCCACCGTCTCTTTGTCTGTCAGCTCGCCGTACATGAAGCCGCATCTGTGTTGTGGGAATACATAGAACAAAAATGTCACACAAAAAAACGAGGTATTATTCTTGATTAGTTTAAAGCTTCAGCACACACACACACACATCAACACACAGAGGCAGACATGCACTGAAAGAAATAATAACATGCCAAAAGACAAAGTGAATTTTAAAGTGGTTGCAGGATGCAAGGATGTTGATTCGTGTGGCAAGAAATGGACACCTTAACTGACATTTTTTTTCTTTCGGATTTATGAGAATGAAGTGCGTTTATGTTTGCTTGAAATTAAGTCATATTTTCCAGAGTAACCAAGGGTTCTCCGAAAATTTAAAAAAATACTTGATTTTTTATAGGTTTTATTGTAATGCTTTAAACTATTGTTTGCTGAATTTATTTGTGAGCTTATAATAAATAAATCAATAATGCATCTTCAATTATCCGCAGAATATTGTGAAGCGGAAGAGAATTAAAAGCTTTAAGGATGAACTTCAACTCAATGCCGGGCAACTGGTACATATATATTCAAATATTGACTTGGGGCAATATTTTTAGCTGCTTTCATATTGTCAATATTTTGTTTTTAAAAAACTTTAGCTACGGTTACATTCTGTAAACATTGCTAAAGCAACAAAACTGTAAAAATATGTGCTCAAGGCAGAAGCAGGCATTTTAGAGCATAAAAAGTTCTGCCACAATTTAGACAATATTATGGGACTTGTGCTAGAAATGTGGCTAGAAATGAAGATTACCTTCACATTATAAGTTTAGTATATACAAATTATATTAGGATTGTGTGGTCTATATGTTCACTTAGGCAACTGCATTGAAAGAACATGATTCTGCAGTTAATCTTGGTCTTATGCTGAATAAAGTTAAAAAATATCAAATAAAAATATTGTAAAATTACTCAGGAATAATTTGTATAGGTTTTTGGTTTTTTACACCTAGCCACAGAATATTTAATAGTCCAGCACACTCGATTAGAGCATTTCTAAATCAAATCGATTAACCTCAGTTATAAACTGCTTACAACTTTTGCCAGACTGGACAGCACAGAGTATCTGATAGCCGAACAGTTGATTGAAATCAAAAGCTTTCAAATTGAGTATGGAACTCAAAATCGTTCTCTTATCATTATAAACGGATTACTTATCTTTATGCTAAGGCTTAAATGCGAGTACTTTTCTATATAAACTCGCTCTACATTAAAGAACATAAAATACTCGTTGCTGCCTTTTAGGCGCTGTGGCATGAAAATGCACAATAGTTTTCTCTCTGTTTTGGCTCAGTGGCAGCCATTAATTTTTGCACGTTTGGATGGGTTGCAAGCACGAGTGATGATAGAAAATAATGAAAATAACCATATCGTATGCGATATACTTTTCTACAAAGGAGATGCTATCAAATTTAAGCAACAACAAACAACTTGAAGAGAATAAATTTAAAAAAAATAAAAATGAAAACAAAAAAGCATAAAACAAGAATGTATGCACAAAGTATTAACGGCTTTGACAAATATTTAATACCCTGTAAACATGCTTATAAAATGCACATATGATGTAAGAGTATGTTTTTAAATATCTAACATTTGTTTATTTAAAAGAAAACTCAACTTTTAAGAGAGCTTTTTAATAATAACATAAACGTTCATAAAAGCAAAGAAACCCAATTGTTATTTATAAGATATTTAAATTTTTGTTTATTTCTATGTATTATAATACTCTGTCTTGAGCTTGTGATACTCTATTTTATACGAAATTATATGAAAGTCTGCGTTACAGGCACTTTTTTATCTAATATATGATATGTTTGTAAACTATTTCTAGATGGAAAAACTTAAATGCCTTTCTTTAATGTGTTACACAATTCGTGACAAAATTATAATACCCGTCTGTGCTATATATAAAGCATATAAAGTTATAATAGGGAAAAGAAAAACGTTGCCAAGGCAGCGCACGTGCTGAGCTAAAAAGTGTTGCATGCTTTTAGGGCGCGCGCGAAAAAATACAAAAATGGGCAAACGTTTAGTGCGCGAGGGATAGAGAGAGAGAGAGAGAGATAGAGATAGAGAGCAAGAGTATGTGTTGGCAGAGTGTGAGTGAGAGAGCGTGCAATTGCAATGACGTCAGCAGGCGGTAATGGAGAAGCGAATGAGAATGCATGGGAGACACAATAAAAACTGTTAATTTGTGTTTTGGCTCGTTGCTGCTGTTGCTGTTGTAGTTGTTGTAGTTGTTGCTATTGCAGTTATACAAGTGGTATGTATATACATGTATGTATGTGTATATGTTTGTAGTATATGTGTGCATTTATTTATGCCATGACAGAAGTTCAACAAACTGCGACGACGACTGCGACGTCAACAGCGACGTTGACTGCAATGTTGAGGCGCCTGGCGACGACGTCACAGGACAAAACGCAAAGCGACTCATTTCCGCTCCGCCGGCCGTTTTGTGCAATGAACTGTATTTTCTTTTTTTTTTATATGCAGCACAGTAACATATATATGTACATATGTACATACGTATGTCTGTATGTTTGTATGTCTGTATGTATGTACATTTGTATGTACATATATAATAGCCGCGCTTAGGCACAGACAAGCACAAAATTGGGTTATACAAAGTCCTGAACAGGTTTGGCAAGGCTCTCAGGGTCCAAAAGCTCATGGGTCTCTCGAGCTTCATTCAATATGCTCTAAAACTAACAGTAGTGTAGTCAAGTGAAGCTGAAGCGGGCTGGGCGGCGGGGGAATGTGCCTAAAAGGCGCCACAAACTGCTGTAATGGCAAATTGAAAGAAAGTGCGCGCAGTTATGCAAACAACAACAACAACAACAACAACAACAACAGCGGCAGCAAACAAACAAACATACACAAACAAAAATAAAAAAATGAGATTCTGTTTTTTTACATTTTTTTTTTTTTTTTTTTGTTGGTTGGTCAACCTTTTGCTTTAGGTTTCTTTTTACACGCGGCCACAGCAGCAAAGTAGGTCAAAGCGCAACAAAAAAATATCACACACACAAACACATGCAGCAAACACACATACATAAGCACAAAAGAGACAAAAACATACAGGCTAGAGCGTAAAAGAGATAGAAATAGAGGCAGTCAGCTAAGCGGTAGATTGGCATTACAAAAGTTTGGCCCCAAACTGCTGCTAGGCCAAAACGGGGGGGGGGGGGGGGGGGGGGGGAGGGGAAATAAGGCTTATAGAGGGGTGCGCTGAGCGGTTGTGGAGGGCATTTGTGTTTCTTTTTCTTTCATATACCCTACCTAATAGTTTAATATAGCTTTGTCATGAAATGTGCAACGCATTTAAGACGGTTTTTAAAATCAAAATTACTCGTATTTATATTCCCAATATTCGCAATCACGTTTTTGTGGCCAAAATTAATAACTCGAAATAGGAGCAAAATATTTAAGGGTATATGTAAGCATTAGGTACATACACAACTACATTGATGCAAATGCAATTTAAAAATTTCGTTAACATGGTTTAGTTTGGGAATTTTTGGCGATTTAATATTGGGAACAAAACTCGAAAGTTCCCAAGCACGTGTTTTGCAATTGCAACCGCTACAGCGCGCTTGTGCGCTGTGTTTATCAGCTGATATCTGCGTAGTGGCGCCATCTATCGGAATTTCTGGTACGATCTTTTGTTAACGCGTTGCATTCAAAAATCTATTAACTTGGCGACTTTCAGAAAATGGATTTTGGCCACAAATAGTAATCAAATTCCCCATAGTGCAGCGGCTGTATTTTAAGATATATGTGAAAATCAGTCTTTTAGCTTTTGGAGCTATCTAATGTTGCAATTTTTTATACATTTAGGAATACCATATCATTAGAACTTTTGTTCGACTATATATTTCTTGATTGAAAAATGTTTTCTAAATTGTGAAAATTCGAAATTTTTAAAATATTTTATTTTATTGCATTTAATTTGAATTATTTTCAAAAATTTTTTTTATGCTTGCATCATTATAATCTTTGCTAGAGTATTAACTATCGGGTGTCTAAAATATATAATTTTCTATGCTGTCTTTTATTTTATTTGAATTTTTTTTTCCCAACCGCTATGGTAAATTTTTTGTGCCCGCAAATTACAAACAATTCGCTGGAGACTTTGTTGCCTATGTTGCGCTTTACAGTTTGACGGGCACTTGAGATATGCTCGCGGCTGTTGCAAATTTATGTTTTCACAAAGCGCAAGAATATAAAAATAAATCACAACAATAAAGGGAGTTATTTATTAAAAAATCAAAAAAAAAAAAAAAAAAAGTGTATTTATTTCGCTTGAATTTTATCTTTAAAATCAACTTTCCATTTAATTTTGCAACATTTTTTTGTTGTTGTCTGTTCGAAACATTTATTTGCCATGATACAACAAAATTGTTTAAATCCTTTTTTTGTTTTAAAGCTGACACTGAATTTGTGTTTTGCTTTTTTTTTTTTTTGTTTTTTTAAATGTGCCAACATAATTGGCCGCATTCCCGTTTGCAGCAACAATAATTTTCGCTTTTTGGCCGCCCAGGGAAGCGGAAGTGCAGTTGATTCTCTTAACTCGTTGATTAATGGTCTGTGGAGAAAAGTGCAGACCGTCGACTTTGGACTATGAATATGATAAAAGTGTCTCACGGTGCCAGAATATAAACCTTGGGAGTTACAGTTAAAGCTATGCTAATAAAACTCCTCGCAAATCGCTGGAAATATCCCCATATTTGTCAGTTATCATAAGTACCTTTATTTTAAAAGCTATAAAACTATTTTCAAACTTAATTTTGAGCCCGAAAAAACTTTTTTCAAATATTATATTGTAGTTTGTTTTGTACTTTAATTTTGTTTGTTTAATAAATAAATGTATTCATAAACATTGATTTATGTCAACGAAATAAATAAATAAAAAGAAGCAAATGATATTTAATGCAAGCATGATTATATAATATATTTAAAAGTGGCAAAAGTTGACTTTTCTAGTCAATAAAAATATTAATGATATATTACTTATAACAGATGCAAATGTACATAAAATATTAACACTAATTATGCAGGAACAATATTAATAAAAGCAAAAACATTGAATATAGATGCAATGAGTTCAAAATGTAATTCTCTATATTCTGTGCGAGAGAGAGAATTTGTATTTATTTATATATAAAAAGAGAGCGCTGAGCAGCTGTTGGTTCGCAGGTATAATACATATGCTAGATATATGATATATATATATATAGAGATAGAGATAGAGAACAGAGAGCAACAGAGAGCGAGTGAATATAAATCGGCAATACGTACACATACCTGCACGACTTCTGCATGACCTCGGCACGATTATAGCCGCTGATCTTGCAGAAGGACTCATTGCAGTAGACGATCGGAAAATCGACGATTTGTGCGTTGGCCAATAGAAACGAGCTGTCCGCTAAAAAGTTAAAAAAAATGTGGATTAATAAGTAAATTGAGACGAGACAAGTTATATTTAAAGACTACAAGCTTAAGATAATCCTTTACTATATACTTTACATTTTATTTGACACTCATTTATAATATAGAGATGTATTTATTTAACCTAGGTATATAAATTCAGTCTTTATTGACGTTCTTAATATATTTAAAAATTATCAATAGTGTTATCCAGGGGCGCCGAAATGTTTCAAATGTAAGTGCAAACACCAACACATAAACGATGCACGTAATTTTATTCGGTCGACGAAATGGACAAATGCTTGACGCAGTCGTAGGGTCGCCGAAAAGAGATCACATGCAAATTGCTTATTTATTTGAGCTTGACTATGAGCAAAGCCTCACACAAACACAGAACTGTTCGCACAATGCCAAAAACAAATGTCAATCGTTCGATAAAATGTGAAAAAAGCTAAAAAAAAAGTTAAATTTTTTAAAAGTTATTTTTTTTATATCTATGTAGCAATTCAGTTGGACTATATTACGTAAAGGAGATGAAAATGTTCCATCTTTCTATTAAAAGATATAAGCAAAAAACAGCGATGACGTGACTTTACGAAAATAGAAACGAAGTTGCAAAAGCGCAAAGCTTTGCAAAGTGTACAAACTTTTTAGTAAACAATTTTTTTTTATTATGATTTGGAATAATGTAAGTTAATTTTGCAGGCTATTTTATTTAAAAATATTTTCCAATTCTTTTTTAAAAGCCTTTATGACGTTGCTAATATTTCCATGGAATATTTTGAAGTAATGATTTCCCTTAAAAATTGATTTAACGCAAATAAAATATTTATTTTGGCTTCAATATTAACATTAACTTATGTTTTCTTTAAATTCGTGTAAATCGATGTCTCGGTGTATTTGCAAGAATACCACACACAATGACGTGACGTTACGCACTTTTAAAGTTTTATATAAAATAAAATATAGCTTTTGTGACCTGAAAGTTTATTATATTTACTTTGTTATATTAAGCTGTGTTTACATTAGAAACTTCACGCTCTTGTGATCATCAATGCTGATAAATTGATACGAAATGCCGTTATCGATGACGTGACGTTACATTAGAATATAAGTAGGAGCAAATCAAAATTTTTCGGTTTTTCGATATTTTCTTGTTCTTTTTTTTTTTGTAAATTGTTGCGTTAACAAAAGTTTCTGCGGAAAAGGTGCACCAGCATCATAACACTAAGAAAAGTTAATTTTGAAGAGAATTTGCTATTAGAAATTCACAAAGTTGATAAAAAATAATATGATTTTAGACGTTAAAGCACAATTACTCGTCATTGCAACTAAAAAAAAGTCTTGAACTCCTTAATTTTTTAAGTATTGCCCATTTTCCTTAAATAATAAAAGTTTAAAAAAAAATATTGGATGACTTTTAATTTTTTGGTGACAGTGAACCTTTTTGCGAAATTGCGCATGTGTTAAATCATCATCATTAAAAACATTTCAAGTATGCATTAAATTGTTTAAATTAAACTCAACGATAATTTAACTTCAAAGTAATTTGCGATATTAATTTATCGAAGCTGTAAGGCTTTAAAGCTAATTACTGAGTTTGAGTTATGCGAAGCAAGTATCACATTCCATAAATACCTATATTAAATGCTCGCCGATAGTAGATGTCAAGTGCAACGCTGCACAGTGACTCGTATCGTATGGTGAATATTCCATTTTTTATAAATTTAGTTTTGAAAGCACTTCCTATAATAAGAAAAAATAAATTGGAGACCAAATCTAAGCCCGATTGAAAGGTGCAGAGCTTTAAATTTGCCCTTATAGGATGTTTATTTTCTCTTTCAAATTTTTTTTTCTTTTAAATTACATGTACTTTGAGAAGCTGCACACATTGCAAAAAAAAATTCTAAAAATATAATACCTTCTGCATAAAATAGCTCAATCAATTGCTAATTGAGAAATATTAACATTTTTGTCCAATGCATATTTGATTTTTGCCAGGTGTTTTCGAAAAACGAGCCACTGTTCGCTGCTTGAATTGGCTATATTTATAGCATTGTGGCACTTGTATGATAATTATCTATAATTGCATATATGTAAGTGCTGCAGGTATATAATTACAATAGGTACATATCTACGTTTACTTACTTAATACAAGTGTCACTTTCGATAAATATAATTATCTTATGATTGCCGATAATTGTCAAAAGCAATGCTATGCTTTGCTTTTGCCTTTTTGATTTTTTGTTTGTTGACAAATTGGCAATGGTCGTGAATGTCAGAATGTTAGAGTGTCTGTCTGTCTGTCTGTCTGTCTGTCTGTCAGTTTGCCAATCTGACAGTTAGTTAGTAAAGTATCAAAATATTTGCGCCTAATTGGAACATTTCAAATGTTGTCATTCATAATAAAAATGCCATTTGATTATTACCCTCAGAGCGCGTTCAGCAGTTTTGGCTTGATTCGGTTTAGTTCAGTCAACTAATAGCGGTTGCATTTGGCCCAGTCTGTATCTGTGTGTGTGGATGTGTGTCTGTGTGTGTGGCAGTTGTGCCCCAAAAGTTGTTGCAGGTAACATGAAGCATGTAACATGGAACATGGAACCACGCGCTGCCATTGCATGGCATACAAAATGTCAGTTTTTCGACTTGTTGTTTGCTTTTTGGGGCCATTTGTTGTTTGTTTGTTTGTTGTTATTGTTGTAATTGTTCTTATTGTTGTGGCACACACGCACATACACCCACGCACATACATATGCTTAAATAAATGCATTTATGTGATTTGATGTTGATGGAAACTACTTAGTTAGTAAATTTTCAACTCTGGAAACACTTTTGAGCTTATGTGGTTGAAGATTAATATTATTATATCGATATATCGTATTGCAATTATGTATTTTAATATTTTCAGATAAATCATAATATACATCGGTATATTTGCAGATTTATTTCCTACAATTTCCAAAATGCTTTATAGCTGATTTTTCATATAATGATTTACAGAATTATGCTAATAAAAACACTTTTTGGATTTAATTTCTAATAACTGATATATGTTAAACTAGAAAAAAATGCATTAATCCAATTCAAAGACTATTAAAGATATATATTTAAAAATATTGATACAGATACGATATATTATATATTACGGGTAATATCGATATATGTATATGCTCTATTTAACCAGTTATAAATATCATCGAGCATGTCTAATATTAATATATAAAAAAATGTACCACATCGCTAATTCATTGTTTTGTTTATTTATGTAAAATTTGCAATATTTTAAATATCCTAAAAACCAAAACTCTATCATAGATTAAAAAGAAAAAATTGATCATTAAATTGCTGTTTCAAAAATATATATTGCATATTTTTATGCCAAATTTTCAATTCTATAAAAATCTCTATAACTTCTGAACGAAAAATCTAAATTGAAAGTGTTGTATGAAAGGCTGATAAGTAATTCTATTAACTTTTTAAAAAGGTAAACAGATTTAATATCATTTAAATATATTCGGAGTTATTTGCACTTAAATGAAGCGACCTTTTTCAAAGTCGAAAATCTAACTTGGTTGGCAACATACAATATTTTTTTAAATTTTTTTCGAGATCAGCAACCAATTTTAATTATAAAATGACTCTAAAAAATTGGGCATACAATAATATTTCATAGTAATTTCATATTTCATAATAATAAGCACTCAAAAGTCATTGTGAGTATTTTGAGAACGAAATTAAGATGAATTGTTTTCCAGTATTACTATATTCCAAAGAAAATTGTTTAAGTAACAATAATATTATGTTTTTCGAACCAATTTCTAATAAAAACTAATTCTAGTGTAAATTGCAAACTAGTTCATTGGAATTCAGCACCAAAAATAAAATGAGCTGCGAACTTGACGGCAGAAATATTACTTGTAATATTTCGACATGCGACAATGCAAATATAATGATGTTGATGTTGACTATATGTATGAATATCTGTACATATATAGCATATATAGTATTTAGAGTTTTATTGACATTAGTTGGTAAGGGCGGTGGAGTCGTAGGGAGGAGTACGAGGTTTATGAAATAGGTAGAGTGTGACATGCATGCAAAGCGAGCACAAAAGTTTGAATTTAACCCACATACATATACAAATGCTCACATTTACAAGCCAATGAATATGTACGAGTGTCTGAGTATGAGTTTGAGAGTGCGTGTGAGTGTGTGTATAAAAATATGCACATGCAATCACTCGCTGTTGTTAAAAAGAGGGGAAAATGTATATTTATGCGATACGCTCTTGATACTACACACACACACACACACACATACGCACAACAACAAGGACACCAGCAGCAACAACAACAACAACAACAACAACAACAGTTGCTACTTTACAGTGTCAACAGTTGCCGTGTTACCTCCCCACCCCGCATATAGATCTGCCCTCAACTTCAACTAGAATTCTAAACTAAATCTTAGAGATGAGCGCGTGACAAAAATCTATTTCGCGACTCTAAACAACAATTTCCAAATTTAATTAAAATATATTTAAAATAAATTAAAGCCACAAAATGTATTTAAAATGTTAAATATACACAGTTGGAAGAAATCTACGACAGGCAAAGTAAAGTTTTTGGTAAAACGTAACTATGAAACTTTTAAAGATATTATCTCACAACGCTGAAAGACAACGAAAATGTAAAAGTAAAAAAAAAAAAAAAACCGATTCGCGGGGTTGCAAATTAATACAAGTTATAAAAGTAAATTTTCCATAAATTGCAGGGATAAGGATAATGTGGAAACTGAGATGCATATCCTTTGTTAGTCAGCGGCTTTCAGCAAAATAAGCCAGAAATTGGCAGACAATTTTTTAAATTTTTTAATTTTTGTATCGTTATCTTAAAATACGAAAAAAAAACATTATTATGATCGCATTATTTGTTCGCATTTTCCAAACAAATTTTCTAACAAAACATTTTAAATTTTGTTAACAAACTAAACACCAAGTAATTTTCTTTCATTTTTAAAAAATATTTCTCGTATAGATCAAATTATACTTAAATAAAGAAATTCTTTTTAATCATTTTTCGAAATTCAGAAAATCAAAATTCGTATTATTAAATTGTCAAGACAATTTTGAAACAGATTTAAGTTAGTTTTTACTTAACAAATAAATAAATTTCTTGTATAAAACTTTTGTCAAAATGTGCTTTTAAAAATGTTAAAACAAATTTTAAAGGAAGCTAAACAGTTGATTAAGCTTGACATATTTGTTATGTGAACTTCTTCATATATATATTTTTAAAATTAAATTTTCAAATTAATTTTCGTGTCACGTGAATTATCCCGATGAAATTTTATCACGCTTACATATCTAAGCCTTATGCTCTGCACTCGAGTATCTCTATTTGTTATTATGGTGGCACTTCACTCACTTAAACCTCTAGGTGTATACGTTGTGTATGTGTGTGCGAGTGTGTGTGCGAGTGTGTGTGTGTGCGAATGTGTGTGTGCCAATGTGAGTGTATTTGATTTTACCATTATGTCAACGTCAGTACACTTTACTGTATCAACTTCCATTCGCTGAGTGAACTACATAGTCCTCTGTTGAGCATGGAGTGTATGCGAAGTGAAGGCGTGTCTACACTAGACAACAAAAACATAACACAACACAACAAAAATTTAATGGTATTCAAAGCTTGGCAAAACTTGACAAAAGTTTTGTAATTTATTATGGTCCTTTGACACGAGCGATTTCTTTATTTCTTAGCTTCAAATTGCAATGAGATCAGGTTGATATTATCAGAGGTATTATATGGACTGAAGAAGTGAATATAGTGTATAGTTCAGAGATGGTATATTATAGAGATTATAGAGATTATATATAGAGGGAAATTTTGAATGTCATAACTCTCCTAACTTAGACGCAACTCGAGTCTCTATTTTTTTTTCCTTTTTATCTTAAATTATTTAAGTCTCTAATTAACCAATTTTTTAGATGAGTTGGAGTTATGAAATTTGGTGTGCAACCTCAGGAAATTCAAGAATTAGAGTTAAGAAATTTGGAATGCAAGTTCTCATGAATCATATCTGTCTTTAGTCAATACAGATCTGAGCTAAAGAACCCAACGATCTAAGAGAATATAAGAGCTGTATTTTAAGTTCTGATAATTATATTCTCATTTAAATATATTTATATAAAATCCAACTTTTATTTCTTTTAACTTCTCATCATGTATGCCAGTTGTAAATCCCGTTTATCCGCACAGGCTTTAACCTGCAATTCAACTACATTTTTAACCAAGCCATTGACAGCTTTATTATACACCAGACGAGCATGAATTATATTGTATAATTCAACAATCAACAATAAGCCATGGCTTAAAAAAGCGGTTACTCTCTGCTCATAAAGGTCAACACGCAAGCTGTGTAATTAATGTGAATTTGATTTAAAAAAAAAAGAACGTAAACAAGAACAAAGAAAAAATAATTATAATGTATATAACAAACAATCATAAAACAAGAATATAACCACAAAAGCATTTTAATTACAATAATTTCATCATTAATTTAAGAATATGACTGCGAGGCTTTAGCTTCAGGACACAAAATGTGACAGCTCAGTTGAAATGTCAGCAAATGGCAGAGACAACACGCCTGCCCCCAGTTCCCAGCTCCCAGCTCCCAGCTCCCAGCTCCAACTTCTACTCCTGCAGCATTCTGCCGCATGGCATGATTGATGAGCTGCCTACTGGTCACCCAATGGTTTGCCACTCAGACACCACACACCTAATTTCTACAAAGACTCCACCCAGGCATGGCATACACTTCCACAAAAAAAGAAAAAAAAATCTAGCTATTATTGAGAAATTTAAATTCGAAATATCTGAATATTATTATATAGAATTCTCGAGGCAAACGTTGGGTTCTGTTCAATAACACAACTCGGAAATAGGCATTATTTGAATGTTTATTTTCTATTATCATCCGTGCTTGCAAAGCCATCCAAACGTGGAAAATTTAATGGCAGTCATTGAGCCAAAACAGATAGAAAACAGAAAACAGAAAATAGAATGCAAAATGCATTTTCATGCCACACAGCGTTTAAGATGTACTTATGTACTTGAATCTAGAGCAAGTTTCTATAGGAATTGAGTTAAGCTTTTAAAAAATCCTAGATATTCTTTATTTATAAAAATAATAATTTTGTTGCGTATTTCACATTCAATTGAATTGAACTCTTCAATTAAATCCGCTATATATTATGTTACATTCATTTTGATTTCACTTTTTAATCAAATCCGCAAAATATTATGTTGCCTACTTTGCGGAGCTGCATGGAAATTACAACTTTTGACTCCAAATACTCTGTTACGAGTAATCCACCCTAAAATTGAGGTAAACCGACTTTTAATGGGAACAGAAACAACTAATAATGCCTCAGTCAGGAGTGCTCGACTTACAGATACTTTGTGCCTAGATACGTGGCACAACTTTGACAATTTGATTTTACAGACAATGTGCCTAGTCAGTTTTCAGTTTTCAGTTTCAGTTTTCTATAAATGAAAATACCAAAAAAAAAAAAACCAATTTCTTTCAGTGTACTTGTCTACTTGTCTGCTCAGGTTTTGCTGGACTGTTCAATTACCCGTGGAGCACACGTTGATTGATACGGATTTTGGATTTGGATTTTGGTATTGAATTTGCCAAGCTACTACTTTAAGTGGATTCGTGTGGATTTAGAGTGGTTGAATGGTTGGAGCTAGAGCTTCATGCCAGGATACACATAACAAAACTAGTCCATTAACTAAATACCACACACACACACACACCACATGTGTATGTGGCTGCAATTTTTGCAAAACTTTCATTTCCGCATGACCAATGCTTGGCAGGATCGGCTTGCCTGCCTGCCAGCCTGTCCTGTCTGCTCGCCTGTCCTGTCTGCCTATCTGCTCCTCCTTTATATCCTTTCGTGTCCTGCCAGCCTGGCAGCCTGCTTTAGTTTCTGCCTGGTGAAGCCATTTTGTGTCATTATTTTCTGTGGTTTTGCAGTTACCATCTTGTTGTCGTTTGCCTTTTGTTTAGAACACTTATACACTCACATTCACACTCATACACACACATACACAAGCACACACATACACAAGCACACTCACTTACATATACACAGACAAAAGCTGGTTTTAATGACATTAGCGGGTGGGGAGGCTTTAGCCGCCATTTCCTACTCTCGCCCGCTCTCAGAGCGTGCCTTGCAATTATCGTTTATGCACACACACACACACACACACACACACACAAACTACACACAAGTGGGCAGCGGCATTGGAACCTCCATCTACTCCCCTCCCCCCAACCTTTGCACACACCCTTCTACTGTTGCGCAGGTTTCGCCTCCGCACGGATGGCGATTAGGCCACAGATTGCCAGCTGGGCATGTCATTTTGTTGCACCCTCCCATCCCACAGAGCCGCCTTAACCCTCTAAAGACCCCCCCCCCCCCCCCCCACACACACACACTTTTTAGTCGAGTGCATAAATTTTATTGTCAGAAATGTGAAAAAAAAAACGAGGAGAAAAACCTAAGGACCTAACCCCTTTTTAGCAATGCGATTTAATTACATTACAGTTGGACAGGTAAGGATAACATAAAAGCGGAACAGAGGGAGAAAGAGAGAGAGCGCGAGAGAATGAGAAGCTAAGTTAGAATGTTAGTCGGCAGGATAACAATTCCTTGGGGCATGCTTCAAATGAATTGCAGCAGCCTCGCCAAAGCAAACTTCACTGTAACCTGACATCGCCCCCGAACTGCTTCAAGTGCGCCTCCAAAAAAAAAAAAAGGCAAATATAAAAGTTAGGCATGCCGAAGCTATATACCCTACCCTTTTAAAAAAGTTTTAACATTCGAATTATTCCTTCTATGGCAGCTATATAATATATAGTCGCGTCTGATTTTGATCAAAATTTAATTAGAAACTTAAAATTGGCTATTTTTGTTGAAAAATCTTTAAAAATAGAAACATTTTTTAAATTACACTATGCAACAGCATTTTATATCCCGAACTTTTTATAGTCAATACATATGTAAAATGAATCAATGATAAAGTAAAAATAATTGCACATGCACCTGGCAACCTTGTTCTCCTGCAACCATGCACCACCAGTGCCTATCGATATTTACCGATAGACAGTATCGTTTGGCAAATGGTCTATAAACTTGCTATACAATAATTTCTAATTCGATTGAAAGGAAAATTTTGCCTAAAAATATTTTTATTTAGAAAAAAAGCTATTTTTTGTGCAATATTTTCTCCAAAACTAGAATTTTGGTTTATTCAAATTACTCTTTGGATATATAAATAGATAGACGAAGGTTACGTTCATCGTATGTCGTCCTGCTCACGAATATATATAATTATGGAGCTGGCGACGTTTCCTGCCATTCATTACACATTACGAGGAAAAATTATAATACCCTTTTGCAGGATATAAGCAAAAAAAAAAATGAAAAAAAAACCCACAACAACAATAACAAGAAAACAATTTTTGCTTAATTTCCATTCACCTCTAACCTCAACGCCCTCGTCATGAGCTAAAAAGCTGCAACAATTTTTTACTTTGTCGCGTAATGGCATTTATAATAAACTTGAGTGTGTGTAAGTGTGTAAGTGTATGTGTATGTGTTAGTATGTGTGTTAGGTACTTGGCATTGTTATTAAATTTGCATAATTAAGTGCAAAAACCCGCCCAGAGATGCGTTACGCTGCCACCGAGCAATCGTGTTTTTTTTTTGTTTTTTTTTTTAATTTTTTTAACTTTATAATTAGAATTTTTGTCACAGTCTAAAAGTAGCGCAAGATGTAGAAGAAAAGTTAACTTTCTCTTGTTGCATATTAGATGGCGTCTTCCAATTAAAGACAACAGTACAACATAGATGTCTAGAAGTTTGTTGCAAATTTGCGAATCCTTCTTGCTAAAGATGCTAATAACATCGAATTGCTCCCAAGACAATCAAGTGTAATAAAATGAACAAAGCGCAAGAAGAGTTATCTTCAAGTTGTTCAAAAAATGATATATTATATAGTAAACTTGCTGATGTATATCGTTAAAACCAAAAATAGAATTTTTAGAATATCTTAAGCAACAAGTAGAATTAAATTTGTAATTGCTAAGATTTGTTTGGAATATCTGTAAAATTACAAATATTTGTAAGTACTTAATAATTTCACTATACAAATTTGTTTACCATATATAGATCATAATAAACACTTCGTTTTAATGAAATTTAATGTAAACGCAATAAACAATAAAATTTTGTTATATCTTTACAGATTTTTCGATTGATTATATATAACTTATGTGGTAATCCAACTTTTGTTTAAGTTTCAATAAGAATTATTAAGAAATATAAATATTAAACAAATTTAAGGTGATTTGGTTTGATAAATATCAAAGTTTTGCAAAGTGTGTATAGGAATATAAAAGCTAAATTTAATTTGTTTTTTATATATTTAAATTGTAAAGCTATGTTAGAATAGCTAACAAATTGTTCAAAACCTTTCAAAGTCAGAAGAATTACTTAAATTAACTTTATATTGGCATTAATTCAGCAATATTATCGTGTGTTCTCGTTTATATTACTCATTTCATTAATATACCTCAAATACTATCAAGTTTTTTCTAACTTATGATTAACCATCAAATTTGTTAGATTTATGCTTTTTTTTTAAAACATATTGTGATTAGTTTTTAAACACTTGATCAAATTTGACTAGACTATTTTGTAGAGACTGGCACATTTAGTTTAGTTTGTTGTATTTTTGTGTTGTTGTTGCCATTACAAATTCAAGGTCAATTGTGTATTGTCGTGCAGCTACTGCCACGCCCACTTATCATCTATATAGCCGCAAATGGGCGGAGTAATAGGACTTGGTATGAAACACATCAGAGAGGAATCATCATTTGCATTTGGTAAACAGAAACTCAAATTATTGCCAGTGTGGATGTGTATGTGTGTGTGTAAATATGAATATATGAGTGCTTATGTGTAATCAACACTATATACATATCTTATATATATATATATATATATATATATATATAAGTATAAAGAAGGTACCATTGGTTTTCATGCGTCGAAGAATAATTTTTTTGAAGTTTTGTCCTAATTTTTTTACTTAGCATCATGTACTATGGGAAAGTTGGAGTTTAAACTAAGTAATACTATCAGACTGCTAAGCTGTTATGTTAAACAACAGAATAATGTAAATATTCCAACTGTTAATTAAATACCTTTATGTTAGCTGAACTGAGACAAAAAAAAACACGGCATAAACTCTGTATTTAATTTCAATACAATTAAGCTATAACAGGCTTACTTATGACTTTATTTAATAACTGAAAATGCCATTATGAAAGCCATAATTGTATACATCAATTTATTATATATTAATTAACATAATGAAAGACGCCTTAAAAAATATTTCGCATAATTTCCACAAGTAATAACATCCACAATTAAAATACTCTATCAATAAAGTTCAAGGCACATAAATCTGATTTGATCATAAAATATAGATGAATAAAAGATAACTTATAATAATATAATATTTTTGCTTATGTTAAGTAACATAAAACTATTATGTTATGTGAAAAAGGAATTTATGTCATGAAAAACATATAAAACGATTATATTGTTTTTATTTTTATTAACATTTATGTTAATTAACAGAATCATTGCATATATTTTAAATATATATGTTAACAACAGTTCCTTATGTTAATTAACAGAACAATTGCATATTTTTAAATATATGTTAGCAACAGGTATCTATGTTAATTAACAGAATCATTGCATATATTTTAAATATATGTTAACAACAGATCTTGATTGAGCTTAAGTTATGAACAGCTTAAATTTTATCCATAGTTGCAACATATTTTCTACTTGCACCGCTCACACGCCTCAAAAGAAAAGTTGATTGCGTAAACTTTTGGATAACAGCAACAACAACAACAACAACAACAAAACAACAACAACAACAACAAAACAGCAACAACAACACTCTAGCGGCAACTGTAGCCAAAATTGTGAAACTTTTCTAGTTGCAACTGGAAGCGTGTGTGTGAGTGTATGTGTGAGTGTATGTATGAGTGTATGTGTGAGTGTATATGTTTATGCCTGAATTGTTGTTTGCATTCAGTTTTGTTTTTTTTGGCACTTGCGTGCTGCAAATGCCCCGAAAAGTCTGCAATGCTTTAACTAAATTAGGCAACACACACACACACTGACAAGCAGGCCACTTTGTACGGTTTGTGTGTGTGTGTGTGTAGTATATATGCAATGTATGTTTTTACACAACCTGTACTTATTGCAATTGGATAAAAGGCCAAATCGAATAATTTAAATACATTTTTTGGCACTTAAAAAATTAGAAACAAAAATTAAACTAATCATATTCTAGTTGATCGGCCAAACGTAGTTTTGCCATATAAATTATTTTTTAAATATTATAATCAAATTTGTATTCCATTTAAAAAATACTGCCACTGTAAATTTCTCCTTTCCTTACAAAAAAAAAATACTGCATACAGCGATTGTTGTAACAGTCCTGTATACGTTAACAGTGCTGTATACGTTAACAGTGCTGTATACGTTAACAGTGCTGGAAACGTGAACAGTGCGTTAACAGCGCTGTATACGTTAACATTGCTGTATGCGTTAACAGTGAGTACATCTGTTGAGGTGCTAGCGGTTTCTTCGGAAAGTTTTTCCAAAATTTTCTTTTTTAAAAACCTTCTCCTGCTTATAACAAACAACTAAAAAAAAATTCTAGTCAAATTGGGCGATTTATATTAATGAATATGAATATTGAGTTTTAAGTACAGTACAGGGTGTAAAACTATAAATTTAATTCATAGAAAATATAAGCACTTTCTTTATACTTTATTTTATGCAGATAACCTACTAATTATATATCTCCATTCTCAATTCACACACTTTTTGATACTCTATTCATTAAAGATATTTTTGGTTTTTTGTAAAACTAAAATTACAGTTGAAAATAATTGGGAAACCAAACAATATGAATTAATGAATGATTGCCTAAATTTGAATAGATATTATCATCTTCATATACTATTTAAACCCATTTATAGCATTAGCTACGAGTATTTGAGTTAATCTTCAAATGATATTTAGCATGACTTTTAATTGAATAGTTATGAGTGTATTCATGATTGTGAGCTCTGTTAAGACATTGGCTTTAGTTTCGTCTTTGGCTTTTATGTGGCCTCATCGGAAACCACAATATAGCGAAGAAGAGGGCGAAAGCTGACAGAAGACCACACTATACCCTCTATATTTTTACGTTTTTACCTGTGTGCCGCCCCAATTACACACATATGCCACGCCCCCACAGTTAAAGCCCACAAAACACACACAAAACCAAAAGAAAACAAATGCGGCAGCAACAACTTAATCCAATTTGATTGGACCTGGCAAGCAGGTGGAGAATGTAGTAGATACAGATACAAAATGCTTACCTTACCCTCTGCTTTCTCCCGCAGCTGTTGCTGTTAATATTTGATGGGTGTTGGCGGTACGTACCCGCCATAGACAACCCTCCTAGCCTCCTAGCCTCCTAACCTCATAATCATGTTGACCAATAGGCTCTGGCTAGGTCTTAAATGGCATTTTATTTAATGCTAAGTGTCGCTTGGTTTTTCCACCCCCATCAATTCATAAGTAGCAAGACCCTACACCCTGCCATACCGGCCATACCAATTCAGGCACCTGGTTTGTCTAATTAAAGTCACACCTCATGTCGTTATTATTATTATAATTATCGAGAAATCCCAATATGATCCATTGCTGTAGTGCATGACGTGCCACAGAGACTTGACTTTAAATGAAAATGCTTATAAATTATGTCATAGGGGTAAGGTTTCGTTTAAGGTTTAGGCCTAAGGCTTGGGGTGGATGAAAATAGACGCTTCGAGGGTTTTTTGGGGCTGTACTGCCAATCAATGAACTGGTCAGTGAATTGGCCCTGACCTCTCTTATGCGCTCTCTTTAGCCTTGGCTCAGCTGTTGGGAATGTATTCGTTTGATTCTTGAAATGTAGCTTTTAATCAAAGGTCAAAGGCTGCATAATATACTGTTTTTTACTAAGAATGCGTCTTGATTATTGGTGCTAACCTAGCAAGGTGCTTGGCTCCACATGGCGTATGATTTACGGGCAGTAAGCAAGTCATTAGCCATGTTACTTGACTTGGGGGCCGACCAGAGAACCGAACTCTCCTAAGGCTTAACCGAACATACATACACTCAAATATTGTATTGTACATATATATACTTACTTAATTCTATTTTTTTTTTTTTTTCTTCTTTTTTAGTGCTTTTGGCCCCAACGACATTTGACCTTCTTGGCCAAACGGCGCGGTGGCGATCAAGGCGGTTTACGGGGACAGGGTATGTTCGCGCATTTCCGGAGACCAAAAACGGGTCAAAGACGCAACCACGTCAAAAGTTAAGTGTCACAAAGCAAAGCAAAGCAAAGGAAAGCAAAGCAAAGCAACGCTAAGGTTACAAATGGCACAACAACCAACAAAAAACAACAACAAAAAACAACAAACAACAACAACAACATGCAAATGGTAAAGCCAACGGGGCGACCCACAAAAATCGATAAATGTAATGGCAAAACTTGAAGGCAAGCTGCCCCTAGAACCCCGCAAAACCCCGGAACCGCTTCCCGGTCCCGGCTCCGGCTCCGGCCTCGCATAGTCAACGTTAATTTACACGGCGACAGCGAAACAACAACAACAACAACAACAAAAGCAACAATAAAACAGCAACAATAACAAGGCAAAGGAAAGAAAAATCAATAACTCGCTGGCTAAGGGCGTCCAAAAGGGGTTCCCTGCCTCCATCAGCCAGGGGCGGCGGGTTCACTGATGGTCAGAGGGGTCATATAAAGGGGGGGGGGGCGGGTTTGGTGGTAATATATGTCGTGTCGTGTCGTATCGTGTCGTAATTGCAATTGTTAACTGTTAGCTGCTGCGTTACGTTTGTTCAACCTCAATTTTAACCTGCCCTGCTCTGCTCTACCGTACCCTGCCCTGCCGTGCCCAGGCCTGCCCTAGCCTGCCATAGCCAGCTCTGTTCCTGCCCTGTTCCTGCCCTGTCCCTGCCCTGTTCCTGCCCTGTCCCTGCCCTGTCCCTGCCCTGGCCCGTATCGCCATCCACTTTTTATTGTCCAGAATCGAGCAAAACTCAGATTCTTGTTGCTTGTTGCATTTGGTTGGGTGCTGATTGCTTGATTGCCGCGCAACGGATACGGGCAATAGTACTACGGCCAGGACAACGGAATGGAGAACTACACTTCTGGCTTTTACTTCGCACACTTCCAGAAACATACGCACTGAAATATTCATGCACAATTGGCGCGCGACTGTGCAAATGTTTGGACAATCGAAATTACTAACGGCATGCAGTTGCATGCAACCAAATGGCGGGTCAACTGTACTAAGGATATTGACGTGTTTCAGTTGTTGCCACTTTGCACCTTGAATGCTTTTCAAAAATTGCGTCAAAGCGAAAAACAGAGAGGGATAAAAAAAAGAGTTTATATATTTAATTTCAAGTTAGGTGTATTAAGTATCTTGAATTGGATTTACACCGATTACACTAGTTTACAGCAAAAAAGGAGCTGGGCTCTCATATACTTTTTTTTATGTATTTTTGGTCGCTGATTTCAAAAATGCATACCATTTATTTTTTCAAAGAATGGTTTTCGAAAAACCGCGATTGGCTAGTTTTTTTTGGCAGTCTTTCGACTTATTTGTTCATATCAACATCAGATCTTATTTGATCTTAAATAATGTTACACAATTCAATAGATAATTGTATCCTCTTTCTAACGGTATGCCATTTATGCGAAACGAATAAGAAACAAAGCCATTATAAACCCTCGAAGTTAAAAAATGTGATTTTTGAAAAATTGCTGAATTTCAATTGGTCTTTTAAAAATTTTAAAAATTCGTTTAAATACTTTTTAAGATTTATTATGTTAGATAATTCTTTTACGAATATTTTAAGTATACATTTGTCTAAATCGGTCAGTAAATGTGATAGTTATTCAGCAATTAGTAAAAACAGCCAAGAAAAAATGTACCCTGTTCATCACTTTTCTAGTCAGTGCAATACATATTATAAGTTATTTTTAAATTAAAAATTAAAAAAAAATAAATAAAATTAATATATATTCATGAAATCAGAAAAAACAGCGTTTTATGCATTACAAACGCTAATTATAATTTCTTCAAATTCTTATTATATAATAATTATAATATATACATACAAATAAGTACCTTAAATAATTGTTATATTATTATAAATATATATATATATATTGTATATAGACTTTGAAGCAGCCAAAGCAAACTCTCACTGAGAAATGGGGTGACCATCATATACGCAATGTTTTCTTCTTTGTGATATTTTGTTTTAAAACATTTTGATATGTATATAATTGGGCTCGCCTTGGTTAACTTATTGCGTAAATATATCAAACTTTTCGCATTCCGAAAGATTTTGTGTTTAATTTTTGTGCAAAAAAAAAACCCACCTTTTAACAATTATTTTTTAGGTTAGCTTTAATAAAAATCACAAGGCAAAAAAGTACCTAAGAAACGGTTTAAAAATTTCAATTATAGATTTGAATAGGAAATCAATTTAGAGGTCAAACTATGTTCAAAACGCCATTCCGAATGAAAACTGTATGAATTTTGACCAAGTTATAGATGTATGAATTTTCTTAGGATAGCTTCTATAAAAATCACGGGTGAGAAAATACCTAAGAAATCTGTCAACAATTTTCATTTCAGACACTCAACTGTGTATAATTAAAAAAGGGTATTTTAATAATGTTTTCTCATTAATAAGCAAAAAGCAAAATCATATCATATGTGTATAGTGCAATAGTATTTTCCATAACTGTCATTTTTGGTTTATCGACTATCGATAGTTTAGCAGCAAGCGTTGACACTTTACAACACTGCTAGATTTGTCATAAAATAATTGTGCGTGATTTGCAATATCAACAGGCATTTGAAACATTTTCTGTAAGTATTTAACAAATGTTATACATTAACTAATTAGACGAACTGTGCCAACTCGTAGTGTAAGTGGACAAATTGTAAGTCACGGTTTTGAGCATTGGTATTTTTCAGATTTTCAATAGGAGAATCTAATACAATGTCGCAGGATACAATTGATAAGGTGCAGGAGTATAAGGCTTCGCTATACCGAGAGGCGCATACTTTAATTACCCACGGATTTCCCGAGAAAATCGTTCAGCTAAACGAACTGCTTGCAGCACCCATGTTTAATGCTCGTAATTTCACTGAAATACATCAAGAACTGAACATTCCGAAATTGTCATCCATTCCGGTTAACGAGACCGGTTATATCCTGGCCAAGCCGGTGCCCTGCAACAAGACACTCTGCGATATGATCGAGGTGGTCAAGCCGATTATACGTACACTGATCAGAGATTGTAAGTAAACATTAACACAACGATATGCATTTCATTTAAATTTGAATTTTGTTGTACAGTGAATCTATTAAAAATGTGGCTGGCACTTCTGATACCCAAAATTGAGAATGGCAACAATTTTGTCGTCTCAATTCAAGGAGATACGCTGACCGCAATCCAGACCGTCGAACTTCAGGTTTCCGACTTTTTCGCGCAGACAACGCGTTACTTTCTAACGCGCGCCAAGATAGTCTCAAAGGTGGTTAAACATCCACATATCGATGATTATCGCCGCTCCATAATCGAAGTAGATGAAAAGCAATATCTCAATTTGTGGATTGTCCTGTGCGAAGCCCGCAATCGTTACTCAACGCTGCACGAAAGCGTCGTAAAAAGCTTGCACAAGTTAAAGATACCACGCAATTCGCATACAGAGTCTAAATAATAAAAAAAATATTGCTATCGACATATTTTACATAATATATAATATATATATATTTCTGCAATTCCTTATATTATACACAATCATACATTAAACACACAAAAACAACCAACAAACCACAAAAAACAAAACAAAATTTAAGATCAAGAATAAAGGTCGAAGATTTGAATTTTTTTCGATTTTTTCGATCAAATTATATAAAATTATCTAGAGCGTAACGAGACTTGGAATTGGTTAGTTTGGTTCACAACAACAAATCGCTTTAAGACAATTGTTCAACATCGAAACACTATATTATAAATTATTATAAATTAATTTCAAAAAGAGATATTTCAATGTTGGTCAATTCTAAATTTGATTATCTTTTAAATAAATTAACTTAATTTAAGGCAAAATGGAACGTCTATATACTGTATACAGCAGCTGTCACATAGAAACGATCGGTTGAAAATTTCAATTTTATAAATACATTTTTATATTCGTTTATTTCTTATTATATTTTATACTTATTATGCTTTTTCAGAGGTCAATCTGTGCATATTTCATTGGCAGCAAAGCTAAAATAAAGTTTATTCAGCAGAGAATTAAACTCAAGACGAACTCATAAAAAACACAAAAAACAAAAATGTTTTTTCCCTGAATAAGCCATAAGGCTAATAAGCTGGATAAGAACTATATCAGAGATAATCATAAAATCTTGAAGTTGTTTACATTTGTTTAGAGCTGTTGGTATGAACTTAAAGTTGGATTGAGGCAGCTTTAAATATAAAATATTTAAAGAGCACATAATTATTTAAATGATATTACAATTCATAAAATGACAGCACTTAATTCTATTAAAAATCTAATTATCAAATGTTAAGCCTATTTGGAAACATTTCTAAATCCATTTTGTAGTTACGAACAATTTAAGCTAATGCCGCATAGGCTGACGAATTTTGTGCACTGTATATACTTTTATATATATATAAGTATATAAGTATGTATATATATATTGACCTTTTTGCTAATTGGCCTAGGCATAATCGCTGACCAACAAACAATGCAAAGAAACAACAACAACAAGTCAACAAAGTTCAAAAAAGCGCAAAATTAGCAAAAAAAAAAAAAAAAAAAAGAAAATCTCACAAAATAAATTTAAAAATGGCTGAGAAAAAAACTTCAAAGCCAGCCAAAAGTCAAACGAGTGGTTGACACTTTTTTGGGCAACATTGCTGTTTGTTGTTGTTGTTTGTTTGTTGTTTATTGTTTGTTGTTGCCACTGCCTGCTGACGAAGATCAAACAACGCGTGGCCAAGTCGAGATAAACGTGTGAGGCGCACCGCAAAGGCGACAACAAAAATTTCAAACATTGCCCAATGTCTAAACAGGGTGTGTGCGAGGTTTTATACAGGGGCTGACATGGATAAGGGCAGAGAACGAGAAGGTTTTGTACTGTGTGTCACAAGATAAACCACTGAGGAAAAATGCTTTGGGGTCAGGGCACAACAACTCTTGTGCTTGTGCTATCGTTTCAGATTCGGGTTTCAAGCATTTTAACATGTGAACAAACTTTTGGCCTCAATTTCGACTTTAATGAGTTTGCAGCCAAAACAACAAACAACAAACAACTGCTCTATATATTGTATATGTATGTGGGTGTGCATGTGATTGGCAACAAATCGAAAATTGTCTAAAACATTGTACACTTTAAGGCTTGCAAGCTCTAATACCAAATAAATAAACACACTGCGGCATACCCAGTGGTTCTCGAACGGTTGTCCAGCTCGTACCAGCTAGGCGGTTGCCCCAAGCGATAAGCTAGCCCACGAGCCCAACCGTGCGATTGCAGAGAAATGCATTGCAAGCTGTTGAAACTTCAATCACTGTTAACTGTAAAAATATTGAGAGTATATTTCCGATTAACAATCGATAAAATCGGCAAGACTTATCGTCATTGACTTGCAATCGTCTTGCAAAGTGAAACGGTTTTATAGAGCCATGTAAGTATTATTAAATGTATTTATTGCAAATATTTTATACAGTTAAATTTTTTTAATTGTTCGCAATATATGTACAAAATGCAACGCTGCCACCAATTTGTTCAGCATATGCTGCCGTCAATTGAATGAATGTAAGTGTTAATAACTAATTATCTATTTAGTTAACATTATTAATTAACTATTTCATATTTTTCTATTTGAAATATGTACAAAATACAGCGCTGCCGACATAGTGCTCTGCCGAGACGATGCATTTATATAGCGCCATAATCGGTAAGTAAATACAAATGAAAACTAACAAAAAAAGTCTTTCTTTTCATTTCATTTTCAGAGGCGATTGGAAGTGCCTGAATGCCTTTTGCGAAAGGCAATGGAATTGCAAAAAAAGCGGTTGATACGCCGCAGAATTGGCATAAAATAATTTATATATTATAAATACTTATATATTTATGTTTTGATATATAAATTAAAAAACATATTTCATAATTTTCATATTATTTTATTTGTTTTAAACTATGCCCGCCCAATGTTGCAATAAGCTAGTCTGCGGCCTAGCTGGCACGGTTGCGAAAACGCCTAATCCGCGGCCTAGCCGGTACGGTTCGTATGGTTGCACAGCGGGCATCGATGCCCACGCAATGACATAGGAAAAATACATTGAAAAGAGGTAGGTTGCGGTTGGGTACCCAACCTCACGGCCTAGCCATATCGTCAGGCCCGGGCCCACCCTTAGAACTACTCGATATTTTATTACCAGTCCGTATATTTTCTTCTGTGTGTATGTGTGCCACGTAGTTGCAACATGTGTGCCACGTACACAAAATAAATATATGTATTTATTTAATCAATTGAGCGAACATCGCAAGTCCTACAAAGGCATGCCTAGGATAAATACATACTTTCTATTATATATTCCAAATTGTAAACTTTAGTTTAAGATTTTTCTGATATCTGACAAACTTGGTAACAAGCTAGGTAAAATAAATAAATATAAAAATAAAAAATAAAATAAAAAATAAAATACTTATTTATTCTGTTTTTAAAAACAGAGAATAAATTAAAAGATTTTTTTTGTGGACATTATCGAATTAAATCGTTATATAAGCGCTTAATTCTATTTATTTTTCTTGATTATATAAGCTATTAATAGTAAAAAGATCTACGATATATAATTAAAAATTAGCGAATTATCTGTAACATTTAAATGTAAAAAAAAATTTTTAAAATATTTTAGTAAAAATTAAAAAAAAAAAATTTTTTGTTTTTCGACATTTAAAAACTTGAATTAAACTACATATTTTGAATAGTTATATAAGCACTTTGCCCTATTTATTTTATTTTTTGCATTGTAAGTTAAATAATAAAATAATTAATCTTTAACTTATAAATTGAAAAGTTATTTTATGATTTATTTAAAAAATTGCTTTTACTTTTTAAAGTTGCAAACTTGTTTAAAATTGCCCAAAACAAAAGTTTGCTAAAAGAAACTTATTCAATCCTTGCTAATAAGCACATCTTCTTAATTATATTGCCTATCCTTCTTAGACTTACTTTAGTTACGGAATTTGTTTACAGTTTTTCAAGGCAAGACAGGTTTCAAATTGTCAATAGCTGTTAGATGTTTGGCAAAAGAAGATAAGGCCTGAGTAGCCTTAACAAATTTGTTATTATATTGTATTAAAGATATTGGCCAACAATTTTTCGCTAGCTGCTCAGTTTCTGTGGGCAGTTGTTAATCATGGGCCGCAGTGAGGCAGTGTTTACGGTTTCAGCAAATTGTTAACGTTGCCAAAAAAAAAAACAAAAACAAAAAAAAAATATAGAACGCCTTACTAAAAATCAATCGACCCAAACAAACTGGGTTGGCTAAGAGAAAGCGGAGGCGTACGGAGGAGGAGGAGGAGGAGGAGGATGAGGAGGAGAAGCAGGAGGTAGCATGATTGAAAAACCGTCTAAACGTAGCATGGGGCACAAGCGGCGTATGCGTAATGTGCCTACTACTGAAACATTGGATAAGGATAAGGCTGAGGCCTGAGCCTGAGCCTGAGCCTGAGGTCGTCCAAGTCTGCTGAACATGCGATTGGATATGCAAATGTTTTGGGCATTTGCCCAGCGAGTTTTGTGAAAACACGTAAACACACGCACACTCACACACATGACAAAGACGTAAAGGATGTGGAGGGTTAGCTCACTTATATTTCCCCTTCATTGAATTACAAGTGAAGAGGCGGAAAAGGCGAAAAAGCTGTAAAGTAGCCCCAAGCAATATACCTATAAGAAGTTGAACTGTGAAAAGCGTCATGTAAGGGGGCCAATCGAAATGTTTTGGCCAAAGTCACATATATATATATATATATATGTACATTTTTGTTATACTGTTATGTAAAACTTAATTTTCAGCTAGTCGCGACTTTTCGACTCCGTCTGTGACTATTTTTACAATGCTTCTGTCTTTTGGCATAAAAATCACATTAGTATGAGCATCTAGGGATTTTTAGCAGCAACTCAACAAATTGCAAACGTAATTTACTTTCCCTAATATGCTACACTTTCTTATCCTTATCCTCATCCTTATCCTTAGCCTCATCCACTTTCATTTGTGCTGTTTTCCATTTTTCTTTTTTTTTGCGCTTGTGTGCATTTCCTTTATGGCATTTTCACTTTACAGTAAAAACGAAGGCAAAAATATTGAAAAGTAAAAGGTGAGCTGATATGAGGTAGTCGCATTTCCGTGTAGTTTTTCTTAACTACATAACCATTCCATCCCATTGTCGTTTGACAGCAGCTAGTTAGTTAAAAGCTAGCTTCTTGCTTTCTACACTCTTATCGCCTATATATAGTATAGTATACATATACATATATATATATTTGTCTCCTCTCTTTGCCCTACTCTCAATTTGCTTTTATTTTGTGGACATTCGCTTTGACTTGGCTCCCAAATCCTTTTGGAAAAGGCTTAATGTCTGATTTGGCTGCTCAGTAATCCGCTTTCGACTGAAACGCACACGACTCTCTGAGTGAGTGACTGAACGGGCCAAGTTTGCAAAAGTCCCTGGCGTACAGAACACATAAAATCTATACTTATTAGACTACCCTATCATACCGTACCCTACCCTATTGTCCTCCCACTAACCGTGTACACGTCTATAGCTTCACACGACAAAATGTGATTGACACACATCAGCTTTGTAAAGGTATACAGAAAGCTCAAGTTGACATCTCTTTATGATATGAGCTTGAAGCACTTCTATGATGGGGAAAATGTAATGAATTATATTGCTTCAAATGCACAATGTTGAATAAGGTTCAATTTAACATAACATTTCCATACTAATTAAACACTATTTAAACAAGGTTTATACTTAAAAAATCGATTTTAAGAAATTTTTCCTGTTTATTTAAAAATGTCATTATAGTTATCCTATTTGGTTTAGTTGCTACTCAATTTAGAAAAACAAATTATATTTCTTATGGTTTTCTGATTTCTAATTTTCGCAGATTTCCTCCGAATTTCAAACACTCTTAACACTTGGCAAAAGCAGAAGGGACATTTGGCATTGAAATTCAAATTTTATAGGTTTATTATCTCTTTCGTTTCCAATAAAAATTTCGATTTACTTTAGAAATAACAAGACTATTGTTACAGCATAGAAACGATGTTCTCACAAATTAGTTTGAAGAACTTTTCGTTGTTAACTTAACTGAAAGTTGAGCAATATTTGTTTAATATATTTTTGTATTTGTTTGTTTATTTTTTACTTCAAAAATATTGCTATAATTTACAAAACACTTAACGTGTTGAATTATTTACAAACGGTCTCCATTCGAAGTAGAAACACAATAACAACATAAATAATACTACAGAAAGGCCGTTGTTAGACAGACAACAATTGCAACAGTAACAGCAACAATTGCAACTGCAACAACAACATGAACAACAGCAATAATACAGCTACAGAGATGACAGATGATTGTTGTGGTTAAATGGTTTAGTTGGCATAGGTTAGGTATTGCTTGGGTTGGCTTTGGGCTAGGCTGGGCTGGTTAGAGTTTGGGTTAGGTTAGCTGGTTTTCTGTCTGATTGAGGGTGGTATCGGTTTGTTAATTATCCGATTGTTGTTGTTTTTGTTTCTGTGTGTGTGTGTTACATGTCATGTTTGTTCTGTGTAAATGCATTAAATTGTGGTCTATAATAATAATAGAAATAGTACCCTTCTGGGTGTCATAAACATAGTTTAAATTGGCTTTAAACATTTTCGTCTTTATTGATATTCAATCCTAATTGCAGCTTATCTTTTTGTATATCTCTTTGTTAAAATATATTTCTAATTACTTTCACAGTTTTATTTTTCTAAACAGTGCTCTTTATCATTTATCTTTATCTGTTTTCTTTGCAAAGGATATTTTAGTTTTATAATCCTATTTATTCCTGCCTAATCATATTTATATAAACATATTTCTAAGCCCACTAACCTCATCATTATATCCAATTCAATATATATTCCTATTCCCATTCCAATTGATGTTCCCAACCCTATTCCAATTCCATTTCGGTTGTTCAACTGGTCAACAGGTTGCTGCTGTCGTCACTTCTTTAATTGGCTCTGGGCGACATTACCCTACAGAGTCCCCTATGTGGGTGGGCAAAAGGGGGAATTACTCTATTTATAGAGCTAAAGGACTGACTTTCCTCTGCTCGTGTGTGTGTGTGTGTGTGTGTGTGTGTGCTCTTCCCTATTCTCTATATGGAACCCTTTATATGCACGCTCTACTTAGATAGGGAGGTCTGTCAATCTGAGTATGAGTGGGTTGACAGCATAATGGAATGTCATTTTAAATGCTGTTTGCATTGGCTTTGCCATCCCAATGGCCGCAAAAACTTTGCACACAACTGAACATAATTTTTGATGCCCTTACTTTATGTCCTAGATACAAACAAACAGAATATGGCAAGTCATGTGTGTTGTCGGGTTTCTTAACTTGAAAATCTGGATATTTTCAATGTGAAATCAAGCTAAATAGTGTTAAGAATAGTGTTAACTCTAACAACAGAGTTAAGAGTGTAAAAATAATCAAACCAGTAAAAAAAATACCAGATGATTGGGAATGTCATGGAAAAATAGGATAAACTGTAATTTTACACATCTATATTTATAAAACTGCTCAAATCTAAAAGACTGATTGACTGATTGCCGACTCACAAACAGGCTAAAAGGTAAAGGCTAGTAACCTGAAAATTTTACTATAGCTCCCTATTATATCGTAGGTAAGCACTCTGAAAAAATATTGTCAAAAATATATCGGGAAGGGGGTAAAAAATGCATTTAAGAATTGTATGAAAAGTTTTTTTTTTTTTTTGTTGATCAGAATGGAGAGCGTAGCAACGCACGCCGGGAGAGCAAGTATTTTAGGCAAACATAATTTTTGTTGCCCTTACTTTATGTCCTAGATACAAACAAACAGAATATGGCAAGTCATGTGTGTTGTCGGGTTTCTTAACTTGAAAATCTGGATATTTTCAATGTGAAATCAAGCTAAATAGTATTAAGAATAGATTAACAATGAATTTCGCATGTGCCTCGTGTGTGCCACGTATGTGTTGAGTTAGAAAATATTCGCTTAAGTTTCTCAATACTTTGGAGAGTATTTGAGCTATGTTTAATATATTTGTTAATATTTGTATGTGTTTTTATAACGTTGAAACTTTGCATCGAAATAAAAAGAATTGGGGCATTATCATGATGAAATATCTATGGGACTGTATCAAATTCTTTTTATTTCGATGCATAGTTTCAACAATATGAAATATTTGTTTTCTTACATAGCCAATCTTGTCTTAAAAACATTTTCTTTATACATTTTAACTTAAACCAATCTTGTTGACAAGAACTGCATCAAAAATATGCTCCTTTTATTGGTCTGAATTTTGTCTATCTTTTCTTATTTGATAAAGAGAAATATGTTGTTTATTTGTGGTAAACCTTTTCTAAAGAACCAACAAAATTTGTTATTTTTTTTTTAAGCATTTTACAGGATGACATGTTTTTAAGTACCTACAAAAAGTGGACCTTCAATTTTTATGCAGTCTATATCTAATAAAAGAGGCAATGTTAAAAAAAATAAGACTCACTTGATATGCAGTTATAGTTTACCGAAAATATAAAAATATGTATGAAAAAAATATGAATAATATTTAATTAAACGGATGTATATTTAAACCAATTAAATAATTCAATAAACTGATTTAGGTTTAATTTATGTTCAGCTGCAAAGGGGTTCTAGATTTTTACATGAACTGCATTCATTTCAAATATGTTGTCTTAATTAATTTCTAACTTTTGTTTTCCTTACATTTTATGAAAGAATTTTTTTTTTTAATTTGCCTGGAAGACTTTAAAGGATTCTTAGACTCAGCCGAAGCAATTGTAAATTAGTTACTTCAGGGTTTCTCTCAAAATTTTCGAGTAAAAATAAATATGTTGTAAAGATATAATGCGGTAATCTCTTGCATTAAAATATAAATAAGAAATGTTCTAGCTGTGTATTTATTTTTAAAGTTTGCTATAATTAAAATATAGCTTATTATAAGATTAGATATTGTAGACAGCAGCTATAAAATTATCGATATTTTTTTTATTTATTTTTTTTTTTTGTAAATTTTGAAAATTCTTGAATACGTACGCTGTGAATTGGAGCGCCGTATTATGTTCTCAAGGAATGTGTTCTGCGGCGCAACCAGTCCACGTCGTCCGCCAGGCATTTTGCTGCCTAACCGCTACGCCGCGTCGCCGCTTTGCGATGACAGTTGAGGATTGAGGCAACTGTACTTGTGAGATATCCTGGATACTGCGCCTGAGCGTGGACAATGCTGACTGTATGACTGAATTGAATTAATGCTATCTTCTGTTTGCCTTTTGGACTCTTGCTTTGTCTCTATCTTTATCTTTGTCTTTGTCTTTGTCTCTCTCTTTTTCTCCCCTTTCGCTTCCTCTCCCGCTCTCTTCCTATGTGCTGTTGGGCTCTGCCTTGCACGATCTTTGGGCATTCGCGTTTAAAGCGGCATCGCTGCGACGACGACAAAGTTGACGCTGTGCAGCGTTGCATTTTGACTGCACTGACCGCCTGCCATTTTGTTTATATATATTGCCGAGTCACTCACACACTTATACACACTCACTCAGACACATGCACACCCGCACATACACACACACACGCACACACACACACATACACAAGCGACGCAACGCGACGACGGCAACAATTTGAGTTCAATATGTGGCTGTTGCTTCAGTTGTTGTTGTTGTTGTTGTTGTTGTCGTTTGTTGTTGTTGTTGTTGCGGTTGTTGCGGCTGTTGTTGCTCTCGTAGTTGTTGACCACTTGACCACTTCACACAGTCTTATCGGTTGCATATGGCACTAGAAACAGAAAGTAAAGTCAAGTATTTTAAACATTAAAGATTGCAAATTAGAGTTAAGAGTGTAAAAATAATCAAACCAGTAAAAACAAATACCAGATGATTGGGAATGTCATGGAAAAATAGGATAAACTGTAATTTTACGCATCTATATTTATAAAATTGTTCAAATCTGACAGACTGACTGACTGATTGACGACTCACAAGCAGGCTAAAAGGTAAAGGCTAGTAACTTGAAAATTTTACTATAGCTTCCTATTATATCGTAGGTAAGCACTCTGAAAAAATGTTGTCAAAAATATATCGTGAGGGGGGTAAAAATTGCATTTAAAAATTGTATGAAAAGTTTTTTTTGTTTTTTTGTTGATCAGAATGGTGAGCGTAGCAACGCACGCCGGGAGAGCAAGTATTTTAGGCAAATTTGCTTTGTGTCATAATATTTAAACGAAATAAAAAACATATTATGAATTAATAATTAAATTTCAATTTTTATTCAAATCCCAAATAAAAGTGGAGCTTCGAAAAATCAAACCTGAATAAAAATATCTAGATGAATGGGAATATCTTAAATATAACATAGTACTAATTAACTTTAATTTTTTACCTATATAAAAAATATCGTGAATTTTAAAAATAATGCCAATGTTTATTTACAAATCATAGAATAACTCTCATTTTCAAATTTTTTTATAATCATCAAGGGTCCTTAAAGTATGACTACATGTCAAAAAAAAAGGACACGTGACTTTAGGTCATACACTTCTAGTGAACATTTTTATTTTAAATTATTTTCTAAAGATATTAACATTTATTTTTATTGTTCAATTATTATAATAATGAATTTAATGTAAAAGTCTAATTTAATTAATATTTAATTATTTTGAAAAGTTATCTTAAAATTTTTGTATAAAAATCAACAAATAATTTATGTTTATGGTCTCTGGTAAAAACTATTTCACAGATAATGAGAGTTAAATACAGAGAGAATAAGTGAGAGAGACAGATGGGTGCAAGTTAATTACAAAAGAAAAAGAGACAGAGAGAGAGGGAGAGAGAGAGAGAGAGTGAGAAAGTAACATAATCTAAGAATCTCAACATTCCCCGCCTTGAGAAAATTCATCCCGCCCTCTGACTATACAATCAATTTTGCAATTTAATTGTTGTCAATTTGTCGCTGCCTCGACACAAATTATTAATGCAATTTATGTAATTACTCCACTCTACCACCCCATAACCAACCCCGCCACCTTACTGGCCGTGTCACCCTTTTGTCCACTACCCTACACTACCCGCTTCACTTCCACTTCCAGTTCCACTTCCGTTTACCTTAGCCACATTGATTTGTGTGCATTTATGCAGAAATTGTGCAAATGTGCGCAAGTTTTGCAATTAATTATGAATACAGCACCAAGAACAGCCAGTGCGTATACGCAATCTGTTTACATCCATTCCATACATATTCATGATTGGATATGTGGTTTATGTGGCTTTAGCTGACAACTAAATGCACTCTGTATTGTGGTGGCTTCATTGAGTTTATATTGAAACATTAAATAAGTATTACTACTACTATTTCTTTTATCTTAAATATATTTAGAAGTCTCTCAGAAAGGTTCACAAAAAATATGCTTTGATAAGCAGTCCATATCATTTCTTCTAGCATCAGAATATTAAATAAATTGTTTAGTTAGAAAATTTGAAAATATTATTCTAGTTAGCCCAATCGAAAGACTTTTTTTTCGAATTAAGAAAATATATAAATTTATTTATTTAGTGGCAGAATTGGGTCCTTGGAGCGTCAGAATAATAAAAAAAATTTTAAATAGAAAATTTAAAGATATTATTCTGTTAGTTTGCTCACTCAAGAGATATTTTCTTTCTAATTAAATATAAATATAAATCTATTTATTCAGCGGTCCATTTAATTATTGGCAAATGGAAAATGAACTTAATAAATGAAAACTTAATATTACACTAAATTGTAACAAAAAATAGAGTTGGGTTCTTATAAACTTTTTTTTGATCTATTTTGGAGCGATAATGTCAAAATCAAATAAGATCTAATGTAAATAAAAACAAATAAATCAAAATAGTACCAAAAAAAAAAAACCAGCTATTTGTGGTTTTCTGGATAAGAATTTTCAGAAAAAAATAAATTAGATTGCATTATGGAAATCAACGCACCAAAATACCTCAACTATGAGAACACAGCTTCCTCGACAAAGTCTAAATTTGTAAACTATTGCATTTCTAGCTATAAAAATGAAATCAATCTTTTTAGTAGCCTTTAGCTATTAAAATCCCGCTGAAAAGGTACCAACAATCAAGATCAAACTAAGAAAACTAAAAGGACATTTAAAACACCAGAATCTGCTCTGGGTCAAAGGTGAGAGAGATTTTATTATAAGAAGTCAACGCTTTATACAAATGCTGGCTTTGTTGTTAAGTAATGTATTCAAGAAGTAACTTCTCACATCTTAGGCTAACCAAAAAGAAACAACCCAGCCGTGGATGCTCTATCCCTGTCTTCAGTTTTTGTTGTTTTTACTTATTATGATTATGATGACGATGTTTCTTGTTGTTGTTCTTGTCGCTGCTGCTGTTGAGCTCAGTAAACTTTAATTTCATTAAAATTCAAGCTACGAGCAACGACAGGACCTTTTGTGCCTGGGCACACTCTGGCCATGTTGTTGTTTTTGTTGGTTGTTGTTGGTTTTTGTTGTTGTTGTTGTTGTAGTTAGTGCCTTATTAGTAGACGCACAGCACTTCAGCCAAACGCTCTCAGGCATTCATGAATTTTCTGGCTTTAGTGCGTTTTCCAGCGCGCATATTACCTGGCCAAGAATATGGATGGAAATGTTGTGTGTGTGTTTTTTAATACCCTTTCAAAAGGGTATTATAAGTTTGAGACAACGTGTGTAATGCATAGAAGCAGATGTCTCTGATTCCATTAAGTATATACTATTCTAACCTCTATTAATTGGCATGTCCAGTTTATTTTGTTAGTACAAATTTCGATCGCTCCTATTTATGTGTAAGCGATATTCGAACATACAGGTTTATACTTTTTGGAAAGGTTATTTAATTACCTTTATTTTGATATCAATACTTGTACATATTTCATATAAAAAAAACTGAAAAACTTATTTAAATCTAAACACTTTATTCAAACAATAATCTAGCATTCTAAGATTAACTCCAAAACGGTCAATTAATAATGGTCAAGAACAATATTATTTTACCGCTTTTGAGATATTCAAAAAAAGCTAGATTTTTGCCTTTCAAAAAAGGTAACTTTGGTTTTCAAAAATATTTTTTTATAATTTAATTAATATTATTCAAGAATATTTTGATTGGTATTCTGAAATTCACCTCGATTTGATTGACATTTTTTCTGAAGATATCAAAACCAAACTAAGCAGTTCGATATTGTATTATATTGTTAACAATCTGACCAATTTTTAATCAGAATCGAACTAATATATCTTATAGGCCCCATAGGAACAATCGACAAAAATGTGTTGTTGGAACAACTTTTTTTTTTTTTAATATCATATAAATAATTAGCTCTCCCGACGTGCGTTGCTACGCTTCCGTTCAAAAACCAAAAAAACAAAAAAACTCCACCAGCTCGCTCCAGCTTTATATATATTTTTGATACATTTTTTTTTAGAGTTCAAACTTACGATATAATAGGAAGCTACAATAAAATTTGGAAGTTTCTAGCTCTTACTGTTTGGCCTATATTTGAGTCGCCAATCAGTCAGTCAGTCAGTTTGAACAGTTTTATATATATTGAAAATTAAATTAAGTAAATTTATTTAAAATCAAACAACTATATCATATAGCTAGCATAGGAACAATCGCTTGAAAATTTAAACTAATTTTAAAAGACCAGTGCAAGGGTATATTGAGCTTCGGCATGTCGAAGATTGCCGTTTTTCTTTCTTGACTTTTTTTTTTTGGCTTGGTGTAATGCGGATTTAGATGATGATATAGCCACTGGCTGGACTGGACAGCAGCAGCCAGGTGACCCAGTTTTAAAAGTTTATGTTCAACTTTGCACGCTGAAATTTAAATTTAGCTTATTGTATTTCTAATTACGAAGTAACTGAACTTTAGGCTATATACCAATCAACTTTTGACGTGGCTTGAGCACAACTTTTAGCGCTGACGTCAGGGCGTCAGGACATCAAGGTAATATACATTTTCTTTTACTTTTTTCTTTTTCATTTTCATTTTCATTTTTTTTTTGATATTTTAGAAGTCGTTTGCTTGTCAGAAATTTGTCAATATTTTAAGGGGTGAACGAAGTAAAAGTAAAAAAACGGGAACCACATTCAACCGTCTCTTTGCCACATGCATTTTAAATGAGTACCGCAAAATTGTGCCCCAAAAAAAAGCTTTCCTCTTTCTTCTTGCTACCGAGAACTCCCACGGGGCAGCAATGTGTCACAAACACAGCTGGATGCTGTGTGTGGCTTTTAGCAAGTGTGGTAAGACGGGTTATGGCCAGGGAAATAAAAGAGGTAAGTCGAGAAAAATTCATCAGAACCACAACTACTTTGGCTTTGCCCCTGGCTTTGCCCCCGTTGACGTTGACATCGTTTGGCAACCGAATGACCAACCGCAAACAGCATTGCCACTGACGTTGACGTTGACGCCGCTGTCGCTGTCGCTGTCGATGGCGACATCAACCACGCGTCAACATTTGGCTTTCAGCTTCACCTTGCCCCACAAAGATGCACAAACACATCTATAGCAAAGCTATAGCTATATGATATGGCTTTTGTTAGCCTGAATGGGTTGGTCATACATTTTAATTTGTTACTGCGATAAGTCTCTCTGTACCCCCCCTCTGTAGCCCGAACAGCTGCCATTTTCTTTTCCTTTTTTCATCTCCTCTTTTTTTTATGGCTCACTTAAAGTACCTCATAAAAATTAACACGAGTGGCAAGGCCGAGTGGCAACCAAATGGGCTACAAAGTGCTGTGCAACAGCCTGCATTCAATTCCAGGTGAGAAAACTGAAGAATTTTATACCCAAAGGCCATTAGAGATCAGTTCTAATTGGTAGAATAGTTTAAGCTCATTTTTGTCTAGGTAAAAACAAATGGTTGAATGGAGTCTTAAGTGCATTAGAGTTTAGTTTTAATTGAGACTTAGTTAGACTCGTATTTAGCTTTTTTCTACAAAGTAATAGAAGTTGGTTTAGTGAGGCTTACGGCATTCTGTAAAAGAATAATATGTTTTTAAATAAAGTTAGCTCAAAGGTATTTCTGTATTTGCTCTACAGGATAAGGGCAAACCAATCAGTTGGATTTAAAAATATCAATTCTAATCGATATTGTAAAATAATATTAACTATCTGACCAATTTTTATCAAAATCGAACTAATATATCTTATAGGCCCCATAGGAACAATCGACCAAAATGTGTTGTTGGAGCAACTTTTTTTTTTTTAATATCATATAAATAATTAGCTCTCGCGACGTGCGTTGCTACGCTTCCGTTCGAAAACCAATCGATTCTAACGAGAAAATGAGAAGTGTTTGACTGGGGCTTTAAATTTCCTACACCCTACACGAGTCTTGAGGCCTAATCTATAATGTTGAAAAGATTTCGAGGTTCGTCTATGGTAATATACACTTATTATTTGAGATAACAGCATAGAAGTTGGAGGGTAAAACAAAATACAACAAAAATAAATCGACGCTCACAAATTAGAACTTTCAATAATTAGAATTTCCAAAAATTAGAAGGTTTAGGATTCTAATACATTTTCTCAGTTTTTTACTGAACACATATCGATTTTTTATTTTTAACTGGAAAAAAATATTTTCTTTCTTTTGGTGCTTCTATTTTTGAATTAATGTATATATATTTTTTTAATTAAAAAAAAAATAACTTACAATATGTATTTCACTGGATTGTACCCCATGGTTTTATTGTTTTTATAAATATAATTAACTAAAAATAGAGTTTTATTGTTGCTTTTTTGGAGTAATTTTACTAAATACTTTTAAAGCTAACAAATTAGAATTTCCAGAAATTAGAATTAAGATTTGTAATACTTTAAATGCTTTAAAATTAGAATTAAAAATTCGAATTTTGGAGCGTGAATTTGTTTTCAAATTTTGAGTTTTAAACATTATTGTAATTGTTTATATGATACATATAGATTTTTTATTTTTAGCTGGAAAAATATATTTAATATAATTGGACTGAATGTTATGTATTATTGCATCTATTTTTGATTTAATTTATGCATAAATTTTAACTTAAGAAAAAAAGAATTAATTACATATATTGCACTGGATTGTTTGATATTGTTTTGTTTTTTTTATTAATAGAAAAGAAAAAAAATAAAATACAAATTTTTTGTAGCATTTTGGAGTAAATTTTCCGCTTTTTTTAATTTTTATTTATATGCGAAAAAAAAGTTATAATATATCTCAAATTAGAATAACCTTAAAAACAAGCTTGTTCTAAATTGTGAGCCTCGACTGTATATAGAAATATCTACTTAAAAAAGGTTTAGAATCTGTTTTTAACCTATCGATTGTCTAGGAAATTTTCAATTCCAACAATATTGCCAGTGAGTTCAGGAGGAACAACGAAAAGCAATCAAATTGAAAATATATACAGTGCCACTATAAAAAAAAGATACTCTACCCTTTTCAAGGCTGTCAACATTTTGGTAAAACTTCACTTTAGAACAAGTCGAAACTTAGCTGATTTATGTAAAGTCTATATATATATATTTGTTCTTCTCTCTATGAGACTGCGCTCTCTTAACCCCATTCTGGCAGCCAAGCGTTATGTTAAGTTCCGGTCTTTCCTTTCACATCCATGCTCCACATTTAATTTGCAGCGAACGGCGTTGGATTTCAAATATTAATGGAGTTCTCGCATTATTTATGAGACTGTGTCATCAAGTAAATGAAGCATCCAGCCAGCCAGCTCTCCATTTCCACCTCCATCTATAGAGTCAGCTTTTCAACTTTCCATATACATATATATATACATATATATAGATACATCTCCGCATCCTTCGACTGTATCATATTTGGCTACTTGGCGCCGTTGTAACTATTTAAAAATTGATAAGCTTTTGCCATTTGCTTTGCTAGCAACTAGCTACAGAGTAACAGAGGCTAAGGAACTTACAGGATTCACAGCTTTAAGGCGAAATGCTCGAAATTAAATCAAGAGGCATTTGATCTGAGCTTCTGTGAATTTAATTCATAATTTTCTAATACTTGAGCTGCCTTGCTTGTAGCAGCTTAACGCTCATTTCAAGAGTACTCTAACATTATAATGATTTGCATTTCTGCTCGTAACAATAAGCTTCACTGTCGATATTCTAGGAATTGTCACAACTCAACACGAATTGAGACAAGGGCGTAGTTAGCTGGGGGCAGGGAAGGAACCTACATCAGGTCTTTAGCAATAAGGGATATCCTTAAGTTGTTAATTATAATAATTTTGATTAAACTTGATCAGATTGTTCAGCCTAAAATTTAATAATAAATATCAATCAAAAAAAAAATTTATTTTCTTAAAAAAATTCAATTTTTTGGCCGATTGTTCCAATGGTTGCTATAAGATATAGTCGTTCGATTTTGATAATCATTGGTCAGATTGATTTAACTATAATAAAACTGTTAACTGCAAAGTTTGGTTTTGGATATCTTGTAAAACTAAACATAGAAAAACTAAGTTTTCCCCCAAGAGCCTATAAAAATGCCTGTTCGAATACAATTTTTCCATTATTTTAGCCCAAAACTGCCGCAGGAACTCAATTTTTGGGCTAAGTGTTTTAATAAGTGTTAAACTTTAGAGTATTTTGAATAACTTTGCCAAAGTAGGTTTTTAAAAAGACCAACAACAACAGATTTATAGATCAACGAAAAAATGTGAAAAAATTAATAGAAAATAGAAAACTTATATCATGAAAAGAACCGAAAATAACAGTTATTGATCAAATTTTTAATAAAGCAAAAAATCCGATATAAGTAATAGGTAAATTTGTGTTTTAATTCCACCAATTTTTTTATAATTTTATAATTTTTGCGAATAATCAAAAAACTTATTAAGACTTTAAAAAAAATTTTAAAGTAAAAGTTATTATTGATTGATCCGTCAACAATAATAAATATAAATGAGTTTTATTATTTTTAGTCGTTCGTAACACATAAAACTGAGTTTAAATTTTTTCAGTCTTTTTCCTTTTATTGAAGACTTTTTGGAGAAAATAAAATTGTATAAGAAAAACTAATAATACAGTTCGATTTAGAAGAAATAGGGTGAAACAATTTAATTTTGTCTTTCTTTTTTTTTTTTATTTGATTTGCACAAAAAGATTGTAAAAGATTGTAACATATTATGGTAAATATTTTAATATAAATTTAAGAGTTTAAAAACAAAATTTCTGATTAAAAAGTGGAATTTAGTCACCCCTTTGTTAGAAAGCTGACTACGCCCTTTTTAAAAAATATACGTAAGTGTATCCTGGAAGCGTTTTATCTAATGATGGCTAATAATACAAATAAATAGAGCTGGGAAATTTCTAAAAAAATTTTAAATTGTCTTAGAATTTGTTAATCTTATTACCTAACGCATTTATTATAATTTTGTTAAGCGTTTGTTCGGTTTAAATATAACAATAGTCAACAATATTAGCAATTGGTTTCATATTTTCCTAATTACTTTAATTATCAATTACCGTTTTTAATGACTGGAACTAATTGTTAGCCAGTTTGTGGTTCATTTGGTAATCTAAAAACTTGTCTATTGTTCAGATAAAATTTCGATATAGTTCAATCAGTTTTACTGACATTTAACTAATTGAATTGTGTGCAAACAGGTGAGAATATTCTATGCCCCATGTTTTGCAACTGAATATGCAACAATTATATGGAGTTGCATTCTTATCCTTTGCCTGCAACATAATTCTCTGTGAACAAAATGTTTTGTTATAATTTGTTGTTGTTATTGTTGTGGCATAGCCGCAACCAATGTTATACAAATATGTATATATATATATATAGTCCTGCTGCATAATATGCTTGGCTTATTTGTTTTGGCCTTCACTCCCCCACCCAGCTGTGTGTCTCCTATCTAACTGCCACATACCTAACAATTGTTGCAACAATTGCACATAGAACAAAGAACTCGGAGCAAGACAATAGTTCTTTCTCTCTGTGTATCTGTGTGTGATGGCGACATAACCAACTGAATAAATGCTATGTTAGTAGGGCCAAAGGAGGAGGAGGAGTCCACATAATCCATTGCACAATTGGATTGCCAGCAAGAGCAATTGATTCCATATACATATATACTTGGGCTTCACTTACAAATTGTGATGTCAATGTGAATATACTTGTAGAAAAGTAGATTTACTTGAACCATTCCGAGTTGAGCTTGCAAATAGGATGATAGTTACTTGCCACAAGCATTAATGATATTTTGTTGTACATTCAGCTGACTTGACAAGAAAAGACCAGGCAATTTGGTAACTAATAGTAGACCAGACTAAATCCAAGTCCAATGGGGCCACCCCAGCTAATTGATTGACATTTCCTGTCTCTGCCGAGAGAACAAAGCAAAAGTCCAAACAAAAAATGAGAGAAAAAAACAACTCTATATATACTATATATACTTTTTGTATATATATTGTTTTTGCTTAGATATGCACATAGTTAACCTTGATTGTGCCAAGACTTGGAGCTTGGGGTCAGAACTTGGAACTGGGTTTGAGTTTGAATTTGAATTTGAGTTTGGGTTTGGGTTTGGGGTTTCGGGGTCTCTGCGTGCCTGAAACGCCTTGGGCCTTCATCTAAGTAGGCCAGGCATTTGATTAATCAGAAACGAAGAACTCAATGCGCTACACCTCAACACAAAATACCCTACACAAGTTGCAGCAAATTTTTTTTTAAAATTTCATTAGAATTTTGTTTTGTTTATATATTTATTTATTTAAAATTAAATTTTACAAGCCACGCCTAATCTATTAATATACTAGATTAAGCTTAATTTCATTAGAAATAAAGTCAAATTTTTGAAAAGAGTTTAAAGCATTTTAGGGAATACTTGAGGCCTCAGATTTTAAAACTTTATTTTCATTTATATTTTTTTTTATTTAAAGTTTTATTATAGCCTACTGTTACTATTTATAATAACTTATACTATAATGAATGTTTCAATTTTAATAGATTATATATATGTATATATTATTTACATATATATACATATAATTTCATCTCTCAATAGAATAAATTAAATCCTTTGTGAAATAAAACAAAAGGAGACATTAGATCATTGAAGCTGTACAAATGCAAATGCAATGAAAGAGTAAATAAATATAATTCCTTACCACACTTGAAACAACAAAATTCACTAATAAAATTAGCAAAGTATATTTAAGAATATTTCAAGACAGAGACCGAGACTTTTAAGATTTTTATTAAATATTTTTAAACCTAAAGTAGACATGCTAATAGTGAAGCTATTAAAATAACCTAAAGTCAAGCTGGAACTTTCTTTTTAATAAGAAACACATTCTGAGACCAAATATAACTCTACTCTATCAAGTAAATGTCATGAAATGAAAAGGAAATTCCAAGGTTCCAAGACACGCTGAAAACTCTTGGATTGCAGGACATTCCACTAAATATCAGAAAAGGGAAAAGATAAACTATAAATTAAAGAAAAACAGATTATATATTATATTATATATATATTAAATATAGAATGTGTAATCTTATGACTAGAAAATCTGCCACAATTTACCTCCAAAATATGACGACTTTATTGCAATTTTTAACAAAGGAAAAGGAACTATAATATCTTTGTTTATCTCATCTGGTGTATATCAAAATTGAACTCTTTGTGAAATTCATAAATCAATCGAATGCATTGAACTCAAGCTTGACTAAAAATATATATAATATATATATATACATTCACACATTAAATGCTAACGTATGGCATAAAACGTGATTTGACTTGATTTTATTTTATTTGATTTGATTTGATTTGATTGTTGCGGCGACTTATCAGCTATTTGGGGTATGGGGCACAATACGCTTGGTTGCATATTCAATTCAATATGTTGCAATGCGATTCGCTTTACGTTTCCTTATCGATTTCTTTTCTGGCCAAGCCTAGCGTCTGCGTCTGTCTGCCTATCCAATTAGAACTGTGCCCAAAACGTGCACACCAATAAAACACATGGACACACACACACCGTTACACACCTGACTCTTGGTACTACACCTCAACCAGGTTCCCGCAACCCGCTAGCCCCGTCTCTAGCCCATCGTCTACATTTTTTGCACGCAAGGTCAGTGCAGCGCACGTAAGTATGCAACACATAATTTTCTCCCGAGTTTCTTTGCTGTTGCATGTTGCTGCCGTTGCTGCTGTTGCTGCTGCTGCTGTTGCAACGCGAATTGGTAAAATGTCGTTTCGTTTCACTTGTCTAAGACAGCCAACTGCAATGCCCGCTCTTGCCCCTCGTTATCCCTGCACCCTAGCTCAACAATGTTGTGTGTTTGCCTGACATGGCATTTCTTGCATGCAACTTCTACTTGCAAACATATTCCGTATCCTTGTGCCGCTTGGGCAGCACCCAAATGCCAAATGACACGCCCACACTCGACGCCCCAGTTTTGACGCCCAAAGGACAGTTAAAAATAGCAGCCAAAGCGAGGGGAGGGGGGGGGGGCGGTTTTAGAATAGCTCTGTCAAGGGATTACAAAAGTCCTACGTCCGTTTGAAGTTCCGAACGCGTTTTGTGACTCACAGAGTCAACTAGCCAACCAAAAAATAAAATAAAGAAATAAAAAAAAAATACTCGCAAAGTTCTTACACCCGCAATATCCAAAACCAAGCCCCTCCTCCACAGTCCGCCCGCAATCCCAAATCGAAAATCGAAAGTGTGCCAAGAAGACAACAAAAAAAACCAAAAAAAAACAAAAAAAAAGCTAAAACAACAAAAAAACAATGGCAACAAAAGGAAATTGTGTCATAAAAACTTTTTTGATTGCGCGACGCGACGCAGCAACAACAAATAAAATCTATCGCAACAAACAAACAATATAAAGTTAAGATATCATACGAATAATACCGAATATATTGTATACTCTTCCAAATAAACTAAAAAAAAAAATTATATATTTTTTGACAAGATTTTTGTTGGTAAACTTAGATTATAATACTTAAAAAACTGTTAGATAAAGTAATTTATTAATTAATTTATTTATATATAAATTAAATATAATTTTATTTAAAATTGAACTGAAAAACAAAACGAAACTGAGATTATAATTCAAATATTAATTAGAAAGCATTTAACCTAGCCCAAACTAAGTTTGTTAAATAATATTTTTAATTATTTATTTAATGAATTTTTATCTAATTTTTTATTTTAATTATAAAGCATTTAATCCACTTTTTTACTTTTTTTTAATTTAATTTTATTTGTATTTTATTTATTTTTTATTTTTCTGCAATTTTATTTTTATTTTTTTTAAATTTTTTTATTACTTATTTATACTTTATCTTTTTTTATTTAATTTTATTTTGTGCTTTGTTTATTTTTAATTTTATATATTTATATTTTCTATTTAAAAATCCCATGTTTCAGTTTAATTATTAGAAACTGTAATTTTATTTGTATTTTCTAGCCTTTTCCTTAACTTAAAAAATGCTTTATTAAGTTTTGATTTTTGGGACTGGATTGCTTCTCATTAAAATAAATAAAATTAATTATGAAATTATGAAATTACTGGTTATTTCATTGTCTAACTTCGTTTTAATCTATTTTCACAAAAAAATAAAATATATAGTAAAATATACAAATATTCAAATAAAAGCAATCATAGTAAACCTGCTGCTTAATGGATTCAATTATGTTGTAATAATTTTTTTAAATTGTAAACAAATCTGGCATAACTATAAAAATTCTAATTAAACTTAAATGAGTTTTGTTTTAATGTTGAAAAAACATTAAAGGTTTTCATACAACAACACACTTTTTTTTCCTTTATTTATCCCATCTATAATATAGTATTTTGAGCCTATCTTAAACAACCTATTTACTATCTGAACTAGGAAGTAGACAGTATAGTCTGAGTTTAGTCAATCGACTGGGCTTAAACATGCCTATCTCAAAGCGTTACACATTTCCTAATAGATTTATAATACCCTCTCTAGCCAAGAGTATAACAAAGGCAACAATAAGAAGCAGAAAGCAGCAACAGCCACCAATTCTCATGGAAAACTTGGAAACTTCAGCACTTTGTCCTTTAGCTAAAATTGAGGATGAGAACTGAGAAATTCGACTGGGCAATTTGTTCTTTGTTTTAGTTGAGTTGCCGCTGCTGGCTGCTGCCATATTTACTTGTCATGTGGCTAAAAGCAAAGGGCTCACGCCAAAAAATATTGACATAGTAAGAAAACACACACACACACACACACACACACACACACACACACACATGCAAAACAAACAATAGGCCAAAGCATAGCAAATATGAACAGCAGCCAAGAAACATGCGAAATCGGAGACAAAAAACAAGTTAGAAAAACCTATGAACAAATATGACAAACCTTAAATACCCTTGAAGTTAATAGAAAATAAAGTTTTTGTTTATTTTTTAAATATTTAAAACTATTTGAATCAAATTATAAAACAATTTCTTAAGCTTTAAGTATATTATGCAGAATAAACTTTTATTTGTATTTTTAGTACCAAAATAAATTTTATATTTTAATCACAAAAAATTAATATTTTTATTTTTATTTTTTTTTATTTAAAATAAATCTTATTTTTCAACTTGAAAAATTAGGGATATTTTATAATTTTAAAATAAAAATAGAAATTGAATTACTATATTCATAATTTTATTTTTTGGGCTCAAAAATAAATATTTGCCAATTTTATGCCAAAAAAAAAAAAAAATTATTCTGTACTCATAATTCCGATATTTAAAAATTCGATGAAAAAATTAAAATTAAAAAATTAGAGATACTTATTAATTATAAAAATGAAATTGAATTATTAAATCATAATTTAATTTTTGTGCTCAAAAATAAATATTTGTCAATTTTATGCCAAAAAAAAACAATACATAATTCTTATATTTAAAAATTTTAAGATTTGCGATCTCTGATTTTAACAATTTTGGGCAATTTTTGCTGCAGGCTAAATTTTTCATTTAGAAACTTTAATCATTTATCGATAATTTTTATATTAAATAAATTTGAAAATTACACAAAAAAAAATTGATTATAAAACAATTTTTCGTATTTTCTATGAATCGATCATCTGACAGTTATAAAAAATAATGTTTTCATATTAATCAAACTAAACCTTTTTTCTAGAAAGTAGAAATGTGCATATTTATTGAATTTAAAGAATATTATAATATATTTTTAATATGGAAATATTTAAATACTTAAGAGAGTCAGTTTATATGAAAACTGAGTTGCTGAATTGGGAAAAAAAAATTTTTTTTATATGTTGCGTTTTGGGATAAACGATAGAAGCCCGATTTTCAACATTTAATTTGCATAAAGCTAAATAAAACTTGAAATATATTAATTTTTTTTCTTTTTAAAACTATCTTTATTTGAAATTTGTGGGTTCGCCAGAGATATTTTTAGAAAAATTAAGCATTTTTTTTAACGTATAATCAGTAAGTTTGACTTTCATATAATAAGTTAATTAATATTGTTTTAATTATGTTGTAAATTTTGAGTATTTAATTTTCAATTTTAAATTAATATTTAACACTTAATTTTGACACAAATGGTAGTTAATAATTTCTTGTTAAAATATTTAAAGAAAATATCAAAATTTATACAGGACAGCATTTTTTGTTTTAAATAAAATATAAGAGTATTAAATAAAATAGACAAAAAGATATAATAAGGAAAACAAAAACAAATATATGAATGTTTGGTTAAATGTTTTCAATAAATTAATATACTCTTTTGATAATAGTATTTAATTAACTTGTAAAAAAGAAAACGCAACTTGGAATTGATTAAGTTTTATATTAATATTAAATTAATTTGGAGCGTTTGTTTCTATGGCAATTATTTGATATTGTGTTCTGAATAAGCTGATTCTAACATATGATATAGGAGAAGTATATTATTTTCAAGTTTTCTCAATATATCGAGTTATTTATATATCAATATATTTATGATACTTATGAGGGTTATATAGTGTAGGAAAATTGAATACAACCGAAACTACATATATTATATATCATTAGCTTTTTCAATTACAAATAAACTGATCAAAATACATATACCCTCTATATGTAAAGAGTATCAAGAAATACGCAAAAATTCGTTAGGAAGTGAACGTCGCCAGTTCGCTACCGCCCCGCTATGACCGCAACGCCCCTCTTGAATAGGCAAGAATATACACACACACACCAACACACTCACTCACACTCACACACACACACTCACACACACACACACACACACAACAGCAGCAATGAGTCTAATAGTTTTAAGCGCCAGCCGAAAAGTATGCTGCGACTTTTGGCAGACGCCAAAGTGGCGTCTACAGTTTGGCAAGCACTGGCCGCCGCTCAAAGCTTGCTTCTCCACATATAAATACAACTTGAAGTGCTTTAATTTTTAATTATACTTTAGGCTCAAAATGCGCGTTTTGCGTTTTTGCCGAGTTTGTTAAAAGCTTTGACTGCCAAAACCATACACCAACCCCCGCTCCGCTCCGCCCCCGTCCAACAACAACAACAATAACATGAAAGTCATAAATTAATGCGTGGCGTGTTGTTGGCTATTAAAAGCAATGAGCAAGCGAGCGCATGTGAGCGTACAAGCTGCTTAGGGAGCAAAACATACACGCACACACACACACACACAGACACAAACGCACACGCACGCATTTACATAAAAATAACATCAAGCAAAAGAGAGCAAATAGAATGTTAAAGCAAAAAGCAAAGAAACAAGCTCAAAAAAAAAAAATAAAAAAAAATAAAATAAATAAATAGAAAGAAAGAAAGAACGAACGGAAAAGCAGCCCAAAAATTTACATATTGCGCACGTGCTTGACCGAGCCGCCGAAATGTATGCTACGAAAAGTAGGCGACAAGACGGCGACACAGCGCGCTGCTCAAACTGTCATCGCAGCGCGTTTGACAGCCATTGGAGCTGTGTAGATTTTTTCAAATTGATTTTTTTTTTTATTTAACTTAAGAAAAAATACTATTATTGATATTATCTTAAGGAACTGATAATGCCTTTATGCTTATGTTATTTAACAAAAATATGTATTTATTAAAAATCATATATATTGGGCCGTAAATATTTATTTTATATGCTTTTTATGTGTTAAAGTTTAGAATATATTTAAATGTTTCAAAGTTATACATAGATCTGTAAAAATATATCTTTGAATGACGCGAATATTAATATCTATTAGAATTACCTTAAACTATTTTTAACTAAGCCTTTTCTTTTAGAAGGCAAAAAAGTGAATTTATTATAAATTAAAAGAATATTATAATATATTATTAATATGAAAATAATTAAATACTTTGAGAATCAGTTTATACGAAAAATGAGTTGCTAAATTGGGAAAAAAAATAATTTTTTAATATGTTGCGTTTTGAGATACGCTTTAAAAGCTAGATTTTCAACATAGCAAGAAAAGTAGCTTTGTTTAAATGAGAACACTTTCAAGCATAGTTTAATATTATTAAAAATTTTTAACTTTTCAAAAACTTTATTAACTAGGCTTTAAACTTGTCACGCAACAGTTGCAAATTAGATTTTTTACTTAAAAGTTTTTGGAGTTTGAATTAAAAATTCTGCATTAAAATATGCACATTTGAAAAAAAAAGGAATTTTAACAGTCATTTTATTTTTTCAAAGCCCGAATTTGGGGGCTAATTAATTAAAAAATAAAAAAAAATTGTTATAAATAACAGCCGATAAATATACAGCCCTGTTCCCATTCTCACTTTCGACAGAATCTCGCGGAAATGAATTTCCATCTACGAATTTCCCTCCAAAACCAGAGAAAAATACTGATACGCTGTGGGATATTCTCATGGGAAATCCTAGGGAAATACGAGGGAAATTTAGGGGAAATTTAGGGGAAATTCGGCATATTTTCGCGTAATCAAATACACGAAGTCCCACCGAAAATGGGAACAGGCCTGATAGACATTTTTCGACTTTGAAGTGGAAAATGAGAATTTTTTAACTTTTGTATGAAAAAATTCCATTTTGCGATAATTATGATATTTTTTAAAACTCGAAAATAAAATTAACTCAAAAAAAAGAGCAGATGCTGTTATATACGAGCCTTGAGAATAAATTGATATAAATATAGTAAAGAGAATGCAACTATATAAGGCTAATATTAAAAGTCTAATTTTATTTTTATTTTTTTTATTGGCGCAGTAAACCACGTGGGGAAGTAGAAGCTATCAAAGCATTTGCTTGTAGTAGGGCATAGGGCAGAGGGTAGAACTTGAAGAACTTGGCGTGGCACAGACTGTTAATAAACATGTTTTGATATGGCAACAGCGGCAGCAGCAGCCTCGACAATATCTTTAGACCAACTACTTGACACAAGGTCAACGAGGACAAGGACAGGACATGCCAAACAATGGAGGTCACCAGGTGGTCGGTACGGTCATACAATTTGCCTAGCCCCAACTCAACTCGCGGCCCCCTCCGTTACTTCATTGAGAAATGTAGTTGCAGCAAATTGCATTCAATAAAAAACAAAAAAAAATGCAAAAGTGAAGAGCAGACGCGAGTGAAGAGAAAATCCGAATGAAGAGCGCGTTACAGTTGACGTTCAGTTTTAAGCCTGAAAGCAGGAAGTAACAGGCAGCCATTGCTGTTGACCATTGCGGAAACGGAACTGGCAAGGTCTTCCAATCGAAATGGAGCTCCGACAACGGATATGAATAATGGCGAATATTTGTGTGTGTGTGTGTGTGTGTGTGTAAACAATGAGGCGGCTGTCAGGACATTGAGAAAGTAAGGTAAATTGATTCGAAACACGTGACAATTTTTATGGGCAAACAAAAAAAATCATATTTTAGTTAACTTTTGTGTTTCGAGAAAGCATTACAAAACTTATAAATTTTATTTATTTCAGCTAAAAACTTATACATTTTTTAATTTAAAAATTCTAGAAATACAAACGAGTTTCTATAAGAGCTTTACAGCTGCTATATAGTTAAACGATCCAATACAAACGCTGAGACACATAAACTGCAGTTAAAATAAACATTTATGCCAAATTTCAGCTAATTTAGCTTTAAAATTTAGCTCAAATTTGTCTTTATAAGTATTTAAGTATTATTAAGCATATATTTTATTGAATCAGAGATTGCTTTATTTGACAAAAATTATTAAATTCTCTTTAAGGTGTATTTCATACTTTTAACTTTTTATTATATAATACTTATTAATTTTCCATGGACAGAAAATAAGCATTTTGATGAATTTTTAAATGCAAAATTTAATTTAAAAAACATATACAATATTTAAATTTTAAAAATAAAGCTTGGTTTGAATTGGAAGTCTTCTTGAATCGATATAAAACTCACACAAGTATAACTATGGATTTATTTTGAAAAGCAGTTTTTTTCTTATATTTATTTAACAAATTTTAAGATATAATTTTAATTTAATTTCTCTTGAATAAATCTGTGTAATAGCTTAATTTATAAAGCATTTTGAGCTGTGACTTCTGTTTAAAATTATAATATATTTACTAATAAAATAACTTAAATAAATAAAAGCAAATTTACCAAAATTAAAATGCATAAGTATTTGAAAACAACTTTTTACATTCTGATAAAAACATAATTCAAAACCTATTATAAAACAATATACTCTAGGAATTTATTCGAAAAATGTTATAATAGAAATTAATTTTCAAAAATATTCAAAGTATTTTTATTTTAGTTCTTTTCAAGCTTAGCATTTTTTTTAAATACACTTTATAGCAATGGAATTTCAATTAGAATTCTAACATTATTTTCAAATTTCATACTGAAAATCAATTAACAGAAATCTGCAATATATTTTTAATTTAATTCTTTGCAAGTTTCGAATTTTTTTCATTTTTTAAATTTACATTTTATTCAGCTTCCCATGAATTGTGGTTGTTATTTAATGTAAAAAATGTCGTATTATAGTTCATGTAGAATAATAATAATAATAAAAAAAAAAGTTTACATTTCAAGTAAAATTCAAACTTAGTTTGAAAACTTAGCTTAAAAGATTAATACGCTTAGTTATAGCTTTATACAATTAAAGTCAATTTAATGTACTGCACGTTAGAGTTAAGGACTTAAAGGACTATCCCTCACTCTCTGCCCCCGTACCGCTAAAATGCCATTCATCCCGATTGCCACCCGCCAGGCTGAAATGGAAATGGAAATGGAAACATTCATCATAGATGAATGCACAAATAGGTTTCACACAGAGATTTCATTCATTGACTCTGCTTCGAGCATAAATTGTCAGGACTTCTACTGCTCCACCCCTAGTCCATCCCTTAGCCTGTTCCCAGGATCTCTCTCTCTCTCTCTCTCTCTCTCTCTGATTGATTGGCTTTGACTTTGGCTCTTGATGGACTTCGGCTAGGATCAATGAATGGTCCTGCGAGTTGGGCAGCTTCTTCAATCCGCAATTTGACTTTGGGTTATGCAATAAATAAATATGTTCCAACTGCCACAAATTGGGGGTTGCATTGGTTAAGGGCTAGGGGGAGTAGAGGGGCTGGCTGAAGGGTAAACAGGGTGCGGGGTAGTAGGGCCAAGCAGAATCAGTCAAGCAATATGCGTGGCATACACTTCATTAAACACAACAACTGTCGCATATATACACACACACATACACACACACACACACACACACACACACACACACACACACACACACACACACACACACACACACACACACACACACACACACACACACACGCACTCAAATCGCATTTACGATTTGTCATATTAAATATGCAAAAAGCAACAAAAGTTTAAGTAAAAATATATTGCAATCAAAAGCACCCGACTGTGTCATACTCTGTTACCAGTTATTATTTTACTTTTTATTTTTTTTGTTGCATTTGGTTAAGGCAGTAATTTTGAAATAAATCTTTTAAATTCCACAATCAATGGAATTTTGTGTGCCTCGTATATATCTTAACTTAATATCAAAATTATATTCGTTGCAAAAATCGTATAATTTCTATTATCTTGTGGCATAAATAAATAAACATATCATTGCTCTGTTTTTTATATATATATATGCATATATTTCTGAAAAAAAAAAAATGGAATTTTGTGTGCCACGTATGTATAACATGTGTGACATGTATATTTAACTGCAATTGTATCAGAGTTTTTTAAGCCGTCAATTGTTCTAATAGGAAAATAATGTTTATTTTTTGTTTATATTTATATATATTTTAAATATAATAATTTTATATATTTTACAGTCAACGCTCACGAATTAGAACCTGCAGTAATTCGAATTTTCAGATATTAAAATTCTTGTTTGTATTTATAATAAACGTTTTAAAATTAAAATTGAAAATTCGGAATTTCGAAAGCGCAAATTTGTTTAACTTTTTTTTTGAGCACAATTTCATTTTATTCTCCATGAACACAATTTAACTAAAAAGGGGAAATCCGTCGATTTTATGAATTAATTTTGTGAGGTTTAAATATTATTGTAATTACTTTTAATTTTTTTCTGAATAAATATCGATTTTTTTATTTTTTTTTACTGGGAAATAAATATATTTAATATAATATAATATATAATATTTTTAATAATTTTATATTGCATCTATTTTTGATTCTATTAATGCACTTCTAAACCGACTGCGCACAAGCCTAACACACTCATTTTGCCTTTTTTAAACAGAGTATAAGAAATAAACTTGCGCCTGAACGCAGCCAACATAAAAAAAAAATATAAAAAGTAAAAGAAAAATATATAAAATATAAACAACAACAACAATTTTTAATGTTGAAAGAAAATGTTGTTTATATATTTTATTTATTTCAATGTTAACAGCAAAATAGGCCTAGAAAGCCTCCTGAACTTTTAAAACTTTGATGCCTTGTCAAATACCCTGTTTACTCTGCTTAGAGGGTACTTTGGCTTTTATTTCGTTAGTTTGCAAACTAAATCTGCTAAAATTGCTGCTATAGAAATTTATTGAATTCAATTAAGTTTAAATATTCAATTTTAACTTTGACTTTTTCCACTGCCTACAATTTTACTTATTAAGAGTTGAAATTATGTATATATAAAATAAAATATATATATATATATATATATTCTTGGTCAGGACGAAGTGCTGAGTCGATAGTCTGAGTCTGTTTCTATGCAAAGCTTTTGGCTTTATCTTCCAGCTATCTTGATGAAACTTGACACAGATGAAGTTTGATAATGTATGTAGTTTGTATGTTAAAATCAGCCCAATCGGAATACTATATCACATAGCAATGGAGGAAAAATTGAAGAAATTTAATTTTCATGAATAGTATTTGTATAAATAACTTTTTTGTTTTTCAAGATATCATAACCAAACTTGGCATATCGCTGTATATTTACAATTTGAAAACACTGACCGAGTTTGAACAAAATCGGACCACTATATATTGTAGCTCCCATAGGAACAATCGGTCGAAAAGTGCTCGTTTGAAAAACTTTGTTTTTCAAGATATCAAAAACAAAGTTGGCATTCAAAATGTTCTTAGGAGCCAATTGCAAGGGTATATAGCTTCGGCGTGCCGATGATAGCCGTTTATTTCTTGTTTTTATTCATTTCATTCATTTTATTCTAAATTTTTTACCCAGTCATTTTTTTATTATCTACTAAACCTATAAAAAGTAGACTTGAACATAGAGTATTTAACAGTCGTTAGCTTTGCTATATATATTTATTTGTTGTCTTTATTGTTGTTGTATTTTATAGATTTGCCTGTCAGTTGGCATTTGCTTTTAATTTTATTTTATTTTTTTTTTTTGTGTCCATTGTGTTCGTCACACACACACACAAACATATGCATATACATGCTATACAAGCGTCCATTTTTATTTTTTATTTTTGCTTTTGTTGTTGTTGTTGTTGTTGCAATCGCTTTAAATATTTAAGTAGTTTTCAGTTTCAGTTCCTGTTTTATTATTCTCTCATTTCGCTAACCGCATACGCACACACGCACACACACAGAGAGACACTCACACAGACAAACCACACGCATAACTGTTTGTATATGTCACATTGCCTTTCCACTCGTTACTTTTGCTTGCGACGCCAACGCCAACGTCAACGTCAACGGCAACGGCAACGTCGCTGCTGCTAGCTGCTGTTGTTGGCTTTAACCCTTTATTTTTGTTGTTGTTGCTGTTTGGGGGCAAGTTAAAGCCACGCAACATGAAGAAGCACACACACTTCATTCGACAGTGGCTGTCAAACTGTACGCGTGCTTTGTGGTTGACACTTATGCAACCGCAGCAGCAACAGCGGCAGCACCAGCAGCAGCAGCAGCAGCAGCAGCGGCAGCATCGAGCAGCGCTTCAAAGCAGAGCGCGCAGCGCGCACTCTTTGTATATATTTTGGATTGCACTTGAAAAACCAACCAATTGTTGTTTGTGCATGAGCCTAACTTTACTTTACATTTTACTTTTTATTATTGTGTTTTTTTCTTTGTATGCATAGTTGTGCTGACATAATTGCGCCAAAGAGCGTCTGAAGGGTGGAGGGGCGGTGTGATAGGAGTACTTTCTTTATAACTTTGATTTGTTTTACAGCTGACACACATTACGACTAGCAACAACAAAAACCAAGTTGAAGTTATTTTTTTTCAACTTTTGTTGTTGTTCTTCGAACTTTGCTTTTGAGTGGCGCTCTCCAATTACAACAACAGACAAGATAATTACAAGTGTGTGTTATGCCGCTCTCTCTCTCGCTCTTTCCTTTTCTTCCTTCACTCTCTTGCTCGCCCGCTCTTTTTCGCGCTCTCTCTCTCTTTCTAAGTGCGTGCTGTGTGCCCGCTAAGCCCGCAAACACCTCACTTTGCGTATCGTTCGCACATTTCTGTCGGCGTCGGCTTTGGTGACTCTACCCGCCCGCCCGACCGACCGCCTAACCCCACAAACACCCACAAAATAAAAAAAAAAAAAGGCAAAGCAAAGGAAACTCAACTTCATTACACAATACCAAGCAAGCACATGGGCAAAGGGAGAATGAAAGACAGGGATACTGGGCAACAGGAAGACAGGAAGACACAGGGAGACGTGAAGACTAGGCTGTCGCTCTTTAGTGATTACCTTTTGTTGCTGTTGCTTTTTTGATTGCTTTTATGTGGATAATAATAATGTATTCCGTTTACTTATGTATTTTTTTTTTCTTTCGTTTATTTGCTTCTTTTGCTTTTGCTTTCGCGTGTTGTGTGTCTTTCTCTGTGTTTCACTGTTTAATTTTTTTTTTTTTTTTTGATTACTTTTGAACGCGTCTTCCGCCTCTTTCACACTTTTTCTGCACTGCAGATTGTTTTGGGAAAAAAGAACAAACAAACAAAAAAAAATAAATATATATTTTGTAATATATATCTTTATTATTATATATATTTATATATGCATATTGTATATTTGAAGCGGCACCTCTCAATAAAAAAAAAACAATAGGCAAAAAACAATATAATTTTTGGTAACGGAATTTTAATAAAGCGCCTGAAAATATGCAACAATTGCCGACTGGCACGCCAGTTATGACCAGCAGCCTGAAGTCCTTTTTTTTTTGCTCTCGCACGCGTCGCGTTCTCTGTGACACTTTTCTTGTTTATTTTCAAACAAAAAAAAAAATTATTTTTTTCGTGTAAAAAAAATCCAAAAAAATAACAACCGAAGAACTAATCACACAGCACAAAAGAATTTTATTTGGGCAACGCTTTTAGTTTGGGCAATTTTTCTTTGTTGAATTAAGAATTTAGATGTTTTGTGTTGCGCGCGGCTACGCACCTAAAAGTAGACTACGAACTCGTTACGAACTCTGGCGGCGTCGAACTCTCGCTTCCTTTCCCTCTCTCACAAGCACGCTCTCTCTGTCGCTCTCACTCTCAGCATATTGTAGACTTTGGCAGTAACAGCTGTGCATGCTAAAGCTTTTGAGTTGAGCTTCCAATCAGCTGGGTTGCATGTTTTACAACCCAGCAAAGAAAAGCGCAGCTGCAGCTTAAGCTTTTACAAAAGCTCAGTAAAGATCAGCCTTCATTTCGGTTCTAGGCTTTGCAGCTCCACCTGGCGTTGTTTTTACGTTTAAGCTTGGGTAATGAAGCTTTCAGATGCTGTTCAACTTGGCGCCTTTATATACTGTGTTTCTTAAGGCACAAAAGAAGTTTATTGGGTTTGTGCAGTGTTCATTTATCTGTATGTTTAAGTTAGATTAATCAAAAATCTAAATTAAATTGATTTCTATAAGAAAACTGTAATTGATCATGTGCTGTACACTCTTGTGAGTTGAAATCTAAGTTTTGAATTAGTTTATTAAGAAGAATACTTGTCATACTACGTGGCACACATATTGCACCACGTGGCGCACATGAGCTAAGTCTAATTAATAGTGTAAAGTCCAGATCTAGATTGATTTAAATTCGAAATTTTTGTTCTAATCAGATAACAGATAAACAGAGCATGTTACAGTCTGGAACTTTTAAACGTTTAAAGCTTGCGCGTGCGCCACATTTAACTGTCACTTGAGTGGTGGTTGGGTGGTTTTAGGGTGGTTAACATAATCCAACTCCTCCCAACATAGAAATTCTTCAGAAACTACCCCCAAGCTGAAAATTGTTGCTTTAAGAACGCAGCAGTTGCAAGAAGTACGCAGACCGAACAACAATATGAGATACGCAGATTAAATGTACTTAAACGATGACGATAACGATTACGATTTGGATTTAGATTTAGTTTTGGATTAAGCGCCATTTTGACGCATGTGCGTGTGAAAGTGAAATTGTGTGTGTGTGTGTGTGTAAGACAAACCTGTGGCAATTATTTACATATAGAGTGAAATGGTTTCAAATATATGACGACGTATTTTATAATCAATTGAAATACATAAACATATGTGTGCGTATACATATATCTAAATAATACAGTTATACAGAAATATTTACTTATTGCGCATTAAATTAAAAGCGAAAGTAAATCCTCATATAAAACAGACTCATTAAACAAGAAATAACACCTTAATATCAAACTGACGACGTTTTAATGCCCTTACATGACATGATAATAAATTACTTACCCAGGCAGCATTATGATATTGACTTTATTATTTTAACTTAAAAGTTATTAAACTTAATAAGCTATTAGAGCTAAGGGCATAAGTTACTTTACATTCAGTTTCTTGAATATAAGAAAAGTATTTCAGACAACCAATAAAACAAATTTTATAAAATTTATTCGAAATTGTAAGCTATAAACACATTGTAAAAAATATACATAAATGTAGTATAAATTAAATATTTGTAAGTACAATCTATAGACACATTGAGAAACAATATAAAGCGACAAAGTTTTAAAATTAAATGACAAATGATTTAAAATTAGGTAATATATATACTTATTAAATATAATATCTAAATTGAATTTCGTCTCATATGAAACTTAACATTTAACTAACATAACATTAACAATTTTTGTTTGAATGTGCATTAACATGTAACATACCAAAACTGGGCAAATCAATTTTACATTCAGGAACCTATGAAAATTGTAATATTTTTGTAATTTCTTATATTTACTTACCGTCTGTCTCGAACATTCAGTTAACTACAGAACCGTAACGATCAACATAACCTGTAAATAGTAAAATTCGATGAACTCGAACTTTGAACACATAAAAAATACAAAATACTTGTGTATATAGTATATTCATAAGGCATATTTTTTCATATTCATAAATTTAACTAAATAATAAAAAAAAATTTATGAAATTATTGTAATTATTGTAATGTACTGTAAAATGCAAAAGTAAACCAAAAATGTAAAATTTCTTTATTTATTTATTTATTTATTTTTTTTTTAATGTCTTGAATCAGCCTTCATATTAGACTTTGACATGACAGGTGACTTAACACATATATAATGTAAAAATATCTTTTAAAGTTAATATATGTAAATAAAAAGCATGCAATTATATTCTGCTATAAATAAAATTGTACTAATATGTTGCCAATTAAGAAACTTTTAACATAACATAATTTTTGATCAATTAACATTTTTTTAACATGTTAAATGAAAGCGTAACATTCTCAAGGTTATTTTAAATGGGATAATTTTAAAAATGTCCATCGATATATTGATTATAAATCTGATAAATAATATATATATTTAATGTGTTTTGCAAATTGTTTCTTGTCATGCGTAACACATTTAAAATGATAATTACTAGTATACCCTGCTCGGCGGACAGGGTATACCATGTGGAAGCATCAGGTTATCCAAAACATTCAAAATGCAACCAGCAGTTAAATACATAAACAAAATCAAAACAACCAACGCCATGCAGAGTCGTCAAACAGGTTTGTTTCGCATTACAATTTTGTGATTTTATTTGTTATTTGCTGCAACGAAAACGGAAACTGCGACTGCGGTTGCGACTGACACTGCGACTGCGACTGCGACTGAGACTGCGACTGAGACTGCGTTTGGGGCGGAACGTAAAAAAATGTGGAGACACTAACAAATTCGACGACGCCAACGTTTACTCTGTGCGCTAGAGTCCAAAGTTCACAACAAGACGCGCAGCAAGAAAGTAAATAATTTTGTTTTGAAAATGCAACAAAACGAACTTTGTCTACTCTTTCCACGCAGCTTTCAAACAACAAGAGAATGTAATTAAGAGAGTGAGAAAAATAATGTATACAAATGCGTGTATATTAAATAAAAATAATATAGCTATGTATATTATTATTAACTAAAACTAAAATAAAAAATAGAGCGAATGAAATGCATTACAAAAAATAGTATAAATACGTATACAGAGATTGACGTAATTTAATCGAAAAATTGAGAGAGCGGGAGAGAGAGTGAGTGTGTGAGTTCAATTCACGATTGTGAGAGACTCTATATCGTGAGTTCAATTGTGCAATATATAGCCACTTGTGTTGATATATACAAATATACGCTAGTGTGACCATGAAAAAATATTGTAGCGTGTGCAACGTAGCATGACATTTCTAGATTGTGCCCGATTTGCTTGTTATTTTTAAAGCAGGACTTTCAAAATGTTGCCTACTGATAGCAATCAAAAGCTGCAATAATACCGATCTCAAAGTCTAAAATATAACGTCATCTAAAGTAACAGTGATTAAAAATTATATTTCTACAACTGTTTAGATTAAAATTGCTATATGACTAATCAAATTAGCCTAAAATTTTAACCAAAATTTGTGACCTATTAATATAGAAAATATTTGTCGTCGCATTTCTTGCAGACATTTGGCGATAAAGAAAATTGAACCATTTTAACTTGTTATTAGTCACACTGCGATTTTCTTATCAATATTCCACTGCAACATTTTTAAAAAGTTAATAACAAACGTTTGTGATATAGAATTAAAATGTCTATCGAAATTTCTTTGTAGAAATACGTGTTGTGCTGTGTTCTAGTAAAGCTAATGACAAAATCAGGAATCTATATACAGAAGTCTCTAATTTGAACTTAACTATGATTGTTAATTTTTATAATATGTATGTTACCTATAGAATATAAAAAAAAACATCGGCTGTGCCTGTTTTAATCTTATTAACTCTAAGAAGACTAAATTCCATAAAAAAAAAAAACACAGATACTTGTTAATATATCGAATATATGTATATATAGACTTAATAGAGTCAACTTCAATGTATTTTTTACAAAAATTATGACAAAATTACAATACTCTCGACATATGAGAGTATCACGTTGTGAGACGAACCAATTGCAAATCAAGAGGCTTACGAATTGGATATACATACAAATATTAAACCTGCACATGGATCTGACACTCAACTGGCCTTGAGCTACAAATAGACTAAATAGACAAATAGCGTTATATAAAAAAAAAATGATAATAATAATGAGAAAGAGCGGCTGAGAGTTAGTTTAAGACTGTTTATTTATTTAACTCAACTTGCAATTTATAAGCAATGATTAAATCTTTGCGTACATCGATCGAATCATATTACCTAAAAGTTGAATGCCCCTTTGCGGTTGCCAGACTGAGCCGGGACACTGTAGGTCCGGTTTGGGAATTGCAATATTTTATTGGGAAAAATATGTGTGTGTGCGTAGAGTTAGGATTTTAATTCAAGTTTCAATTGGAGACTGGTTTGATTACTGCCTTTTTAAACTTTATACTTTCTAAGCTAATCAGTGGCAATTTTATAGTTAACTCGACTATAATAAGCGTAATTAGTTAATATAATAATACCACACCATATATAGTACAATAATGATAAGCAGCATGCAAAGTCATGCCCACAAGGCCGAAATTAGTATACATATGTACATACATGGGGAACTTACGTCTAGAAGACAATAGAACAGCGATAAGGATAGCTTATCAGTTTCTATATAACTTATAATACGCTGTAGTCTACATATGTGCAATTGACTGCACCGTCTAGGAATTTGTATAGCCGAGGCGTCTAGAATGAAGGTGCGTTCTGGGAAAATTTGATGAGTGTGCAAACAAAATGTAAATTGAATGTTTTCTTATTATTTTATTTATTTATTTTATTTTTTATCAAGTTTATTATATTATACACTCCAAAGTACAAATCATTTTATCTTACTTTTGTATATTTTTCCTTAAAATATGATATGAGTTAAGGTACTCCTTATCTTTATCGCTCGTATTACATACGAGAAGATTTTAAAAGATGACTAAAATAAATATTTCAAAATATTAAAAGCTTTGCCGAACAGCACAAAAACTAAAGTTTCTTTATATTCCATATAAAAAGATCTTTTATAAGCCAGGAATTTGTGTATACTAGAGCTGTAAAAAAAAAACGATACTTGAATCGATTCTTTTTTCATTAGCGCAATAGTTCTTTATATACTGAATTTATTTTAAACTCTTATCAGAACACAATCAAGAGTTTAATTTAAATGGCAAAAAGTGTAATTATTAAAATTATTTTTAGATTTTATACAGCTAAAAATGCAATGAAATTGAAAAGGCAAAGTTTATGTCAAATGCAATCTGAAACTTATTTATTAAAAATAATTACAGCTAACTATCGCTAATGCATGCAAAAACTACCGAAACTATCGAATGGATGCACTATTATGTATGTATATACTTATGTATTAACATGATCAAAGTCTAGACGAAAAAAATTTCTATGAAGAGAGATCAAAATCAATATGTTGATAAGTAATAAAAATTATTTTATATACACACATTCATATGTACATGCACATGTGCATTCATAAAAAGAAGAGCGCAAGAATTGCAAGCACTGTAAACTTTACAGTTACAATTTACAGCCAAGCCGACAATTGGCAAAGGAAGAGAGAGAGAGAGAACGAGAGCAAGTGTTAAGAGATCGCAGCAGCAGCAGCAATAGCAACAGCACACAACATACAACATGAACAAAAACAACAGCGCGTAGGCGCAGGCGAGTGTAAAGCGAAAAGTAAAACAAAAATAAAATCAAGAGAAGCGGCGACAACATCAACGAACTCACGCCAAACGCCAACGCGTTTTATCTGTATGCGTGCATGCTATGCGTGTACATATATGCCTGTGCGGCCCTGTATTAGTGTATTGGTAAACCGGCGAGCCGGCAACGTTTGCCGCTGCGACGCCAACTGGCAGTCGTGCCTCAGCACTTTAAAGCAGCAGACGTGAGTGCAGCAACAGAAATTTTACAAAATTAACCAAAAATTACAATAAACCCCAAGCCAAGCCCAAAAGAGTTAAGCATAGAGAAAGAGAGAGACAGTGAAATAGTAAAAGAGAAGCCAGAAAGCAAATTCAGTAAATAATCAACGAACAACATCATGTATCCAGTTAGTGCTGCTGCTCAGTTGCTGCGCCTGCGTTGCGCCACCACAACACTTGGGGTTGGGGGGGCAGCCACACGCTCCATTTCAACAAATCGGCGTCAGCGCAACACGGCCAGCGTTGAGCGTGCCCAGAGTATCAGCGAGCGGGACAAGTTGCTCCATTATAATGCCGAGGAGGGCTATTATAAGACATCGCCATTTGAGCCCATCAAGGTGCCCAATGTGCCCCTGCACGAGTATGTTTGGCGTGATTTCAAGAAATGGGAGAATACCACCGCAACGGTAAGTGTTTCCAAGTTCAAAAAAAAAAAACGAAAAGTTTTTACCCCTTAAGGAAGCAATTCTTCAACAAAATTATAGAGTTTAGCTGCAATAAAGAAGAAGAAAGTTGTGATATATACTTTTTTTTTCATTTTTTTCTGTGCTAGTGTTTTTTACCTAATAAATTTCTATTATTTTGAAATAAATTTAATAGATCTTAAATTAAATTCTCATATAATAAATATGTAATACAGAAGTGGCGTGAGTTCAAATTTCCCGCGAGAAAACAGAGTTTTGTGCAAGTGAATATTTAGTCTCCTTAAACTTTCAACTTTTCTTCGAATTTACAACTCTAATTTAAGATTTGTAAAAGTTTAGAACTTTTTTAATATATCTATATTTTTATATTTAAAATGTCCGTGAAGAAAATAGTTTTCTTAATTCTTCAACTCTTTCTACACATTTCCATTTGTTTAGTTTTCTTCACTTCTAAATTGACATATGGTATGAGAGTGTTTTTTTTTGCAAGTGTATTTGAATTTCTTTAAATCTTTAAATTTTTCAACAAATATATTCTAATTTCAATACTCATTAAATTTCTTACAAATTTGAAGTAAGCCTGTGTAATAACTAGATAATACTACTACAAATTATATCAAGTTTTGCGATAAAAAATAATCTTGTAAAGAACCGAGTGAATGTGTACTTAGTAGGCCTACACTGATTAGAAATTGAAAATTTATGGAATTTGTTCCCTATACTACCTATACCACTCAGAGCTCAGTTCCAATATCCCTATATAATACCTAATACCGCCCCGTCAAACCTTATCGCAATTTTGCATTATTCGTATATATTTTTTGTTGTATATTTTTGTTGTTTTTGTTTATCTTAGTTTATTGAACCTGAACCTATGCCAATATATGTGTGTGAGTGCGAATATAAACGAATGCGTACGAGTGCGAATACGAATATAATCACGAGTACAATCACGAGTAAAGTGTAATAAATTCAAAGAGTTTCACGTATTGGCAGGTGTTCCGATAAATCAAACATCGTGTGCGTATTTTAACATGCTAAATATACATATTATGTTTATGGGTCAGATGTTTCTTGACGGGGGGGTACAGTTAACCGTCTGACTGATAAGAGAACAAGAACAAGAAATATAAAATGTGAAATAATGTGATAAGAATGTGATATCATTTACTATATTTACTATAACTTACTATTTGATACTATGGACTAAAAAAAGGGTGCTACCCACTTTTTTACTTGTTAGGAAATAAAGAACTAGCACTTGAGTGTTCTTCACTATTTTACAAGCACATTGATAAGTGGTCCGCTAGGGGCCTTCGAGATTTGCTACAAGTTCAAGTCGAGTCTATATATTTATATATATATATATATATATATATATGAATTGGCATTAAATTACTTTACATGCCTTGATAAGATTGTGAATGACGGAGCGTGAAAAACTGGAAATGGGAATGGAAAAGAAAAATATTGAGGTTTCTTTTATTTTTTACAGCTGAAGTAGTGCGAATACGTCATGATTAACAATGAATATTGAAAATGTGATATTACACTAATTGAAAATGCAATAAAAATTGTAAAACCTAATGCCTGTCCATTAGGGGAAAGCTAAACTATACTATATAGAGGAATTGCGATAGCTATACGATCTATAAATAATCGTATCGAGGGAACTGAGGCTGTTGCATCAGCTGTCATTTCGAATTGCATAAACATATAGCTATAGCTCCCACGCGCCGAACATGCCCTAGCAAAAACCCAACCTGTTTCCCCCTTTTCTATATATATATATATATATAAGCATGTATATATAATAGATATATAGTAGATATCATAGTATTGCTTACACATTTTTTGTTTTTGCTGCTCTTTAAATCAAAGTGTAAATGTTATTCATTGAAATTTATTGGCCTCACTTGTGTTCTCTATCAAATAAACACGTTTGTAAAAGTCAGTCAATAATCGTAGGGTCTTATATACATACATACACACATATACGGGGCGTGACAGTATTTAATTAAATGCAATTAAATGCAATGCACGTGGGTGCAAAGTGCGGTTTATGCCTTGTCGCCATGTTCCAATTGATTGTCGATTTCTACTGATGAATAAAGCAAATAATTTACACAAATTCGTTATATTTCTATATAAATTCCAAGTAAATATAAGCATGTACTATATATACATATATATGTATATATACAATATATAAAAAGAATCAAGAAATATCTTTGAAACGTCTCACAAAAACTTTAATCAAATTGTAAACAAATGTTTACACACATGTAGAAATATCTATATATAAATATATATAAGCATAATTACATTATATATATATATATGTAATGTATATATATACATTTATAAAATATTATCAGCAACAGCGTTTAAGTATATATATTATAACAAATTCTTGATAAACAAGTTTAATCAACTAAGTGTTTCGTCAATATTAATTGAATGATTACATTTTATATATTATTTTATATACCCTCTTCTGAGGGTATTATAATTTTGTTAAGAATTATATACTGTCTTAAAAGGAGTTGTTTTTCTATTTCATATGTATATATATATTTATATATTTATTCTGAATCAGCATCAAGAGTGCATTTGATCTGTTTGTCTGTTTCTAAATTTAAAGTTAAAATTGCATGAGAAACCCATTTTTGGTTTTAAGATATTTCAATCAAATGGGGATTTAAATATACTTTAGACAGATCGCCCTATATTGTCCATCTATACCTTATAGCTCCAATACGAAATATCCGTCGATAATTGAGTTTTTCTATCTGCAACACCTCAAGATACTTGATCTTACAAACTTCAATATAACTTGAGCATTTTACCATAGTTTTGTTCAATTGAATTTTTCACTTAAGATGCGCAGCCAACTTAACAAGTACAAGAACCTTTTGCATAGTATTGATTACTGTACCCCTGTTTCAGGAACACTTTCAACGATTGAAAAAGCTTTCGGATGCTTTATAACCTTTTCTTCAAGCCTGAATGAGTTTTTGATTTGAGCTTACGAATAAATTGCGACTTGACTTGAAGCCCATTGAAGTCCACTTGTTTGTGTAACCTTCCAACACTTTTCCCCTTGTTACCCCCGTCGGATCAGAGTCAACATTTTAATCTATTTTTAATTGCCATGAATTATATGTCTATTGATATTTATTAACGTACATTTGTGTATATATATTTTTCCATGCTAATTGTGATTGTTTTTGTGCTTGAAGCAAGTGCCGGCAAATTAAATTATTAATTAGTTTTCTGTTTTTTTAATACTCTGCTGGCAAACATATAGATGGGATATTTGACTTGCTTGCTTATAATTATTTTTTTTTGTAGGTATTTAAAAAATGATTAACTTAAAAATACTCTAATTTTAAGCTATCGTATATACTTAAACAAGTAAAAGTGTTGATATTTATTATTTATTACTTTTACGTATTTGCGAACAGAGTATACAACAGTCGGTTTTTGTCTACAACATTTGTGCTAATTTCTTTTGTGGGCCTGTCATCTTAATGAGAGCGATCGAGAGAGAGAGAGAGAAAAAAATGTGTTGCCCACTCTCGAATTTGCCGCTCTTTTTGGGACAGCGAATAAAGGCAATCGTTTGATCAAAACAAATAGAGACAAACCAATACACAAGCATTCAAAACATACATTTCAAACAGAGTATTTAGCTGGCGGTAATACTTGCTTACAACATTTCAACTTGTTTCTTTTGTGGGCCTGGCCACTGAATGAGATATACTATAAGAACCGGGTGGGGTGCCCCTCACACTTTTGACTGTCCTCTGCCAGCGCTTGAATTCGCCGCTATTTGGCTTTTGGTTCGGCAGCGAAAAACAAATCAACAAACCGTCGAGCAAAAACAAGAGACAAATACACAGACACACACAACACACACACGCACACGTGGCAGCGAGAGCGAGACACATATACACATACATTCGACGCTTTTCAGTGCTTTGCAGACTTTGTACTTTGCCCCAGTGAACTTTGATCAGTGGACGCAGTCGCTGCTGTCGTAGTGCGCAGCGCAGCTCGCGTCGAACGCAGCGTACGTCAAATGCGAAAAATGTTTTTTTGTTTGTGTGCGCTCTCTTCCTCTTTAACATCTTCTTCGTCTTTATTCATGCTTTTTATTGTGAGCTCTGTTTTTTTATTCATTTTTATTTGATTGTTTTTTGGCATAATTTACTTGATTCTTTAATTTTTTTTTTCGACAAGTTCAACATTTTTATGCGATTGTTTGTCTGCCTGTGTTTATTTATAATTTGCAATCTCTTGTATGTATGCCAAAATTGACTGTACAAATAAAAAAGCGTTTATTGCCCTCTTCAGTGTACAATCCTATATTCTGATAGTGTTGTATGTACTTTTAATGCTATATACAAGGGCTGCTGCACTGCACGACCTTCAACTTGGCACTGAATATAAATACATACATACATACATACATACATATGTACACACATACATATACAACACACTTATTGCGTTCGTCATGTTTGTAGAATTGCTTAAACGAAGATTTCGTAAAAATAGAATAAATGTTTTTATATTTAAATATTTCATTTTCGAGGTACAACAGGTTATATACAATATATAAAATTAATTCATAAAGCGATTTTTGGATCGATATTTCCTATAGGAGCTGTAAGGTATAGTGGTCCGATTTTGTTCAAACTTGTTCAAAATGTACAAATCGTAAATATGCATCGATATATCAACTTTGCTTTTGATATCTTGAAAAACAAAAAAGTTTTTCATATAAAAACTTTTCATGAAAATGAAGTGCCTGCGATTGTTCCTATGACAGCTATATAATATTAGTGGTCCGATCGGGCTGATTTTAACAAACTACATATATTATCAAACTTCATCTGTGCCAAATTTCATTAAGATAGCTTAAAGATAATGTCAAAAAACCGGACAGACAGACAGACGGACATGGCTATATCGACTCGGCTCTTCTTCCTGACCAAGAATATATATACTTTACTTTGGATTTAGCCAAGTTATTTTGAAAAACAGTAAAAAATTTTTAAGCAAGAACCAAATTGTTCACTCCGCTCGTTTCTCTGGCTACAACTAGATGATATAGTCATGTGATCCAAAATATATATATTCACAAAAAGAAACATTGGAGTAATGTTGGATTAATAAAGCTCTATAAGTGAGAGATAAGCTTGCATTCAAAACAATGAGACAGACGGTTCGATTCATCTCCTGCGGTTATTCTAAAATATATATAAAATGCTAGCTTAACCGGCGCGCGTTGCTACGCCTTCACTTTTAAAAATATTCATACGATACTTTCATTGTAATGCAACGTCAGTCTTTGTTATTATATATATATCTCTTGAGTTACTTAGGAATAGGAAATTAGTTTTTCTGAATACCATTAATTATTATTTAATTATTTAATTATTTAACAATTATTTAATTCTAATTTCAGGTATGCGTAATCACCGATCGTCAGTACACATTTGCCCAGCTGCGAGATTCGTGTGCCGCTTTTGCAGTTCGCCTACAGACCAAGTTTAAGCTCTATAAGCCCGATGTCTTGGCCATTTGTTTGCCCAATGTGCCGGAATATCCAATTGCAGCTTTGGGCGCCATTGAAGCTGGCTTGGCGGTTACCACAATCAATCCCGTCTATACGCCAGGTAAATGAGAAATTTGGAATTTTGGAATTTCAATTGAAATTCAATTTAATACTTGGGCACGCGAGTTGGGGCCAAGTGACTTCTGAACATTGCGCTTCTGATAAGGTGGCACAATTCTCGAAAAAATCTCATATAATTTGGTGTTATCAGAACCGAGGATTGTAAAGTTTATGTACGTGCGTAGTCGTAAGTCGAAAGATCACACTTGAATATAATGGGTTTTTCTATAGGGTTTGATAAGGAATCAAAAAAAAATCATGGCATGATATTGTACTTCAAACTAAACCAAAAACGTTTGCGAATGTTATACAAAAAAGAGTTGAGGAGTTGAGTGTCTTAAAAGACAAAAATAGAAACCGGTAAATAAAAGTTTAAGGTTGCAGTTAATAATAAAAATAATCATAAATATAATCGATTTATAATTTAAGTTTGATTGCGCTCAAGCCCAAAAAAAAAAACGTTTGCGAATGAGATAAAATGAAGAGCTGAAGAGCTAAAGAATTAAATGCTCGCTTCAGGCAGCGAAACGTAGAGAGAGTATGAATATTAAGTATAAATGTAGAAGTAGAATATTTTTAATATTAAGCTGAAATAGTTTATAGTGTAAATGAATATTTAATACAGACTAAACTTAACTTTTAAACTAAAATTCAACTTTATTGTAATCTCAACTTACCTATATAATTTTCAGATGAGATTGCACGTCAGCTGACATTTAGCGGTGCCAAGTTCCTTGTGGGCACTGTCCAGGGCTATGAAACCTTGAAGCAGGCCTGTAAATTGGCCAAGAAACAAATGCCAATTGCGGTGATCCGCACCACGGCTGGAGAGACATTGCCGGCGGGTGCCATTGATTTCTTTGAGCTGATGAGCACTGAAAATGTGCGATATGATGAGTTGATAATACCAAAGGATGCCACGCCCAATGATATGGTATTTTTGCCCTTCTCCTCGGGCACCACGGGCTTGCCCAAGGGCGTTATCCTTTCGCACAACAATGTTAGCTGCAATTGCGAACAGATTAAGGAGGCGCTGCTAATTGATTCGATGGAATTCCAGGACACACTGCCCGCAGTGTTGCCCTTCTTTCACATTTATGGGCTAACCGTGGTCATGCTGTCCAAGCTGGGTCAGGGCTCCCGATTGGCCACAATGCCCGCCTTTAAGGCGGATGACTTTATGAAGTCTCTGGATAAGTACAAAGGCAGCATTTTGAATCTGGTGCCACCAATTGGTAAGTAGTGTTAGCCAACTTGTTGTCTTAGCCAACTTATCAATGGATTTATTCCTTTTCAGCGCTTTTCATGATCAATCATCCCAAGATGACACCCGAAACGACGCCCAATCTGCGCGTTGTGATGTCTGGCGCAGCGCCAATTGGCGAACGTGATGTGGAACGTTTTCTGAAGAAGTGAGTTTTGAAAATGGAATTACGAATATATCAAATATTAAAGGGTGTTTTCAATAACTTTTCTTAAATGTTTAAAAGTAGCTTTTTCTTCTTCGAAAGCACAAATACAGTCCTAAACTTAATCAACATTCTACACGATCACTTGAAAGTATATTTTCTAGTACTAGTATTTATTTCAATTAAATTATATTTAAATTCAATTTCACAATTGAAATTTCGAATACATACATTATCTAAATCGTAGAAATATGCTTAATCGATTACAAAAAACAAATTTTCGATATTTTTTTTTATTAGATCGAATTTAAATAAATGAAATTTAGTTCTTTCTCCATGATCGGAGTGCATTCTAGTCCTAAATACAATATATTTTTTGCTATATATCCTGTCCTGCATATTCAAATATTTGCTAAGCACTTACGTAATCCTTTTACTCTTCTCTTTATCACAGATTCCCCAATGTGCGTTTCATGCAGGGCTACGGCATGACAGAGGCCTCACCGGTTATTCTAATGACGCCGGAGGGCACTACACGTTATGCTTCGGTAGGTGTCCTGCCTGCTGGCACAGAGGCCAAGATTGTGCCCTTGGATGCCACCGATGAGAAGGGTGTGGGTGCACGCACTACCGGAGAGCTGTGTGTGCGTGGTCCACAGGTAATGAGCGGCTATTTAAACAATCCGGAGGCCAATAAGGTCACATTCCATCCGGGCAATTGGCTGCGTACTGGCGATGTGGCATTCTACGATGAGGATGGCTTATTTTTCATCACGGATCGCATGAAGGAATTGATCAAGGTCAAGGGTTTCCAGGTGCCGCCAGCTGAGCTGGAGGCAGTGCTACGTGATCATCCTAAAATTTTGGAGGCTGCCGTCTTTGGCATACCACATGAGCTAAATGGCGAGGCACCACGTGCTCTGGTCGTGCTTCGACAGAATGAAAAGGCCACCGCCGAGGAGATAGCCGCCTATGTGGCCGAACGTGTGGCACACTATAAGAAGCTCGAGGGCGGCGTAATCTTTGTGGATGAGATACCCAAGAATCCAACTGGCAAAATATTGCGCAAGGATCTCAAAGAAAAGTATTCGGACTGAGCTATCCAAAAACTAAAAAATACAATTTCCATACTACAAAACGGAAAACATCAAATTATAGCTTAACTATAATATTATTGTTAAACTTCTAATTTTTTTTTTTTTTAATTTTTTTTTTAACAAGTATGTTTTCTAGAGCTTGGGTTCTCGTCTAATCTTGCATTTAGAACTGTAGCCCCCAGGGGTGCTATGTTATTAGAACGTAATGGATGAAATTTTTAAGTCTTAGACAGAAAATTCAGTGAATTGGTCCATAGTTTGTAAGTGTTAGGAATTGTAGTTTAGGTTGTGTGCACAGTGTCTCAGGATTGTGTATCATCATCATTATATATAATATTTAGTAATACAGATATACTTGTTACCGAAAAAATAAATAAAACTGGACCTGCATAGACATACATATTATTATATATAGTCCATAGAACGGACTAAAACCTAGGCTTATATATATATACGTATACACCATTTTTTTTGTTATATATATTAGTAAGTTAGTTACTTTATATAAAATGATATTCATATATGTATATTTACTCGTGTACTACTATGTTTATAATAATGTACCCTATGAGGTGCTGTAATAAAGATCGACCAATATACAAACAAAATTGAAATTTGTTTTAATTAAACTCAAGTGAGAAATGAATTGAAGAATGTCAGAATCTGAAAATAAATAGAAAAATACCATAGATGAAATAAAAAACGTTTGTTTTATTTTCTTTCAATTTATTTATTTACGACAAAATACACAAAAATTTAGATTCGATTTATTTAGTTTTTTCTTGTGTTGCACTTTGAATCATCATCATTTATAAATTTAAGTTACTTGCACTTAATATACAATAGAAAAAAAAATATATTTATATATATATTTATATATATTCTTTAATTTTTTCATTCATTATTTATTATATGTATGTTTTGTAGTTCTGTTCAATAATCTGTAAATGCGTATATACTCGTAATTACGGTGCTGTTTCTTCGTTTCCTCTAGTTTTTTTTTGTTTTTTGTTTTTTGTTTTCAATAGACAAATGCATTTAATATTTGTTTAATTAATTATCTTTTAAAAAACAATTGGGAATTACTTGCAGGGCTGCAATCTGTTTTAATATGAAACTGCTTCGCAATGAAAATATTTCGTTACACAATTCTCAAAGTTAAATTGGAAAATCTCGGCTTATTGTGATCAGATCTTTCGACGTTTGACTTTTATTTTGTTTTCAAATATTTAAATAACACTGTGCAACAATTTTTATATTTTGGAAAATGACTATATGTATGTTGTTGTCCCAGTCGAGTATAATATTACTGTAAGCTTGAAATTTGCAATAAATAAAAATAAAATAAATTTTTGAAATTCAATTTAATTTTTCTTATATATTGGCTAAAGTTAATAAAACCGATCGGTTCCAAATAATCGAGATTCAATTGCCAATCGATAGTCCTAGAATTTCTTGATATTAAAGAAAAAAAACTTTTCGAAGTAATGCAGCCTTGCTTAATTATACTAGAAAACCAAAAGAAAAGAAGAAAAAAAGAAAACAAAATCAATGCTCAAAGAAAATCATATGTATTTCGCATATCTTATTTTGATATATATATATTTCTAAATACACATATTACTCGTTTAAGTGGGGACAGTGACAATGTAGATTCACAAAATTGCTTTAACTAAATTTAAGTTTGTGTATAAATTGATTTTATGTTTTTTTTTTGTTTTTTTTTTGTTTTTTTTTAAGTGATTCATGTGTTTCTTTTTCTTTTTGGTAAATTTTCTTTTACGTTTTTTGCTAAAAACTAAAAAACAATTTGTTAAATGCAGACAAGTGTATAAAAGTACAAAGTTAAGAACATATTTTAAATGTTTTAATGGTGACACACAAAAAAATATAATTTAAAACATAAACAATACAGATGAATTATAAACGTTAAACTGATAAACATTATTCAAATATAAAAGTTAAGTTTATCCAAAAAAAATAAAAAAAATTAAAGCGAACGCATATCGTTAGTGAGTGTGTGTGTGTGTGTGTGTGGAAGAGCTGGTATCATCGTAGGGTTGGAGAATAAAACAGTGTGTGTGTGGGGAAAAGTGTGCCCGTTGATAAATTCCTTATACTTGGCACAGTGGGACGTTGTTGTCGTTGTACCGTCATTCCGGCAGTTAGTTTGATTTTTTTTTTTGAACTGTTTCAAATGGTCGGAAAGTAGTGTTATTAACAGTATTAACAGTTTAATTCTAAAACTGTTTACAATTAAATTGAAATGTTTGCCTAGATAAATGAAAAACTTTGGATGGTCTTTTGTGCGTCTGTAGTACGATAGTTTGAAAGCTTATTGGCTAAAATGACAGCGATTACGAAATATACCATGTTGTGTAGTGTATATATATATATATATATAGGGATGTATGTGTAAATATATATATATATATATTATATGTATATGTAACTAACACTCTGCACAATTATATTTGTTCAAGTTATACATAAAAATCTTCTCATTTTGATTGTTGAATTTTTTTGTTTTTTTTTTTGAGTTTTTTTTTTTGATATTTTGTTTTTTTTTTTTGCGTTTTGTTTTTGTTATTAATTTTCTTATTAATCGAGAAAAAGGCCACAAAATGCGCTTGCGAATGCGTGCGAAATGCATAATATAGATTTAGATACTCGTATATAGCTTTTGTTGAACCATATGCTGTTATACCAATCTGATACATAATATAATATCTATGACAAAAACACACACACACACACTGACACACCTAATATCGGAGTACAATTTGCTATATATGTATGTTGTATATATATATATATATATATAGAGTTTATCGTTCGATTCCATTGATTATCCTCATCTAGTTACAACACTTGCGCTCGCTCGCTCTAACATATGCGTTCTGTTTCCATCTCTTCGGCTCGTACTCTTTCTCTTTCTCTGTCTCGTTCTCTTTCTCGTTCTCTTGTGATTTCTTATCGTTCTCTCTTCTATATGTTGCTTTATCCCATCCTATCTTATATCCAGTTACAATTCCATTTAGGGTTACGTTGTCATTGCCATTTGTTGCACATCCCATTCCAATAGATTTCACGCCTTAGCTCCCGGTATCTTGGACAATACCTTGGACAGATCCACACCGGTTAAAGCGTTGATCGAGGGCGGCAATTGGGCCACCAGGCGTGTCACATCGTTGGTCACATTATCATTGCCGCCAATTAAAACAATCTCATCCGTCTTGGCCAAAGGTGCAGCCACCTCAGCAGCAATCTAAAAATATTCATCATTTTAAATAGATTTTATATTTGGACTAACATATTCTCAACTCACCTTGGGCAGTGATTCTAGCACAATATTCATAATAGCCGCATCTCCATACTGTTTATAGACATTCGCCTTCATTCGCATGCGTTCTGCCTCCGCCTTGCCCACCAGCTCAATGGCATGAGCCTCTGCAGAACCAATCTTCCGTATACGCTCCGCCTCAGCGCGCGCAGCCTCAATGGTGTGACATCTATGGAAGTATTAAGATAATGCAGATAGGTTAATATATATAGCGTTAAATGTTATATGCACATAATGAAGCTGGATAAGAAGCAATAATCTTATCAATAGTATCTTTGGTTTGTTTAATTCAATGCCACAAAGTTCTATTGAGTATATCGCGGCTAATGTTAGTCCGGTTTTTAAAGTATATATCATTTATTAGCTCTCCCGGCGTGCGTTGCTACGCTCCCGTTCCAAAAATCGAAATGTGACTATGAGTGTAGTCCACTGCGCTACCGGGTATGCTCCAACGAGTATTTTCCTACAATGTTCAAATGCATTTTCTACCCACTTCCCAATATATTTTTGACAAGATTTTTCGAGAATGCAAACTTACGTTGTAATAGGGAGTTACAGTAAAAATTGCAGGTTTATAGCTTGTACCGTTTGGCTTGCTCGCGGGTCGCTAATCAGTCAGTCAGTCAGTCAGTCAGGTTGAGCAGTTTTATAAATAGATGAAACGTAGAAGCAAAACAAATATTTAAAATTTATTTTTTCACAAAATATTGATAGCTAATAAGTAGTCTTGACTTTTACGAGTTCGAAAAAGTTAAAATACTTGAAAATCTGATTTGTTTTATGGCTGTTAAAATGTTGAAAAAATAAGATAGATTTCTGTTCTCCATGGTCATTGCAGTTAAAATGAACTTCAAGGAAATACTACTAGTAGCCTAATATATTCTAATAATCTTTATATTGTAGAAGTGAAACCTGTCAAGTATAATCAAATAAAATAAAAAAAATATTTAGTTAATAGTTCTTCTTTCTACTTGTTACACATTTAATCGATAGTAGCCCCTATCGATAGTCTCTTATAATAGTTAACGATAATTATCGTTGGTCTTTCAGCTCTTTAAGGTATTTTTTAAGGACTCTCCACTTACTGCTTGCCCTGTGCAATGGTCTGAACACGATAGGCCTCTGCTTCGGCTGGCAGCTTGACAGTGCCGATAAGTTCACGATCCTTGCGTTGAACCTCCTGGGATTCGATCTCGATTTGTTTGCGTCGCTCGACGACCTCAATTTGAATCTCCTCGTTACGTATCCTTTGACGTATCTTGGCCGCCTGCAGCTCATAGGCCAACTGCGATTCGGCCTTGGCCGTATTGATCTCCTGATCAAAATTGGCCTTCTGCAGCTTATACATGCGCGTATTGTCCTCGATTTTCGTATCCGTTGAGTATTTAACATCCATGGCACTCTTCTCGCACTCAGCCTCCCGTATGCCGGCATCACGATTTGCCTCAGCAACGCCAGCATCTGCATCTCGCTTCACAACAGCTGTCTGAGCCTTGCCCAACGAGGCCAGATACTGTACATCATCGTAAACATCCTTGATGGTAAACGAGAGTATCTCAATGCCCATGCGACCCACATCAGGTGCCGCCACCTCGCGTACCAGCGCTGCGAACTGATCGCGATCTTTGTACACCTCTTCGACTGTAAGCGTTCCTGTAAGATTATATAGAATAAAAATATGATGTAATTATGTACATAATATTATAAACATTCGTTTAAGTTAACAATTTAATGTAAAAACTAAGTGAATTCCCTGAAAAGTAAACTAATGTTTGAACTAGGTAATTTTTTTTTTTTTGTAGCAAGATTTCTGAGATGCCAAAACTATAGTTAAAACAAATATAAATGCTCTAGATTTCAACTATATATTTAGCGTAGTTTAAACTAGTAAGTTTTACCGGCTCGAAAGGTTTTCGGCCTATTATATATATAAAAAATAAAAGCTATACTGAGCTCACGTTTTAAAAAAATAAAAAAATAGTACTTAGTACTTATTTGCATTTGTAAATTTCAAATCAATTCAAAATGAACGTGCTTATTTAAATTATTAGCAAGTAATTTATTAAACTATATTCCTGATAAGAAAATATTTGATTAATAATTTAATATACATAATATATTTTTGCCAAAGCATTGCATAAGAAATATATGTATTTTCATAAAAATTTCAAATGAAAATATCAACATTTTGGTTTTTTTTATCTATTTGCTTGTAAAGACTTGTCTATCAAAAAGACTTTGTTTTGTCTAAGAAGACTTAAAGCTCTAAAATATCAATGTATTTTTTTCAGTTCGTTATTATAGAATAGAAGATCTATAGATTTAATATTTCTAGCAGTTTAATTTTTGAGAGAAACACATCTTGATGCTGAATTTAAAATGCATTTGTCTGAGCACTATAATAATTTTAATTTGAAACAATTAAGCTTATAAAATTTGTATTGAATGCAAACTAATCGATGACCTCTCTCTCTCTATGGGGTTCATTTGCTTACCGTCTAACCACCAGCCAGGTGACGCCCACAATCATGGCCACCTTGAAGGCGCCAATCCAAACTACAGACATTATTAGTATATATAGTTGCCTTGGGTCTTAAAGCCCTCGTCTCTCCACCCTCTCAGCTGGCTAAATGTGAACTGACAACAATGTTCGCAGTTGGCACCCGTATTTATCTACCCTTGACTGGGTTGACAGTACAAAAAGGTTTATTTTTCAATTAAAAGATTCGTAATACTCTTGACGTCATTGGCGCAGTCTTATCATTAAGTCTTGATTTTGCTACTGGTAAAAAACTGTTTGCTGCTTATCAATGCACGTCACGAAACAAGAAAGCTTTTGTCTGATTAAAAGCTTTGCCAAAAGCTGTTTAAAAGCAGCCAAAGTTAAGCAAAAGCTTTCAATTGCAATAATTACATTACGTTCACACTATCTAAGATTTATGTGCAATATTTCATATTCGATTTAAAAATCATTTTGTTCAGTGTTGTAAGTGCTTTTAACACTTAAAAAAAAAGCACATTAGTTTAAACGTAATGTTAGCATTTTCATCTAATATTTGAAGGCAAAAAATATTGAAAGGGTTAAAAGCACAAATTTTTTCTCACTTTCAGTCCAGAGTGAAGTCAAGTTGTAAAAGAGTTTTTTTTTGTGTATAAAATGAAATTAAAGCCATACTATTATTTGAAATAATTTAATATATATTTCATATATTTTTGAGTCTTTAACCTTAAGGATCTAAGGGCTAACTTCAAGGTCAATTTAAAAATTCTATTACAACATTGAAACGCACTAGACTCTAAGAAAACTATTTAATTTAATAATATAAAATTGTATATTAACTTCTCGAAATAAAGATAATTTTGCAATTTTCAATTAATTTTATTTTTGAATCTTATAAACCTTAACCCAAAACTAGTTTCAAGGTCAATCTAAAAATTCACTGTATAGTAATAAGATATCAATTGAATGAAATATATACAAGTCAGCCGTTTGATTCACACGCGATACAATTCAATTGAAAGTTAACTATTTGAGTGTTATTAGAGAAGGTTAGTTAGACCGGGGGTATGAAAAGAATATTCTATATTCTATTATTCAAGACCCGCTCGGAGACGTTTGCAACCGAAGCGCCGCTCGTCACACTGACAACTGAGACTCGGTGAACTATACCAATTTCTATATAGTATATTGAAATTATATAGACAATGCAATATTTTTTCACAGCGCACAGCACAAATGAAAAACGCCTTGAGTTTTTATTTAGAAATAAACAAATAATGTTCGTTTTAATATGCCCTCGGCCCTTTGTATGGCAAAAGAGTTCAAAAGTTCCATTAAACCCTAAGCAAAACTACAATTACGTGTTATTTATGGACATCAACTGCGAGTTTGAGCCAGGTTCAATGCACCCGTTAAAAGTATTCAAGTTTAGTTCAATTTAAATGTAATCAATTGGCCCTCAAGGTTGAATTTACGTTATTATCAAGCTAGAACTCAATTTAAGCCTAACTAGAGAGATGTTGACATCATTTGATTAGATAAACTAAAACATTTACAGAAAGATGAGAACTTGGTGAAGACAGAGCAGATTTTCTAATGGTAACCCTAAATTATATTGTATTGATGACAAATAAATATTTATTTTAATATTTCATAATTAAATTTGTATTCTAAAAAATGTATTTGAGTACGGCTCAAAATTATAATAATCTTAAAGTTCTTCTAATCATTATCGAAAAGTAAACCTAAGCCGACTTATCTAAACTGAACTCGTGGAGTCCCTACTTTTGAGCCTAAATTCTATATATTTCCTATATACTCCCTAAATCGATATATTATATCTAAACTGATCATAGGACTGCTCTAATATATAGGCTAATTGAAGAAGAAGATTCAAGCGCCAGGATGTCCCAAACTACTGATAAAACCGTATCGAATAAAGTCTCAAAGGTAATGGAAGAGTTTGGTTAAAAAAATATATATCTATCTGCCCGATTTAAATTAAATTGTAGTTTTAATTAAAATTGTAGATATTCTTGTACTGCCTCCTAAAGTCCCTACTTTTGAGCCTTAATTCTATTTAAGCTTTAAATATTTCACATATAAATGAAACCCTAAATCGATATATTATATCAAAACTGATCATATGACCGCTCTAATATATAGGCTAATTGAAGAAGAAGATTCAAGCCCCAGGATGTCCCAAACTACTTGTGATAAGGTATTAACTAAAATCTCAAAGGTAATGGAAGAGTTTGGTTAAAAAAATATATATCTATCTGCTCGATTTAAATTAAATTGTAGTTTTAATTAAAATTGTAGATATTCTTGTACTGCCTCCTAAAGTCCCTACTTTTGGGCCCAAATTCTATTTAAGCTTTAAATATTTCACATATAAATGAAACCCTAAATCGATATATTATCGATAATATATCGATTGTGATCTTGTTACTTACCCAATATGGCACGCAAATGTCCTTCCAGAGTTTGCAAAATGGTTTGCTTGATTTCCTTGACGCTCTTGCCCAGAAATTGCTCACTGGCCGTGCCCAGAAGCTCGTCGGCCTGATGATGAAAATAATAAACATTCATCATCTGTGTCAGTGTGTGTGTGAGTGTGTGTGTGTGTGTGTGTTTGTGGTGTGTGGGTGTCGGTGTGGGTGGGTGTGAGTGTGTTTTGGATATATGAACGAATGATTAGATTGGTTAAATGTTAGTGTTATTATTTGATTGATCAGCCAGAGCAAAGAGATGTTGACAATCCAAAGCCATAGCCAAGAGACATGAATGGTTTTTGAATAGTTTTATGAATAATTGTGATTAAGTTAAACCCACACACACGCATACACACACACATACACGCACACCATAACAATAGCCATTAATATTAACATTAACATTAAAATGAACATTAACATTAACAGTAACATTAACATTAACATTAACATTAGCAGACGTTTAGCAGTAGGCGGTATAATTAATTCAATTAAATGATGTTGATTTGTTAATTTGTTGTTGTTTGTTAATTTTGATTATCATTTACAACATTTGATATCGGATTCGTTTTTTGATGAGTTGAGTTTAGTTGAGTAGTTGAGTGGAGTTGAGTTGAGTTGAGTTGAGTCGAGTTGATTGGAGTTGAGTCGAACGATCGAGCGCAGGGTAAGTATATTTTGATAAAAGAAAGTAGAGAAAAAGGTAGAAACACAAATGTCAACAAAATTTCGACTGTATATATATATATATTTTTTTTTTGTTTTTTTTAATTTTTGGTATAGACAGTAGCTCCATTTTAACTATGGTACTCGCAATATTCAATATTCTCTAGAATGAATGAGAGTGCTAAGGAATGTGAATAAATTATAAGAAAAACCGAAGAAAGAAAAAATCACAAAAATTATATAACAAACATGCAGCAAATTATATGGCAGCCAAATCAGAAGGACATATGCAAACCGGGTCCTTATTGTAGATATAATCCTTTATCTCTGATTCAAATGTGCATTAAGTGTGTGAGTGTTTGTGTGAGTTTAACTTAGATTTTATAACTATTCAGATGAGATGCAATTAAAAATAAAAAAAAAAAATTATTAAAAATGAAAAATAAGTAGAAAGAGAAAGGGAAAGAGACACACCAACGAAAGAATCAATCAAATCGCAATTTGATCAATCAAACCAAAATAAAGAAACAATTAAAAATAAAAAAAAAAAAAAACCAGAACCAAATTGTTTAATCAAATAAACGCAATAAACGTACCTCGGTATCATTATCTTTATTTTGATATGATGTTGACTGTAATAATGAAATGAAATAATTAGGTAAGAACATAATTTTGATTGGAATTCCAAATATTTTTGTTAAACTATGGCAATCCTCAGAGTACTGTGAATGATTGTGCTTGATATTTTGGAGTTGGCTAAGTGAGTGCTGAGTCCTTAAGTTAAGATATAGTGAGTGCTGATTCAAATATCATATTCAGTATTATATACAACACAAAATTTGATACAAGTGCATTTAACTGCGAATGCTGTGAATGCCAAACAAGTCACAGTAAATGATTCAAAGTGAAAATGAAGCTCTATTAATTTTGTTTTACAATTTTCAAGATTTGATGCTACACTTACTTTTGATTGTTCAGATCTAAGGCGCTTGCAAGGCTAAATATAATTTAAAACAATAGAATATTTCTTTTTTTTCTTTTGGAAATTGAAAAAAGTTAAAATTTACAATAAATCAAAAGAAAAAAAAAAAAAAAAATGCCAAATGGGTTAAGAAATGTACAATATATTTCAATATACAGCAGCTCAACAGGTTCGCTATAAGGATTAATAATAGTAAGCAAAAGTTTAACAAATCTTCTCTACGTTTTGCTACCAAAAAATACATGCCAAATGCGTTAATAATAATGTAGTTATGTTGTTGGAAATATAGAGTAAATAGGTATATATATATATAGGTAAATAGGTATTATATATTGTATGTAGGTATACATAGATCTGCATAATATATATCTAGAAATGGGGGGGAAGGGAATAAATAAAAGCTAGGGTACTTGCACATACTCAAAACTCAAATAATATTAAATACTTTTTAATTTCTTTTTATGCTGCAACTGAAACCAAAACACATACCTTCATGATCTTGCACTGGGCAACTCCTGTAACGGTCAAGGGTACACCCTGTGCGGTCTCCACGTTCTCGCACATCGGATTGAGCGTCATCACGTTCAGTGAGAGACGCTGCACATCTGTGACCAGCCACCAGGCCCAGGCCCATCCGCCGACAATCGTTCGCTTCTTTGTGGAACCGCAGCAGCCACCTGCAAAAAGAGAGAGAGAGAGAGAGCGAAGAAGAGATTGAGTAAGTGAGTGAGATTATTTGACTGCAATGCGGCCCATTCACGTTACATAAGAATCATGCGCAAAACATCATTCATCGTACATGATTATCGTGAATGGGCGGCATAAAAAAATTCTTGTGTAATTCAATAGAGTAAACAAATTTATTGTTACATCAGTATATTTGACATAAATATATGTACATTTTAGTTGAAAGAAGTCAACAAAAATCTTTTTTATTTTAAATATTGTATTTTGAAATGTAATAAAAATTATAAGCTCGTTCCTATGCTATTTTAATTGATAAAATTTTAATTAAAATGCTTGATGATAAAAAAAAAAAATTAAATTGTATAATATTTTGTCGAATACTGTCCAAAATATCCGAAAAGTCAAACTAAGTTACTTTAATTAGCTGTTAGCTGTTCATACCATAATTTATAGGTTGATTACCATTTGTATTGACTTTATCGATCGATTTTAATATAAATATTGTTATTATCTATCTTAGTCAAATATTATAATAAATAAAAAAAGTATAAATTGCAGCAAAATCTTAAAAATGATCAATATTACATATGGTGCAAGCTATCGACTATCGATTAACGACTCTACATATAAGCTTCTGGCACTTTGTTGTACAATGCTGACGTCATTGGGGCAGGCCCGGTCTGTCATGTTGATAATGTTAATAATTATGAAGTTAATGATGACCTACAAATGTCACACATATACACGCACTTTTGGCAGGGGCTCAGCGTCGTCTCGTAATGGTACATACATACATGTATGCTTGTATATGTCTGCACACATATATAGTAAGAGTGAAAGCATTTCGCTGCCGCTAAAGTTTTACATGTGTGTGTGTGCGTTGTCTACGTGCCGGCAAACACGTCACAGTGTTTAACTGTGTATATGCAAGTATGTATGTATATACATAGTAGTATATATGCATGTATGTATGTAGTACAGGAAGCAATTATCCATTTGAGGTGCTAGCTAACGGGCCAATCTACAATTGCACTTGGCCTGCAATGCAGGCCCCCTCCGAGCCATATAAAGGGCAGCACCAGCAAAGTTGGCTGCGCAGCCGCATGTGTGTGTGTGTGTGTGCGTAAAAAAGGGAGTGAGTAAAGTTTGAGTGAGAGAAAGAGAGCTGAAGACATAGAGAGAGAGAGAGAGAGAGAGAGAAAGAGAGGCTTAAAGTGGCCATTTCTAGCTTTTAGCGTTTTTGGCTTCGTTTTAATGCTCAGTTGGCCCACGAACGTCGCAGCGCGCGGCCGCAGCAAGCGCACAAAAAGAAAGTGTTAAAGAAAGCTCACCACAAAAGCTTCGCTTTACAGCAAACGACAGTCACAAAAAAAAAGACGAGCTTTCGTGCAATTTTGTTTCCTTTTACGAAAGTTCTAAAGTCCACAAGTGAGTAAAACGGCCGTGTAACAACAAACTCAACGAAATATTCATACATATGTATTAGTACATAAATAAACAGAAAAGAACAATGCAAAAGTGTGCCAACGGCAAAAAAAAGAAATCAAAATTTGAAAACAAAATACAACAACAACAACAATAACAGTAGCCGACGCGGCAGCAGCAAGAATAAGGCTCTAAAAAGAACGTGCACAAAAAGCCAACCGCGACGCCAACGCATGCGCAACGGCACCAGCGGCAGCAGCAGCGACGCCTACGCGGAGAAGCTTTCTCAACGAAAGTGATTCATAGCAGAGGCTTCGTTAAGTCTTGTTGTTGATGTTGCTGTTTGCTTGCGTGTGTTGTTATGCATTTCTCTTTAGTGCTGTGTACTTAACTATTTAGCGCCTATTCGCATTGCGCTGCCCGGTGTCTAAGCGGCGGCGGCTGCGGCTTCTGCTACTGTTGGCGTCGCTGTTGCCGCTAACTGTTGCTGTTGTTGTCGTTGTCGCTGCTGTTTGCAGCTGGTACCTTGAACTTGAGCAGCGCATTCAACTCTGCGCACAGCGGCGCAACCAGTTTGCAACAACAACAATAAATTACAACAGTAGCAACAAGTTTGTAATTGCCCAGCAACAACAAAAACAACAACAACAACAATAACAAATACAGCTACAGCAGCTAATGTTTAAAGATTATGCAAAGTCAGCGGACAGGAAACGTTTTTGGCAGCGCAGCATTCAACGCCAAGTCAACGCCTATCATCAATAGGGCGACTTGTTTAGGGCGGGGCAAGGCAGAAGCAAACTGGTTGTTATATACTGATACATAGATATGTTTGTATGTACATAGCGCAGTTGCAAAGCTATCGCCAGCCATATCGATAGTATCGATATGTATTTGAAATTCTTTATCGAGGTTTTTTTTACTATCGAATAAGTCAATTTATATTGACGTTTGTTTACAGTAAGAATAGTTTTATTTTATTTTATTTTATCAATCATTTAATCATTATTTTAATCAATCAACGATTATTTTGATAAAAATCGAAAATCTAATTTCATAACTATTGATATATCGATTTTTATTTATTTTAGAATTAGTAAACCTACAGATCCAAAGAGTGATACAAAAAACTAACATTGTAGTTTTCGAAAAAAAAAATTGCACAAAAAATAGCTTTTTTTTAAATGGGCATATTTTTAGGCAATATATTCATTTTAATTCTGAATAACTTCTAAATGATTAATCTAATTAAAAAATGTTGTAGACCATTTTATTACCTATTTAAAAAGATAAACAACTTTTAATATTATTAAACTATTTTAGGAGTTATTTTTAGATTACCAAAACTCCCTTTTGGAAAATTCGAAAATCTAATTTTTTTCGTTTATCTCGAAAACGGTTCCGACAACCTATTTAAAAAAATTTCTTTCGGTATCAGCGACCCATTTTACACATATTTAGAATATTGGGATAAAAAATGATTTTGCATAGTGTAATTATTGATATATAAATATATTGGAAAGGCTAGACATAATTTTTACAGCCATATATAAAAATTCTCTCATTTAATAAATACATCTTTCAGGCTTTTTACATACTTAATCGATACTATCGATATAGTTGAAGCATTCACTATTAAAATAATTTAATTGCGGCACTATTGATAGTTCACTAGCTGTGAAAAATACACAAACATACTTGTGCCTACAACAATTGTTGCATGGCTTTCTGGCAAGAAGAAATAATGAGAGAAATGCTGCGCCTTGAGCACAATAGTTTTGATGTTTTATAATAGCCGCAAAGATTTCACTTTTATGTGCAGAGACCTTTCCCCAACCACCGCCCTATACCTTTTCTCAACGTGCCCCCAACCCATGCAAAACACGTGCAACAGCGTTGAATTACACAAAGAGGCTTCAAAAGCGCATTCAAGAAAAATTAATCAAAAAGCCGAAGCTTAAATGCGCTTGCAATATAATGAAATCTATTGAATTCAAGCAGAAAATTTAAAAAGCTTTTAAATATGCATTAGTATGCGTGTGTGTGTTTCTTTGTATTGGTGCGCACGTCTGGCATATTAAAGTTCTAAAGCTAAAAGCTTTAACAGCATTGGCGTACGTGTGCTCTGTACATGAGAGCTTAACATTGCGATCACTTGACAGTGCTCCAAAAACCCGAAATTCTTCGTTTGCTAAGAGACTTTTGTAGAAATTGTGATTGCAAAAGTTTGATAAGATATGTACGTATATATATATATATCAAGCATGTTGTAATGCCCAATTGGCAAGGGTATACATAACAAAAATGTCAGCTGAAATTTAAGTTACGAAATGTTAAAAAACTTCACAGATCGTGATTGAAATGTTGAAGCATGAAAACTGTGTGTTCCTGTATTCAAGCATTCGAATGGCCTAACCCTATTACATATAATTACAAATGTGCGCCATATGTGGGATTTTTCATGAAAGTATTTTTTTTATATTTCAGACACGTAGCGTATTGGAAGATCGCCCATTGAATTAGTTGGTTACCAATTAAAGGAGGCTTCCATTCACACCATGAGCTCGGCTATTGTGGGCGCTGCCTCGGCAATTGGGGGCGCGGTGACGGCGGCGACAAGCAACAGTTGGTTTATACCGATGCTAATGGCAGCGGTGGCATATTTTCAATATGAGGAGATCATGGATCCCGAATCGAAGCCCAGTGATGTTGGCAGTGATGATATTTTGGATCATTATGATTTTATAGTGATAGGCGCCGGTTCAGCCGGCGCTGTGGTGGCCAATCGTTTGACAGAGGTGGAAAATTGGAATGTACTCTTACTGGAGGCGGGTGGGGATGAGACAGAGCTTACGGATGTCCCACTCATGGCCGGATATTTGCAGTTATCTAAAATTGACTGGCAATATAAGACGGAACCCTCGGGCACAGCTTGCTTGGGTATGTCTACAATATCTCAATGTCAAAACTCATCTAATAATTTACATTTTTCTTCCTTACAGCCATGCAAGGTGGACGTTGCAATTGGCCACGTGGCAAAGTCTTAGGCGGCAGTTCCGTTCTCAACTACATGATCTTTTTGAGAGGATCGAAGCATGACTATGATAATTGGGAGGCGTTAGGTAATCCCAGCTGGTCATATCGCGACGCGCTCTATTACTTCAAGAAGTCAGAGGATAATACCAATCCCTATTTGGCCAGTACGCCGTATCATGCTACCGGAGGTTATCTCACTGTGGGAGAGGCACCATATCACACGCCACTGGCGGCCAGCTTTGTGGAGGCCGGCGTAGAGATGGGTTATGAAAATCGTGATTTGAATGGTGAAAAAATGACGGGATTCATGATTGCCCAGGGCACAACGAGACGAGGTTCTCGCTGCTCCACTTCAAAGGCATTTCTGCGTCCGGCACGACTACGTCCCAATCTGCACATATCCATGAACTCGCATGTGACACGCATCATGATCGATCCGGTCAGCAAGTTGGCCTTTGGCGTTGAGTTTGTCAAGGATCAAAAGCTTCACCATGTGCGTGCCACCAAGGAGGTTGTTCTCTCTGGGGGATCCGTTAACAGTCCCCAGTTGCTCATGCTGAGCGGTGTAGGACCCCGCAAGCAGCTAGCCAAGCATCGCATACCGCTTATCAAGGAGCTCAGTGTTGGCGAGAATCTACAGGATCATATTGGACTCGGCGGTCTCACTTTCCTTGTGAATCAGCCTGTATCCATTGTGGAGAATCGTTTCCATACCATGTCAACGGTACTGCAGTATGCGGTCTTTGGCCAGGGTCCTCTCACCATTCTGGGCGGCGTGGAGGGTTTGGCGTATGTCAATACCAAGTATGCCAACAGCTCACAGGACTGGCCGGACATAGAGTTTCATTTTGTATCAGGATCGACCAATTCCGACGGTGGTTCACAGCTGCGTAAGGCGCACGGTTTGACGGATGCCTTCTATCGAACAGTTTTTGAGCCGATCAATAATCGGGATGCCTGGAGCATCATACCCATGCTGTTGCGTCCACGTAGCGTGGGCAGCATACGGTTGCGCAGCAGTAATCCATTCGACTATCCGTATATCTTTCCCAACTATCTGTCGGATGATTTTGATATGAAGACCTTGGTCGAGGGTGTCAAGATTGCTGTGGCTTTATCACGCACCAAGGCCATGCAACGTTTTGGCTCTCGACTTTCCAGCATACGCTGGCCGGGATGCGAGCAGTTGCCACCATTCACCGATGCCTATTGGGAGTGCATGGTGCGTCAGTATACATCGACTATTTATCATCCTGTCGGTACCTGTAAAATGGGTCCCTATTGGGACAAGGACGCGGTTGTCGATGCCAAATTGCGTGTCTATGGGATACGTGGACTTCGGGTGATCGATGCCAGCATTATGCCCAAGTTGGTTTCGGCCAACACAAATGCTCCGGTGATCATGATCGCCGAGAAGGGCAGCGATATGATCAAGGAGTTTTGGATTAAGAACACAATAGTCTGATAAGAATCATTTCCAATTAAGTGTGTGTGTTTGAATGTTTCAATGCGAGTGTGAATGTGAGTGTTTGAATGTTTCGATTGTGAGTGCTCTTTAGTCTTAACGCATATTCCATCCGATGTGTGTGCTATTTTATTTTTTTTTTTGTTATTTGTAAGCAATGTAATGTATTTATTGTAATTGTATGAAACATCAATCAAGTGAATATAAAATTAGTATTTCTTTTAAAGAAAATGAGAGTGAGAGAGAGTTATTTATAATAAACATCAAAACAATGAAATTATACAAATATTAAAATCAATAAGAGCTTGGAAAGCCTTGAAGGATATATTTAATATTATATATCACATATTGCATTTATGTTTTCATCCGTTTCCTTTCTATCCATAGTAATTGTTTCTTTCTTGTCTTCCCTTTAAAGTCTCGGAGTTTAATATATATTTTTCTTTTTATATTGTTCTTTATTCAGCGCTTTATTTATGATTTTTGGAGTTAATATCAAATTGTATCTATAACTGCTTGGTAATTTTTAGTATAATTGGAATATAATTTTATTTTATTTTTTTTCTATACTGTTGTTTCTCTACTTGATTCTTCTGCTATTTCTTCTCCTGAACTTCCTATGGTTGCTTCATAAAAGGTTATTTTATTTCTTGCTTTTGTTAAGATTTCATCTCATTCTTCTACTTTCTTCCTGCAGTTCTTACTGCAGTTCTTCCTGCAGTTCTTCCTGCAGTTTCCCTTCGTGAGCCTGTTCACAGTGGTATTTTATTTGTTTCTTCTGCTTCTTGGGCCAGTTGATTTTCGTGTTGTTCCTCCGGCTGAATCTCCTGCTGTTCCTCCGGCTGAATCTCCTGCTGTTCCTCCGGCTCAACATTCTGAAGTTTTTGTTGCTGATCCTCGATTATCATGCGAGCTCCCTGCTCGCCAATCATCATGGCTGGAGCATTTGTATTGCCCGCTGTGATCTCTGGCATAATGCTGGCATCCACCACCCGCAAACCCTTGATGCCACGCACCCGAAGACGCTCATCGACCACACCGAGTGGATCACTTCTCACTGCCATGCGGCAGCTGCCGACTGCATGCCAGGCGCCCACAAACATGTAGCGTATGTGGCACAACCAATAGGCATCCGAATTTGGTGCAAGTGCATCACATTCGGGCAGCGGTGGCAGCCACAGTTTCAGGCCGCAGCGTTGAAACGAGCGCGTAGTCGTCAAACGTTGCACATAGCGCACAAAGCGCAACAATGTGGCACGATCCTCGGCGTCTTCAGCAAAATTGTTACGCACAAGTGGCGGCTGGCGTGGATCAGGACTGCGTAGACTAACGCTGCCACGTGATTTGGGCAACAGGAGTGAGCCCATTATTTGTAGCAAGTCCGTTTGCTGCAAGGCCGCATTTTGAGCCTGCACCAACTGCTGGCGAAAGCCCAAATAGCCAAAACTGCCAGCGCCGCCGCGTTTCAACAGGGTATGTGCCACAACATGCATATCCGGCTGACCGGAACGACTATGCGGCGCACTGGTATTGATGAATCCCATCATGGAGAAACTGTTGGCCAATGGTCCCTGCTGCTGTTGCAGCATATATTCCGCAATTGAGGCAGGATCAAAGGCGCCACGTTGCTGCACATTCAGGCTGCTGTTGACAGCACAATTGCCCTGAAAGCTGAGGAAGAGTGGCAACATGCCATGATCATGCAGATTACGACCGACGCCAGGTAAATCCACACGTGGAGTTATGCCCACTTTCTCCAGCTGCCGGGCAGGTCCGATACCCGAGAGCAACAGCAATTGGGCAGAGTTTAGGGCACCCGCACTGAGCACCAGCTCTCGCCGTGCCCAGGCTCTTAAGATGACATTACGCTGCTTGTTATAGTAGCTAACACCCTGGACACGTTGGCCCTTGGAGCTGAGCAGCAGACGCTGCGCTTGAACGCCATGCAACACCACCAAATTGGAACGTTCTCTCACCTCCGGCTGTGCCAGATATTTGCGTGCACTGCTCGCCCTTCGGCCCTGATTAATGGTAACGGGCACATGATGCGTATAGCCAAAGTTGCTGCCACCGATCAACGGTTGTTGCATACGCGGCACGCCCAGCTCTGTGGCGGCCGCATAGATGAGCTCGCTGAGTCGCAGGTTTAAGGGATCAACGGGAAAGTAGCTGAGCTGCAAACGCGTCTGCAGTCGTCGATAGGCAGCCTGGACCTGTGGCCAATCCCAGCCCTTAAGACCCAAACGCCAACGCCAACCCTGAAAATTAACAGCGCTGCCAGGCACATAGATGTTGCCATTGATTGCACCCGTGCCGCCCATCATGCGTCCATGCCACCAGCAACAGCCATGTGTTGGCTCCATGGCCTGACAGCACTTGGGATTGGGCTCAGCCTCATCCAGCCACATATAGCGTTCGTCGTGATGCATGCTGCCGCTAAGCGCATAAATCTCTGACTCCAGCGGTGGCAGCTCACCTGCCTCCAGCAGCAGGACACGCACATCCTGCCGTTCGCTCAATCTGCTGGCCACAATCGACCCAGCACTGCCAGCGCCCACAACAATATAATCAAAACTGGCATCTGTCTCTGTTAGGCTTGGATCCGATCCTGCTCCGGGCCAATCGCTGCCATTGGCCAGAGCCCAACTGGAGTCATTTAAGGCTGTCACCACAGATTGCAGCAGTGTCAAGCCAACGCCATTGCTGGGCGGATTTATTAAAATATTTTGACCGGCAACATCCTGCAGCAGCGGCAACAGCAGCAGCAGCAACAGCGGCAACAAGTGGCTGGTTGCCAACTTGGCTACACTGGGTTTGTGTACACGCTGACTGGCCATGTTGTACTGTTTGGGCCTGGCTAAGATTGGCGACTTGTTGGCTCGCATCCCATTAAATTCAAGCATTCAAGCAGCTTTATTTTTTAATGATCAAGCTGCATTAAAAAATTATGATTATTTTTATCTGGCATTATATTTATATTTACACGCTTCTTGTTTGCATTGCGCTTTAAATAATTAAATTATGTATTTAATGCTGCTGTCATATCCCCCCCTATCCCTCAAGTCCAACACCCAACACCCAACACCCAAAAGAAGAAGAGAGTTTCTATGCACAATGAACCCAACGTTGAAGCTTTTGCTGTTAGTTAACAGCGCGTTAACAGTGCAGCACTAAAAGCTATTACAATGTTAATATTCTGTACTTTAGACTCTTAATGGGGTATTATCAAATATATGCAATATATAATATTTGATTCTATTTAATATATTTGTATATTTTTAATTAACATTAACAAATTTGAAGTCGATTAAACTTTTATCAGAGTCTTTGGAACAGGCAGAGATTCTTGTTAAAACTTAATAATCACCATAGAGAAAACACTTATGGAAAGACTATCAAATCGATTAAATAATAACTATAGGTATAAGAAAATTATCTAAATAAATTTTCTCAAAAAACACTTGAGATGAACACAATAAATGTATATGAAGTTTTTTTCATATAAAAAAAAAATACGATTTTTGATCGTACATTTTTATAGCTTTTTGATTATTTAAGATATTTACACGAAACACAATTCTTTTTTAATTAAAAATTAAATATATTGTACACTATTTGGATTTACTTTTTGACAAATGTATTTAAAAAAAACTGAATAGAATTTTTTTTTAACCGAAATCAAGCAAATTCTTCAATTGTCAAGCGGGGGCTTGAATAAAATGAATATAAGTCTTTAAGAAGGTATATTCATATGTAATGTTCATATGTACTAAGTATATAAACATTTTATTATTATTGTGCACAATGTGCTTATCTCTCGGTATTTAAATGTGTGTGCTTTTTATACTCTATAAATACAAAATGCTTAGAGAAGGGCATAATATTGATTTGGGAAATATATATTAAGAGAAGAAAAGAAGTTATAATTCTATATATTATAATACAATCTATTTAGCTTTAGGATAGCTTATTTGAGTTTGAAATCAATAAATTTAGAAAGCATACTATTATTATTAGCATTTATATTATTTAGATTTTGATTCAGTAATCGAAGAAACTAGCAAATCAATTTATTACTATATTTTTTTAAGATAAAATTTTGAATTTTATTATGCACATATTTTGACATTTTAATTGTGTATTTTAAAATTTGTTTAATTTATTATATATTATAAATAGGAATGAGTTTTTAAATATATAGTGTAGCTGCAAAAAAAGTGACTTAAAAAAAATATAAAAAAAAAAACTTCAATAAAATAAATATTTACACTTCAATAAATAATTAATAAATATTATATAAATAGTTCTAGTCTGTTATTAATAAATATTAATAATATAAAATTAATATTTTATACAACAAAATCAAATTGCAGGGCATACGTTAGTCGAGCACAGATAATGTTATTAACATTGTCTTTTTATGTTGTTTCTGTTTTGTTCGCCTTGTTTATTTTTGACTTTGCAATACTTTAGATAACTTGACAACTAACTAATAGCTAAACACACAATATTTAATATATTTTTATATATATCTCTGGGTCTTTAAGTAGCTTCATATTATCTTATCGGTGTGGAGGAACAGATCTAAAATGTTCTGGCAACGTATCCAACTGTCTCAGTATAAAATAAATCAAAAAAAAAAAAAAAAAAAAGAATTATCATTATGAATATACAGGGTAGCAGCTGGTGTGGCATTTTTCCACAAATTGTAGGTGTTAATTCCGTAATGAGAAATCCAACAATGGTCATTGCACTCCAAAAGAAATGTTTGGATCAGCAAATTTAATATGAATTCGGAATGAGGCGAATTACAAAAGTGAACTTGGATTTAGTTTTTGTGGATGGCTTCATTATGACGGCGGTGAATACGTTTGTGACCATTTGGCGGTTCCTGTTGACCCTGGGCCCCTCGGCCATGATCCTTATAATGCTGAACAAGGGCATCAAGGATTATCGCTTGGATATTGTCGATGAGGAGCATCGGGTGCATACAACCTTTGTGAATAAGCTGCGTGATAGTTATGATTTCATCATTGTGGGTGGTGGCTCGGCGGGTTGTGTGCTCGCAGCGCGGCTCTCCGAGAATCCTGCATGGAGTGTCCTGCTGCTGGAGGCTGGCGGCGATGAGCCGCTATTAATGGATTTGCCACAAATGTATCCGGTATTTCAGCGCAGTCCCTGGGACTGGATGTACTTGACCGAGCGCTCGGATCGCTATTGTCTGGCCATGGAGGATGAGCAATGCTTCTGGCCACGTGGCAAGGTACTGGGCGGTTGTAGCTCCATAAATGCCATGATGTATATACGTGGCAATCGCCATGATTACGATCATTGGTCAGCATTGGGCAATCCGGGCTGGGACTATAACAATATATTGCATTATTTTCGCAAAACTGAGGATATGCGTGTGCCGGGCTTTGAGAATAATCCGTATCATGGTCATGGTGGTCCCATTAGCGTGGAACGCTATAGATCACCCTCACCCCTGCTGGACATCTTCATGCAGTCCGCTGCCCAACTGGGCGTCCTTCATCCCGATGGCGACTTCAATGGACGCACACAAACGGGATTTGCACCGCCGCATGGCACATTGCGGGATGGACTCCGTTGCAGCGCCAACAAGGGCTACATCCGTCGCAGCTGGCAGCGTCCCAATTTGGATATTGTGCTGAAGGCATTTGTGGAACGATTGCTGATTGAGCCGCAGAGCAAACGTGTCCTGGGCGTTAGCTTTCAGCATGATCTGATGCAGCATCAGGCGCGTGCCAACAAGGAGGTCATACTCTCCGCCGGCACCTTGGCCAGTCCGCAATTGCTGATGGTTAGCGGTGTGGGACCTGCGGAGCAACTGCAGCCACTGGGCATTGAAGTGTTGCAGCATTTGCCAGGCGTCGGTGGCAATCTACAGGATCATATATCTACCTCGGGCGCAATATATACATTTGATAGCACCCAGCCGGGTCAGCATATGTCCTTCATAGTGCCCGAAATGCTGACGGAGGAGTCGGTGAATGCCTTTCTACATGATCGCCAGGGATTCTTCTATGCGATGCCAGTTAGCGAGGTCATGGGCTTTGCCAGCACAAAGTATCAGCCGCCTGGCAAGGATTGGCCCGATGTGCAGATCTTTATGGGCAGCTATGGCTATGGTGCGGATGGTGGCATGGTGGGCAGACGTGGTGCGGCCATAACCTTGGCCAATTATGCCCAAAGCTTTGAGCCATTGTTGTATCAGGATTCGTTTGTGATAGCGCCGCTATTGATGCGTCCACGTTCCCGTGGCTATTTGCAACTGCTCTCACCGGATGCACGAAAGCATCCACGCATCCATGCCAACTACTATGATGATCCCCTGGATATGGCCATCATGGTGGAGGGCCTCAAGCTGGCGCATCGTTTAACCCAAACGCCCGTGATGCGCCGCTTGAATGTCACCCTGAATATCTACGAATGGCGCAATTGTCCCGAGGTGGAGTATCTGAGCGATGCGTTCTGGGAATGCCTGGCCAGATATTATTCGCAGACCATTTATCATCCTGTGGGCACCTGTAAGATGGCGCCACATAGTGATCCCTTTGGTGTGGTCGATCCACGTTTGCGTGTCCGGGGTATTCGCAATCTCCGGGTGATCGATGCCAGTATTATGCCCACAATACCCACGGGAAATACAAATGCGCCCACATTGATGATAGCCGAACGTGGTGCGGATATTATCAAGGAGGATTGGCATCATTATCCCAATGGTGGCTGGCATTAGTTCTAGCTGTACTCACAGCTCTAATATACTCTGTATGTAATTCGAAAGCATTATCATTATCACATTAAAACTATTCATAGCATTCATAAATAAATAAATACGATTCAATTAATCAATTCTTAAGCGCTCTCAAGTGAAGGTCAACAACAAGTAACAATAACTGTACTTGTTTATAAACCTAGGGTCAATGCTTAAAAGATTATACTTTAAAAGTTGATCAACAATTCGAACACATACACCACAGTCAACACACACACAACACAGCTGCAAAAGAGAGCATGAAAAATCTAATGAATATCACATGAAAATGAAGTAAAGTTTTTTTTTAATTTTTTTTTGAATTTTTGAATTTTTGATTTTCTTGGTTATAAAAAAAATAGTTAAAAAAGTTTATTATACGATTGTTGGCGGTAGAGTATTTTTGTAAAAGGAATTTATCATAAATTTCAAAGTCTTTATAAAAGAATATAATAATATATTAGCTACTGAATTATGATAAAGGTTTTATTTAAAAGTTACCTTAATAAAACTTGACAGCTTGTCATTCGGATCGAATAGATATATAAATACAAATATAAATATATAGCTGCCATAGAAACTATTGCAGATTAAATAGAAATCACTCGAAAAATGAACATTTTGTATAAAAAACTATATTTCATATATATATATATATTTATATATATACTTTACGATATATAAATTCAAAAAAAATTGAGTAATAATCGGATGACTATATAGTATCGGTGTCTTTTTTGACAATTTATTTTATCGATAGTTTTACAACTTGGCGGTTTTTACTTAACTGTTTATTCTCTTTCCTAATTTTGTTTATTATTATTTATTTTTTTTTTTTGTTAATGTTGTTTTAAATGTCAACGAGCAGCTGCAATTTTCCGTTGCAATTTTAAACGGTTTTTATATAAATATTTTTTTTTTTCAAAAATTTTTCCAACTCATTCTGGCGACATTGACAACAAAACGCCTTTAATTGTTGTTGTTGTTGATATTGTTGTAATTTATAAAGCGTTCGCTGAACCAAATGGCAAACACGACAAGTTTTACCAGTTTAACCAAATACACACACACACACGCACACACACACCGAGTGTAAACTGAGTTGTGCTGAAGTTTTCAAAAAGGTTTTTGAGATTTTTCATACAGGTCAGTTCACGCCGTCAGTTGCTAACAAAATGACGCGTTCAAATCAGCTCCAGCTCCAGCTTCAGTTGCAACTTCATTTGCATCTTCGTTTCCTGCTTCAGTTCCTGCTTGCATATCAATTGCAATTCCTTCTGCTAATCTTGGCTTTAATGTTGCCTGCAATTGTTGCACTGCCGCAGGACTTTTTGCTAGAGGATCCACAACAATTGGAACAGTTGCCTTTAGCGCCCGCATTGAATGATCCTTCGGGTGAGTGTTGTTGACCTTAGAAGTACCATGAGATATATATATATATATACATACTTCGATCTCTTGCAGATCTCAGTGCTGGCCTTAATCTGCTGCCTGTGAGCAATTTAATTGCCGCTGCGGCAAATGCTGAACCTCCCGCCCCCGTTCAATTTGTCCGCATTGCCATGAACAGTGGACTGTGAGCCAACGAGCCATAGATGGCGCCACTTTACAATTATATTTTTTTTTCAATTAATTTTTATTTAATTTTATTACAATTTTTTTTTATTTATAATCCTGATAAGATTTTTAGCATGGGTGCAATAAAATTGTACACATCAAAATTTAAGTCAATTTTTTCACTTTCTTTTCTGAATTTAAAAATTTATTTTAAGGCCGGCAATTTTTTTTTTATTAATTTTATAACAACTTTATTTGTTAATTATAACCCTGATGAGATTTATAGGGGTACAATAAAATTGTACACATCAAAATTTAAGTTGATTTCTTTTTTTTTATTTTCGAAGTTTTAAAATGTATTTTTAGGGCGGAAATAATTCAATTTATAATTCAAGTATTTACAATTTTCAATATATAAATCCTAGGAACTGGACTGAGAATTGAACTTAACATTAGACTACATATCAAACCCATTAATTTAAATTTTTAAAAATCATCCTGTAGAGTGAACACATTTATTATTCGGATAATAACACTAGGTAACAAAATTTAGCTTTTTTTTTGTATATTTGATCAGACCTACTTTTTCTGATACATATGGTGCCCCAGATGACGAAAAACCACTTTAAAAATTTTTCTATGGTAAGACTTTTTTTTAAAAAATTTTTGAAATCTGGTATTTTTTTTTAAGCTTTTTTTTAGAGGCAAGCCTACAGAGTTAAGCATTACTCGAGAATCTTACAGCCGATTTTCAAATGCTTTACGTTTTCTGAAAGCTAATGAATGGATCTATTAATCATACATATACTTTATTAAGTTTAAATTACTAGTTTTGCAGCTATTTAATTTTGAATTTAGAAAATGATGATATTTTGTGCGGTATTTTTTACGATTTTTTGACTTTAAAATTCGAGGAAAAGTCGAAAAAAAATTATTTCGCTTTTATCTTCTTTACTTTTACATAGTTGCATTAATTGGGCGTCTTTTAAGATATTAATCATAGAAATCGATAAAGAGACGGCGGAAATATAAGCATTTAAACAAACACGCCCGAAGTGGCATTTTTAAATGTGCCTATAAAATTCATCGGTTTAACAGGCCGTCCACAGGCGATCTGGTGCGCGAACTTGGCTCGGCTCGACGAATTGTTCGACGTTAGTGGAGGAGATGGTAGTATTCTTTTAGTATACTTTTCTTTTTTTCGACATGCATGTTCGCGAGGATGCTCGCA